>JAFIDM010000005.1:31225480-31278420 GCA_023159025.1 Thereuonema tuberculata
CAGGATATAACCCTTCAAATTTGGCTTAGGTTAGCCAAGTTAGGTTTACTTAGCTGCAGGATGTATGGATTGATAAATAATCACGCCAGTCCGAAAAACAAAAAAAAATAGTTCCAAAGCTGCTCCCTAAACTGAAGTTTAACCCGAACTTTTTCGAGGATATAGCTAAGGGAAAAAGAAGAAATAAAAAATTCTAGCTTGTTTCAAATGCTATCACGATGGTTTCCATCAAACGAATGCTAGCGTTTGAAACATACTGGAATTATAAATACATTTATTTTTAATTGTAAATAGGGATTCCTTAGGAAATTACTTTTATTAATATATTGATGCTCTCTTGTTTTTGTCATTCATGGTAATCGGGTCGGTGGCTCCATCTATTGAGTTTTCAAGAAACTATTACACAATATATTGTTTTTAATTGAACAGTTGTGTAATATTTTCTTGAAGGCTCAATAGATGGAGCCACCAACCTATTAACATGAATGAGATAAAACAAAAGAGCATCAATAGTAATTTCTCAAAGAATCCCTAGATGGAGCCACTGGGTCCTTAACTGTGCAACAATAACAAAAGAACATATATTGAGGGGTCCAGTGGCTCCATCTCGGGAGTTTTTAAGAAATTACTGTTACATTGATGCTCTTTTGTTTTTGTCATTCATGGTAATAGGGTCGGTGGCTCCATCTATTGAATCGTCAAGAAACTACAGTCGGACCTCTGTTTAACGAACTTTTCTTTGGAACCAAGAACATTTTGCTAATTTCTTCGTAAAATAACCTCCAAATAGCGAAGTGCATTTTCAATTAACGAACTTTTTCGAGGATATAGCTGAGGGAACAAGAAGAAATTAGAGAGTTTTTGCCATAACGTGATTTATATAGGGGAGAGTTTGATAAAACCGGGACCCGGCAGTTTTGGCTAGAATAGTACTGCCATCTGTCGGTAAACGCATGAAACTAGTTGAAGGACAGCTGCCATGTTGTTTGGAGTTGAAGGAAGGCCGTGTAGGTTCTTTGTTTGTCGACGCCGATGTTTGGAAAAATTCGAGTATAGAAGATTTGATTTTTACTACACCGATTTTACTCTGTAGTTTCTAATTGCTTGAAGATTTATTTTAGGTAAGTACAATATTTGATAACACCTCTTTCAGCTGTTATTTTAAATTATTAAATCAGGTTTGAAATAAGCTAAGCCTTCTTATCGGATTAATGGCGTTGTCGGATAAAACCGGGACCTTGGCAGTCGGACAGGACCGGGTGGTACCCGGTTTTGGACGACTTGTTTATTTTTTTATTGCGTGAAATGGAAATAGATTAATTTGTTAAATATAAATACTTAAAAAGAGCAAGAATAATTTTATAAATGGTATAAAAATACATCTTTATTACTTTTTAGAAGGGACTTCGTATAAATATAAAATTATTAACATTTAAAATAAAAATTATTTTTTAAAAATTAAATTGTTTGTTTATTTCAAAAAATGTTTGTTTTTTCTAAGTAGGGTAGAATCAAAAACTTAAAGCTTTTACAAATTTATAATCTTGTTAGAATAAAAATTACACGTAACAAAAATTAAGTGAATATTAATAAAGAATTTCACAATAATTCACTTGGTGAATCCCTTTAATTTTTTCCAGATGACGTAATGGCTCCTAGAAAGGCAAAGTATGAAAGGACAACCAACAGACAAAGCTGGTCACAGGATAGTATGGCTGGAGCTATTCAAGAAGTGTTGAGTGGCAGAATGGGATATAAGAAAGCATCGGCTTCATTCAATGTACCTCAAAGTACCCTTGAGGACAGAGTAAGAAAGGCCAGGCAGAATGGGTTGGCTGCGGAGTCTGCTGCAAAGAAAGGTTTGGGCAGATATAAGCCAGTTTTTTCAGTAGATCAAGAAAAGGAACTTGTGGAGCATATTCTCAAACTGGAAGAAAGACTATTTGGATTGACACTGACAGATCTGAGAGAGCTTGCATTTGAGTTAGCAGAAAAAAATAATATATCTCACACATTCAACAAAGAAAAAAAGATGGCTGGGAAAGAATGGTTATACAGTTTTCTTTCTCGGAATCCACAACTTTCATTGAGAGATCCTGAGAAGACATCCTTAGCTCGGGCAAAGGGTTTCAACCGCACCGTGGTGCAAAAATTTTTTACTCTACTACAGTCTATTTATGAAAAGCATCAACTTTCACCTTCTGATATGTACAATGTTGATGAAACTGGTATTTTAACCGTTCCCAACAAACCATCTAAGGTATTAGTTCTAAGAGGAAAGAAAACAGGTAGGTTGTCTGAGCTCTGCTGAGCGGGGAATTCTCGTTACAGTAGAGACATGCATGAATGCTGCCGGCAATTTCATGCCCCGATGTTTATCTTTCCGAGAGCTAAAGCAAATCCCCTTCTGGTGGATGATGCTCCTCCGGGATCATTTGCAGCTTACAATAAGAGTGGGTGGATCACTAAAGAATCATGCCTTGTATGGTTCCAGCAGTTTGTTGCGTTCTCTCATCCCTCTGCGGAAAAGCCAGTTCTTTTGATCCTAGACGGCCATTCCTCACATGCCAAAAGTATTGATCTAATAAATGCTGCAAGAGAAAACCATGTGATCCTTTTATGTTTCCCTCCTCATACAACCCACCGCCTACAGCCGCTTGATGTGTCCTTAATGGCACCTTTAAGTGCCTTCTACGAATAGGAAGTGAGGAAGTGGCTAATCAACCATCCTGGTCGTGCTGTGACAATTTATCAAGTTGGACATATATTCAAAGCTGCATATTTAAGGGCAGCGATTCCTCAGACAGCTATTAAGGGGTTTGAGAAGACCGGGATTTACCCCTTCAACAATGATGCATTTCCAGATCACCTCTTTGCACCCTCTGATACAGCTGAAAAACCAATGGAGATTGGGAATAATTCTTTAGGCCTACCTGAACAACCTCAAATTGAATCCTCAATCACCGACAATCCTTTGCCTGAACCTCAAGTTCAAATGTGTTGAGAAATCAATGATCGCAAAAAGGCTGAGATACTAAGAGTCGATGATCAACTTCTGCACAGGATCCAGATCAGGTTACCATGTCTTCTTTCTCAATATCCCCAAGAGAAATGAGGCCTCTCCCAGTGCAAACAGGCCCAAGCATTGTGAAGAAGCCCGACAAACGGCGAGGGAAGACAGTAATTCTTACTTCTTCACCTTATAAGTTAGAACTGGAGCTTGGAGAACAAGAAAAAAACTAAAAAACCAGAAAAAAAAAAACGTAAAGCAGAAACTGTTTAAGGACCCTAAGCAAAAAACTGTCAAAACACGGAAGAAAAAGAAGTTGAGCGTTAAAACAGATTCCTCAGCATCAGATGAAGACGGCGAGGAAAGTGACGAAGCCTGTATCTTTTGTAATGAATTGTATGCTAGGTCAAAATCTCTGGAAGGTTGGATACAGTGTCTCATCTGTAAAGGATGGGCACATGAAGCCTATAGCAATGCAGAGGAGCACGATCAAAATTTTGTTTGTGATTTCTGTTCTTCAAACTTCTTATAAATCTGATCAATTAACTTAATTTACTATAAATTCCATATTATTAAATTCAAAATTACATGATTTTTGTATGTTCCTCAGTTTAGGAGAGCCATTGTACCACTTTATTGTTATAAATAAATATTTCAGTAGCAAAACAACAACTTTTTTCAATTATTCTTGTATATACCCAGTTTTATCCGACCTGGTCGGATAAAACCGGGTACTTGTACACTTCCAAAAAATAATTTATTTTCCCCCAAAAATATTATTCTTTCACAATGAAAACTATTTATTTTTGGAACTAAAGAACTAATATATCATTCAAATATAAATTGAAGTAATGTTATTCACGTAGCTGCTTAGGAAAAAAAAAAAACATTTAGGGACCCGGTTTTGTCCAACTTTCCCCTATGGGAAACGCAAATGTCACGTGAACGAATACTGTAACCACAATAGCGGGCTCTGTCATGAAGAGAGTTTTTGCCATAACGTGTCAGTGGACACGGTAAGCTAATAAATAAGATGGAAGACATACTTCAGATCGCTGCATTTGGAGGCATTGACGATGATTTGTTTGAGGATGTAGTGTTACGCAATATCCTGAGAGAAAGAAACATTCAGGTTCGAGAAGAGGAACATCCAAGGTTGAGTTTAAATGAAATGAATGATGAGGATTGTCGATTGTTTTTCCGTTTCGAAAAAAACAATATACAGCGACTAGCAGATGGCTTAAATTTACCAGCAATAATTGAAAATGAAATGAAACTTAGCGCAAGAGTATCAAGTCGTCATTTATGTTAAATCTAAATCTCTAAGGTTTATCGGAACTCATGTTTCCTACCGTAAAGCGATACGCTATTCGAGGAAAGTTAACGTATCATGTTAACAGTATTTCCTCTACGGGACAGTGACGCATGCGCAGAATACCAGTCATGTAACTTTAGCGCTACCGTATAGAATAGCGGGCTGGGCAAAAACTCTCTATTAACGATGATGCAGTAATTGATGATTATTATCTTTCACTTGATTTTGAAGTTGAGACTTCGGAAACACTGACTGAATCGGATATTTTGGAGAATGTGAAAAATAAAAACAATACAACTATGAGTTGCGATGATGAAAATGGAAATGATCATGATGCAGAAATCAAAAAACCTTCGTATGATGAATGCTAAAATCATTTGAAACAATCTGACCCGGATTACAATTTGAAGAAAATACGCCTGAAGGGTTTTTTGGTGCATTACAAAGATGCGAGACATACTATGAGGAAAAACCCTTTTTCAAAAAAAAAAAAAAACTCAGACAAAATTAACAGACTTTATTAGTAAAATTTAAGTATGCATGTGGTAATGTAGGCTTTATGTCATTAAAATTATTACTTTTTTTAATAATATTTATTGTTTATGTATTTTAAATCTGTTTTATTTAGTTTAAAGTAATTTTAAAAGATGAATCTCTATTTAACGAATTTTCCATATAACGAACTTTTTTTCGGGATTTAGCGACTTTGTTAAATACAGGTCCGACTGTAAATATGCATCAAACATTCTGACAATTACTTTTTTGACATTTCAAGAAATTATTAATGATCTAAACTATATCAGGCATATTAATGAATAACAAAATCTCTTTTCCCTATTAATATAGGATGAGGAATTAGAAGATAAAATGAAATTTCAACTTAACGTTGACATTTAAAGACATAATGGTTTTGAAATGAAACTACGAAGGCTGGGGCATAAGTCATGGCAACTATTTTTTTTTCTTGTAGATATGTGAACGGATCACAAACGTATATGTGTCGTGTGGAAGTTCTGCAGGCATAGTGTGTATGCAGAACAACAGATGGCTCTGATAGCTGGTAGTAGCGCAGCGAGGGCTGTAAAATCAGTCAGTTGGTGAGTGTTGTGCGAGATGGAAGTAACCCGTGTTGAGCAGTGCGCTTACATCAAAATAGCCGTTCTCTGAGGGAGAAATGCGATGGAATGTCACAGTGAATTAGTGGAAGCAGTGAATTTGGGAATACTGCCCTACCATACCGTACAGTAGCACGGTGGGTAGGAAAGTTTCAGCAAGGACGTGTGTCAACCAGAACTGAAACTTCAGTCCGCAGAGTGGCGACACGCTGGATCACCAAGGAGGCAGACGTTCCGTCAGAATCCTTCCCCAGTCAAATTGATGGTGATCGTCGCAGATGACATCAGGGGTGTCATTGTTGGCCACTTTGTTCCACATGGCAGAACAGTGACCGCACAGTACTACAGGGACTTCCTGGTGCGACAGGTACGACGTGGTGTTCGGGAGAAATGTTCAGATCTTGTGGACAGTGCAATAATCCTGCATGACAATGCAAAACCACATAAAGCAGTGTGTGTAGGGCAGCTACTGCGACGTTGGGGATGGGAAGAATTGGAGCACCCACTGTACTCTCACGACATTTCGCCCTATGACTTTGATCTCATTCGCAAGATTAAGGAACCACTACGTGGTAGGCGGTTTGCAACATGAGAGGACATTGCTAATGCTGTGCGCCAACAGGTGACCCGATTCACACATGGTGTGGCAAATGCTGAGGCTGATGGTATTCAGCGCCTCCCACATCGTTGGCAGCGTGTGGTGACAGTAGCAGGGGACTACTTTGAGGGTCTTTAGGCCCAGGTTTGTCATGTCAACTTTATGTGTAGTGTGTTGTCATTCTTTTGCACCGTGAAGGCCATATTGCCCTGTATACTACCGTAATAAATTAGTGTGTTATGATATTTCAGTGCTATTCATTGTCCACACATGTAGTTAACACCTTGTCCTTTCGTCTGTATATGTCACATTTTCCAACCGGACTGGTATCTTCAAGAAAAAAGATAGTTGCCATGACTTTTGCCCCAACCCTCGTATTAACTTAAGTAATGAAAATGGCCAAAATGGAAACATGGATTTTAAGAGATGCCTCAAAGTTCAATGAAGATGGAACTAAAAGATGTGAATAATGGGGACATACATTGTTGTACACCAGATTTATGACCTAAGTAAGAAGTTAGCTTTCATTCATTTATGAAAAGATTTATTAATGAGACTTTGGAGATTCTGATAGAATAAAATTATAACACTGAAAATTAGACCATTTAAAAGTATATACTGATAGCTAGAAATCAACAGAATGAGAAGCAAATTATTGTTAAGAACTAAAGAATGGCAATTATGAATTTCAAAGAATTATTGGAAGAAATGTGTGAATTCGTATGTACTTCAATCTGTTAAAAATTAGTGATAATTTCAGGGTTCAAAGTAGAGAATGAAAAGTAAGTCAATATAATAAATATAAAGAATTATTTGATGTTTCCTTAAAAGAACTTAGAATTGGTGGAAATCCAAAAAAAAAAGTTTCTACAGCCTGTTACTTAGTGTTGATTGAAATACATGTTCTTCAAGTGCTGAAGAGTAAATTGATTAAAAGAGTTTCAATTTTAAACTATGATTTTAGTAAGAAAGGTTGAGAACAAATATTTTGATCATTTCACTCTGTTTAATCAAATACGAGAGACGATTCATATAATGGTAATCACTTATTTAAAGTATTCTGCAAAAAAGAATACGATTAATGGATGAAGACATTGACTTCTGAGGGGGAAGGGGTGTTGTATCCTCATCTGAATTATATCTGAAAATAAAAAAATAAAACCCTAGGATTTTGAACCTGTTTTTTGGTTGTTCATCACTTAGCTTGTTATCTTATCCATATTCTCGAAAAAGATTTTTTTTTCTTTTGTGGAATGAGTTCTACTGTCATCCCTCCCCTACCATTTCAAAATCCTGAGTACAGATGAAGAAACTGCTTCTTGGTATTAGAGAATCCAAATCAAGAGAACTACCATCCATCTTCAAACAGACAAATGGTCCTTCACCAAACTGTGACCACAATATAAGAAGCAAGGAATTGTCTAGAACGTCCAGATACTGTGTGGATGCCATGTTCCCCTTGATCAGAATCAACAGGCTACGTCCAAACCAGGAGAAACACGACCATACCATCACACCACCATCGTCAAACTTCACTGTTGGATGAGACACTCAGGTAGCAGCTGCTCCCCTGGCAAACGCCACATCCAGGTGCGCCCATTGGATCGGTAGTGTGAAGCGTGGTTCATCGCTCCACGTAATGCTCTTCCAGCGGTCCATCAACCAAGACCGTGGCTCTTTACACCAGGCCCCACAACGCTGGGCATTTACAGGGGTGATGTTATGCTTGTGGCCAGCAGCCCGACCAGTGTATCCTAAGGTAGCTCCCGATGAATCATCATGGTACTGTTGTTCCCATTGCTTGCTGGAAGTCCTGCCGTCGTTGTTCCTCTGGAACAGCCGTTTTGCCGTACCAATCACTTTAAGGTCTTCCGGTCCACCTCCATGACCTCGTGTTTCCACTCCTTCACGTTTCCACTTCGTGATAATAGCACCCTCGGTCGATTTTGTCAGCTTCAGTGCCGCTCCTATGGCTTGCACACTCTGGCCACTAATGTGGCAGCCTATGACTACTCCACGTTGAAAATCGCTCAGCTGCTTTGATGATGGCATTTTACCTCAGCACGTGGGTAGACACCAAATGCCTCCAACTATACATGATTGTGTTGTTTTATAATGAATATATTCAAATCATTGCCCGAATTTGCATGGGTTGTTTCACTACGGCAGGTGTCCACTTTCAATAGAGCAGTCAGTGTATGTTTGCAAACGCTCTATATGGACCATCTCACTATGTCTGTGACCACTACCATAACTCAATTGATATGTACGAGGTGCATTCAAGTTATAACACCTCCAAATTTTTTAATCACTAACGAATCACACGAGAACTATGAAACTTGTCACTTCTCGACGTAATATCCCTGCAGCCGTACACATTTTTCACAACGACGACGCCATGATTCCATGGCCGCTGAGAACGCTTCTTTAGGAGTCTGTTTTGACCACTGGAAAATCGCCGATGCAAGAGCGGCACGGCTAGGGAATGTGCGGCCACGGAGAGTGTCTTTCATCGTTGGAAACAGCCAAAAGTCGCTAGGAGCCAGGTCAGGTGAGTAGGGAGCATGAGATAACACTTCAAAGTTGTTTTCATGAAGAAACTGCTGCGTCACGTTCGCCCGATGCACTGGTGCGTTGTCTTGGTGAAACAGCACACGTGCAGCCTTTTCCGGTCGTTTTGCACGCAATGCTGGAAGGAGCTTCTTCTTCAAAACATCTTCGTAGGATGCCCCTGTCACCGTAGTGCCCTTTGGAACGCAATGAGTTAGGATTAATCCATCGCTGTCCCAGAACATGGCCACCATCATTTTTTCAGCACTGGCGGTTTCCCGAAATTTCTTTGGTGGCGGTGAACCTGTGTGCTTCCATTGAGCAGACTGGCATTTCGTTTCAGGATTGAAAAGAGGCATCCATGTCTCATCCATTGTTACAATCGATGAAAAGAAAGTCCCATTCATGCCATCATCACGCGTCAACATTGCCTGGCAACATGCCACGCGTGCAGCCTTGTGGTCGTCCGTCAGCATTCGTGGCACCCACCTGGAGGACACTTATCACCGCATTATCAGGTCATGCACGATTGTGTGCGCAGATCCCATGGGAATGTCAACTTCGGAGGCGATCTGTTCCACACTCATTCGACGATCCTCCAGAACAACTTTCTCCACTCGCTCGATCATGTCGCGAGACCGGCTTGTGCGAGGCCACGGTTGCCGTGGTTTGTTGTGACATGACGTTCTGTCTTCTTTAAACTGTCGCACCCACACACGCACATTAGACACTTCCATTACACCTTCACCAGATGTCTCACTCATCTGGCGATAAATTTCAGTCTGTGTCACACCACGCAAATGGAGAAAACGAATGATGACACGCTGATCTTGTAATGAAAACGTCGCCATTTTAAGTATCACAAATAGTCGCTCATTCTCGCCGCTGCCGCTAGGGTTCTGTGTGCCGTACGGCACTGCCACCTCTGTCTCGCAATGACAAAAAGTGCCCGTATATTTTAAAACAAATCGCATGTTTCTATCTGTTTCCAGTGCTGAGAAAAAAATTCGGAGGTGTTATAACTTGAATGCACCTTGTACATTTGCCAACCTTATTTCCCAGGACCTACGTAACATGGTAGCAGTTTTTCCGACTGAGCAACGAATCTCCAAAGAGAACTAATATTTTGTCCCCAAATTAGAAATTCTATATTGACATTATTTTTACATCATGTCGTCTCTTGTACTCCCTTTGCTTCCTCTGGATTGTTCCTCGCCATACTCATGAACAGCACAAGCTGATGGGTGGAAAGTCTGTTCTGCATGCCACTCTTCAATTCTTCTTGATCCGCTGTTCTTGCATCCCTTCCATATAAAATAAAGTATGGTGCTTTTTTCGTATTGGATTGGATTGTAATGTATGCATAGGTCAATTCGGGAATTACAGCATCCCAGTCTTTCTGATTTGGACTGGCATACTTTGCTAGCATTTTAGCTAAAGTCTGATAAAACCGTTCAGTGAGACCATTCACCAGCGGACGATAAAAAGTTAAAGGATCGCAACGACAGGCCTATGCAGGCCCAAGGGCTCTTAGGAGGTAAGGATCCCGGCGTTTCTTGACCATCGGGACTAGGTTGAAGTCGGAAGGTCAGCCCAACGCCCGCCCGCCTTTAACTCCCGGGAAAGAAACCCGGTACCCATTCTACAGAGGGCTGAGTAAGCCCTAGGACCCATTTGCAGGAGAATGGTGTGTAGAAAAATTCCCGCCCTCCGCCGGAACGTACCTGAGGACAATAGCTAGCTGTAAATTTTTGTTGAATGACCTGTTCTTGACACAGATGATTCATGCACAGTTTGACAGAAATTGCGCTCCACGATCTGAAACTAGCTGCTTCATAGGTCCATGTCTCAAGACAATTTGTTCTCTCAAAAATTTCGTTATTGTATTCGTAGTAGCTCTGGATACAGCTTTTGTTTCTGCCTACTTACTTAAATATTCTGTTGCTACAATTACAAAACGATTTCTGCTCAAAATGGAAATGGACCAAGCATATCAATGCCCCATCTCTCGAATAACTCTGCTGGAGAAATAGGTCGTAATGGCGCCACCGGATTTCTCATTGTGATTCGGTGTCGCTGACACTTGTCACAAGACAGGATGTAATTCCTAACTGATTTCAATATCCATGGCCGGATTTTTAGTCTTACATACGTTCTCTCAATCACTTGATGTCCAGTGATAGGATCATTATGATGATCTCTCAACATCTGTGTGCGTAACGCTAAGGGAATAACTGCTAAACGAAGTGGCTTGTTGTTTAGTCTCTTCACTTTGTACAGAATTCTATCTTGTACTTCAAACCATTTTATGACCACCTCCTTTTTCTTCCTTAATGTTCTTGGATTTTGACTGCAAAGTTCCTTTATGAAAGCTGTCCACCTGTCGTTATCTTGCGCTACAGATAATTTCAGAATTGTTACATGATGTTCCTCATCTGGTTTGTCCTCTCCATTCTTTTTCATTTTCCTTTGAATCCCAATTAACTTCGAAGCCGTGACAATTACAGGGTCCTGTGGAAAAATAAGCATGTCATGTCCCATAACAGTTTTGAGATAATATTAGATTGCAAGAAGATAAAACATGCAAATGACAGAAACTTTTTATCTATTTTTATATTACGGATACTTGGGTTGATTGTAAATACTCATTCAACTTTGAAGTAATATTGTTTTTAGAAGATCTTAAACAATGAATTGTAATTGAAGAATTGTTTTTCAAATAACGAATAAAACTTTAAAAAATTGGGAGATTGATGTACAAATAATCTATAATTATTAAATTTTGAAAAAAACAAGAAAACAATTACAATAAGAGAGGGGGGAGGCTAGTTGAAGTTGTTTCATTTTCATTTATTGAATTAACTTCAGACTATCCGATCTGTCTTATTCTTTGTTATACTGATCACTATTTACTTCAATGCTTGCACATATTGAATAAATCAAGATATAGCTTTTAAAGAAGGCAGGATTGGTCTACAAAGAAATTAAAAATGGATTTTTTTTTTTAAATCCTATTTTCAAGCCATTTTCATCTAGAATGATTTAATGAACAAATAACATCTTGTGCTAATATTGTTACCACTAAAGTTGACTTTGTTGCAGGTAGCTCATACAGTGGTTTCATACATTTAACAGTTTTGGACTTACGAAACTGATGAGAGTGATAACTAAACTGTTTTAAAGGGATGGATGTGAAATAGGAAATCAACAGTCGAAAATAAGGAAATCATCTGGGCGCCGAATTTTTTTAGGCACCAGACTCCTGGAATGGGAGTTTTTTAGACGTAACATCCGAATTACTTCTTCCATGTATTGTCTTCTTGCCTCTGTACTGACTCTCTAGGTTGTTCCCTTTTTTTTTCTCCCTTTTAGCTGAGCCGTCACCTTTCTTGGTAATTGTCCCGGATCTGGATCTGTCAACTTCAGTTGGGTTGTTGGCTTCTTGGGCTCATCAGCAACTGGAACGTTCTATCGCCAGGTGGGTTTCTACTTCCCTGGGCTGTCCTATATCAGGAACCTCAGTTGTCAGGTGGGCTGCTGCTTCGCCGGGCTGTATTCTTCTCTTCTGTTCAGTGTTAGACGACGACTTGCTTCCTATAATCTTCTCTCTTCTTCGGCTAGATGCAAAGTACGATCTCTCTGATTTAATGGGACGAGATCCCTTCTTCTTCTTGGACTAGAGCAGGTCCTGGTGTCGCAGGCTGCCACCAACGTTCTCTTTACTTCAATGAAGCTCGTGGCTGACTGCCACTGCCGAACTCACTACTTCTTCTGGAGGAGGCTCCTGTTGTGGCTAATTGGCTTGGATTGACTCTGCTGTTCTATTTATTCCTAGTCCCAGACTCTTTCTGACACAACTAGGACATTCAACTCTGCTATAGGGAAGCAGGGTCAGGCCAGTCTACTCTAGTAGAGGTCGGCCTATTCGACAGTAACAATATTAATTTTTTAAGATTGAATCTAGTGTTTTACAATTTATGTGATGTCGCTCTTTTTCCAAACAATCCTTCAATTCCAAATTCATATGTAATTAGCTGAATGTCTTTGCTATCATCGACTCAATAGTAATTTTGAAAAGTTTGGAGCTGGCCCATTCCTCTATGACCATCAACATTATATCCTCTGAAATACTAGCTTCCCCTTGATAACTATTTGAATCTTCAGTTTATTTTTTTTTATGTGTTGTTCTTCCCATCAAGGTAATCATGGCCTTTCAAACTGGTTTAAATATTTGTACAAAGACAACCTAAAATCTATTCTCTTGTCTCATATTCTTGTCTTGTCTCTTTGCTGTTGTTGACAATCAAAGGTTGTGTGTGAAAATTCTTTACATCTCTGACAATTATTGTTAATAAGCCTTAGAAGGTTATATATGAATAGAATATGATCCTAATACTAAAGCAGCATATTGTTCAGAAAGGTCAGGAATACAAAAACAAACCATATTCATAGTGGAATGTATATTCGCAAACGCTACCCGAATGTGCTAGAAGGTACACTAAGGTTCAGAAATGAAAGACAACAAGTAAGTTAGACAATAAATGTATTAGCCCAATATTTACAATATGACAGTAAGGTGTAGACAATCATGCCTGTTTCCATTGAATGATCCAGTTTCACACAATTTCTGGTGCAAAAGCACAAGTGTTTAATGATTGGCCACATGTCTATTGAGGAAGCGTTAACCACACATTCGTACAATGGCTCTAATATTATTTTTTTTTCGCTGTATCATAGGTTAGGTGCATATCTGCTCTCTCAGCAATAGTGAAACGATACATCCTACTTGTTGACTAATTCAACGTCTCAAATGATGATGGCTCCCACTGCTCAACTAATGTGCATCAAACAGCATCCTCTAGCACATTTGGATGGCATTGCAGACCTAAATTCCACTAGGAATACATTTTGTACAGGGAATTTTGAATCACCCTTTGTGGATCCCAGAAATTTGTTTGAAAGAAATTTGTTCGATGGTAATTTGTTCGAACGGTAATTTGTTTGAATGAAAAAATGTTCTTAAGGAAAAATATTCGAAAGAGAAGATCAATAATAAAATTTTATATAATGAAGTATTTTATTTTACAGATACATATACGTCCAATAAATTTTAATACGAAATATTGTGGGCAACGCCACGCAGATAAGTAACAATATCACATCCCTCTACATATCTATTTACAACATTTGATAACCGAGCCGCACTGTCCTTATACTTCTTTCTTCCATTTTGCATGCCTTGACCTGCAATTAGTTGTTCTATTCGCATATAATTTATGCTCTGCTCTCTTTTTAATGCGCCGATAAATATCCAAATTCTCGGATGCTCTGCCCCAATCTGCCCGAAACCCACGATGCAATTCCTTTATTGAGTTATTGGTTTTTGGTAGGCCGTCTACCACGGATTCAAAGCAGTTCCACATAGGGAAAACGTGGTTGACGACGCCGATTTCGGCGATCTGGGCGACGAATCCACATGTCTGTGAAGTAGTCAACCACTTGCTGTGCAACATCTGGCAATACTTCATTATCTATCAGAGCTTCAAAGGAATTCGTAACTTCTGCAGGAATGTTCGATTCGAAAAACTTTCCATTCAAACAAATTCCCTATCGAGTATTTTTCCGTTCGAACAAATTTCAGGACACCACTCTATGTATTTCTCTCCATAGGTTTAATTAATAACTGTTAGGTAACTCTCTGTTTAACTTACTTTCACAATTATTAATTAATGGCTATTCCTTGGATGAGATTTAACAAATAAAAGTGACCAGTGATTTGAAGCTTATTTTTTCTTTTCTTTACTAATTAACATTATTTGAGTGGAATTCAGTTGAGTTTGGAAGTGAAATTACTGTTTAATATCTAAATAAATTTGAAATTGATGACTCTTGATTGTACATTTCCTAAGTAAAATTTTCTACAAGATCTGCAATCTATTTTATATATTAAAACTCATTTGATATTTATTTTTCAACTAAAACTTTGCAAGAAAATAAATTTAGTTGAAAATAAATATCAAATGGGTTTAATATATAAAATAGATTGCAGATCTATTGGAAAATTTTACATTGGGGAAACAAAACGGACCCTTCTAGAACGTGTCACAGAACACGGTAGAGCGTTGAAAAATAAAAATTCAGATATTTCCGATTATACAGAACATTGTTGAAAATTAGGGCATGTCATGAATCCAAATGTTAAAATTATGTTTAAAGAAAAAGATTTAAAATTAAGGAAAATCCTAAAAAGCTGTGTTATTAAAAACAAAAGAACAAAATTTTAATAGGTACGAAGATACTAGTGTTGATTCTATTACTGTTTCTTTGATTAAAGATCTTATTAAAATAAATACAACAGAAACTGATTTATTTGATGTATTGAATTATTAAATTATCTGATTATTAAGTAATAGAGACCCTGTTAACTAAAAAATGTCTTTACAATTTGTTAATGGTCAAACCATTATTGATGATTTGTTTGTAAACTAATTCTTATCCCTTTGTTATAAAGCCGACATGTTTTTTGTTAGTAAAACAATAAGTTTATTCAAATACCATGTCTTTATATTTTGTTGATGGTTAAACCATTAGTTGATTGTTTGTAAATTAATTCTATTCCCATTATTAATGGCTTGAGAAAGGGAAAGTGAATGTTCCCGAAAATTTGCTGCATATATTTTAAATAATTATTTTAAAATACTAATGGAAGAGTGTGGAAGTGGTTTTTATATCTATATCTAATTATATTAAAAGATGAAACAAAGAGGGATTGTTGAAGTTCAGAAATCTCTCCCACCTAGAAGCAAATTCAAACTTTTAATCCATATTTTTCACTAACTTTCCAATCCTTATCTACAATAATCCTAAGTGGTATTTGGAAGCTTCTTTTTAGGCCATTTGATGGATTTTGAATTCTCTAAGTAATTTTAAAATGAGTAGTTTTTTAGTCACTATTCACTGGAAATGGACGAAAAGAATAATAGCCAAAATATTTTAATGTTCCTAATTTTGAAAAATGGATGTGAAGTTCGGACTGGATATCTTGTGAATAATAGAATTGGAGTCATTTAAGAAATTTTTTAAGTGAAGATGATAGTATGAAACTTCAATACATGAAGAAATGTTTGTTTGTTTTTTCAAACAATTTATATCTACAGTCATGCTCAAAAATTAAGGATAATTGTAAATCACTAGAAAACGTTGCACTACATAAAGTGAATCATTATGAAAACTACTCTATACTTCTATGGAATAACAAATGCAATTTATCCCCCCCCCCCTTCCCAGCAGACATAGGGTGGCACCATCAACACTACAAACATCTCTCAGCTCTAGATGGGTTATAATCAGATATGCAAAGCTGCAGGATAGAGCAGTTTAATGCAAAAGTGCTTTTTACTATATGAATATGGCTTAGTGAACCCATACTGATGATGTTACGTAGGACGATCAAATCCAGATGACAGTGTCCTAGGAGCTGCCTGTCCTACAGTGTTATTTTAAGAGTCTGGAAAAGGTTCTCTTTAGCCTGGATCTTGGACACAGTTGGTCTGTGCGTCTGTTTATGGAAAAGTCAAGTCTAGAGTGATTCTCACCATCTTCTTCATCTGGACACAATCTTGGACTACAACCCCTCTAACATCGTTGAACAGGATCATTATGGCAGAGCTGGATTTATGACATGGGACGGCTTCATATACTTCTTTCCATGTATTCGAGCAGGGAATCCTAATAGGGCAGATATACTCCAATGTCATTCAGCAACAATACATCTAGATGTTCAGATGTGCAATAGAACCTGACTTCCTGTTTATGGATTGAATACCCCATAGAGCTTCCTAGTGGATGATTACCTGGAAACAGAGAAACTCAATCTCCATATTTAAACCTGGCTGAGCATACAGGGGATATTCTCATATGTGTTGCAGGATGTTGTCAACTGTCTACAACTCTTGAGGAACTCAGGACAGCACTAGTGCAATTGTGGGACTCTAATACACAACAGCAGCTTGATATTCTTGTGCTGAATATGCCAACGTGCTGTACTGCACGTGTCATTGTAGCAGGCCATCCTACAGCATATGGCTGATAGGATCACAAATGGAATTATCCTCAATTTTAGAGCATGAATGTGTATTCATAGATGTAATACATTGTAAAAATTGAATTTTTATTTGTTATTTGCAGGTTATCATGTTTTTCAGTCTTCACCTTATATTGCCCCCCTCTATTTTCTTCCATGAAATTTTAAGAAGGGAGGAAATTAAGGGTAAATATGGAGCTGAAATATAAAAGGCAAATGAAGAGTCATTTGTCAGTTTGTAGGTTTACAAAATGAGAAGCAAAATTTGAAAAAGAACAACTACCAATGAAGAATTAAATGAAAGTAATTGCACTTCCTGGATGGAAAAAAAAAAAAAAAAAAAAAGATTATACAAATATTTCGGTACTCAGCTAAAAGGCTATGTTTTCCACATCCTGTTTCATTGCTTTCATAAACTCAATAAATTTAATTCACTCTATTAAAACAAATATGCCCTAAGCTTACTTATTATTGATTACTTATTATCTTGATTTTATGTATAGTTTTTGTGATGAATTGTTTAGATGTACTCTTAAGACAATAAACTCAGATGTAGTTGGGTTCATTTTAAATTTTTTGGTTGCTTAAGCAAAGTAAAAGTTATACTTGATAAATAATTGATAAATTATATACAAATATACTTGATAAATAATTCACCATATCTAATCAATGTTAAAATTCTAGTCAGCCACAATCACCTTTCAAGAAATGTTGGATTATACCGAGATGAGAAATACTAGGATTATATTACACAAAAACTTACCTGAAATATATGCAGTTTATATTATTTCAGGTAGTTCATTTGTCTATTTACTCTGATATATAAATAGCAGCTTAACCCCAATGAATAAATTCGTTAATTTGTTTTACTCATCATGAAATCATTATTAACGAAAAATTAATACTATCACTTAGATAAAAGGTGTGACTAAAAATGTTCACAATGACTTCAATACTCTTATTGCTATATGAATCATTTCCAGCTTGATACAAAGTGTAGCATGTACTGAATATAAGAAAGCTATGAAATATACTAACAAGGAAAGGGCAAGGGTTGTAGATCAGGGATTTTAATGCCCTTTTCTGAGATGAAAGTTCTCATGAAGAACTTCAAAAATATACCGGGGATTAGGGTCCAACAACTTACAATTTTCGAGATATTTGATATTTTTTAGTGTGTTTTTCCCATGTTAACTTTATAGCATCCTGTGATGACTGAAAGAGAAAGCTGAGTGGTGACCTTTTGGCTACGGAGCAAAAGGTCTCATGTTCAAGTCTGCTGCCTGATGACTTTTTCTTCTTCTTCTTTTTTTAACTACTTTTTCTTTTATGTTAATGTAGTTTCTTTTACTTTTTTAATGTGTGTGATTTTAACTGCAGAGACTAAGAAAAGACCAGACACACAAATACTTTTTAATAAACATGAAACACATTCAAATTTAGTAGCACGACCGGGTTTCGTACCGAACATGCAGGACATTTACAAGTAAAATTTTAACAGGCACAAGCCGCTTATATAATTAAAGTAACCAACGGCAAGACAATATACAATTATGAAGATATCTCTCAAGCGTCTTCTGGTGGCAGGAATTCTAAACCGGAACCTGATGAGTACAGGGCATCCTCTGGTGGCAGGAATCCTAGACTGAAAACTGAAAAGCAGTTGAACATCCTCTGGTGGCAGGAACCCAAGACTGGAAACTAAAGAGTCTAAGAAGTAAACAGGAACCCGCAAACATCTGGAGAACAAGAAACAGTTCCCAGTCCATCCCTCATCGAAGTACATCTGTTTCTTGTTCTTCAGATGTTTGCAGGTTCCTATTTACTTCATAGGCTCTTTAGTTTCCAGTCTAGGATTCCTGCCACCAGAGGATGCCCCGAGCTCTTCAGGTTCCGGTTTAGAATTCCTGCCATCAGAAGATGCTTGAGGGATATCTTTATAATTGCATATTGTCTTGCCATTGGCTACTTTTATTATATAAGCGGCTTGTGCCTGTTGAAATTTTACTTGTAAATGTCCGGTAGATTAATGGTGGGATCAGGATTCTAGACCCTGTGCACGTCAACCTAAGAGATTTATTGTGCTCAAATATGTCCGATACAAAACTAGGTCATGCTACTAAATTTTAATGTGTTTCATGTTTTTCAAAAAGTATTTGTGGTCTGGCCTTTTCTTAATCTCTGTAGTTTCTTTCAGTTTTTTTTTTTTTTTTTTTAATTCTCTTTTTATTTGCTCTCCTTTATGCTTCTGCTTCTTTATTTCAATTTCACTTGAAGAAAATTACAGTAACCCACAGAACACTGGGCAGTAATTATGACGTAGGATAAACTAGAAGCAAAGCAGCCGGTTAGGAAATCTGAAGGTGGCCACCAAGGATTGGGATACAAAAGAAAGAAGGGATCGTTAAATGAATGGATGCTGGAAGGTATTAAGATAGTGGTGCTATTAAGTTTAGAACAAAAAGACCGAAAGAAAACAGCTGGTTCCTCTGAACAGATTAATATACCACCAAATTCTTTAAATTCAAGAACTTCTACTAATACTCAAACGGAAGCACATGGGACAGAAGGTTTTTAATCAGAAAAGGCTTAAGTTGTCTGTTAAAGAGATGATAGACAGGGAGAAAGCCTGCAAAACTCAAAGAAGGCTTGAAGGAATTTAAAGGATTTAAATTAAACCCAACAGGTGTCTAAAATTTTAATTTTAGAACAAGGAATTTTTTTTAATTAAAATTAGTATAGCAATGCATCAAATGTGTCGATAAAAAAAAACAATTTACATAAAAATTATTATTATTATTATTATAAAAATTATATGTATAACTGTAAGTTTCAAATATTAAGCTTAGAATTTTTATCTTTTTTCAATTGCTTCCAATATTAATAATAATAAAAAAGAAACAAAAAACAAGGACAGCTCTATTGTTACTGGAAAAGGAGAATGAGAGGGAAAAAAATAAATTTATTAATAAGTAGGTTTTATTTTCTAAATTTATATTAAAAACAATTTGAGAGATTTATATATTTTTATTTCTACCTAAGAAAAAAAGAAAGAAATAGAAATAAAAAAAGCAGAAGCCTAAAGGAGGGCAAAAAAGAATTAAAAGAAACTACATTAACATAAAAGAAAAGATAGTTAAAAAAGAAGAAGAAAAAATAAGTTATCAGGCAGCAGACTTGAACATGAGACCTTGTGCTCCATAGCCAAAAGGTCAACACTCAGCTTCCTTTTTCAGTTGACACAGGAATCTATTAAACTAGCATAGGAAACACACTCCAAAAGCATCAAATATCTCAAAACCAATAGGTTGTTGGACCGGTATATTTTTGAAGTACTTCATGAGTACTTTCATATCAGAAAAGGGCATTAAAACCCCCGATATATATAACCCTTGCCCTCTCCTTTTAAGCTTAAAATCAGAAAAACATTAAAAAGTGAATCGGTTACGACTTCTTCTTAGAGGTCTTCTTCAGTAGGAGTCTGGTATTCACTGTCAATAGACAACTTAAATTGATGTTTCTAATCAAGTAGCCTGTGCTGCTATTAAGTACAACTGGAAAATCTGAGGGCATCTGCTTTGTTCTTAATCAGATTCAAAGAGTTTCTCAAACTGCAAGTCAGCATTTTTTATACCGTTGCCATGCAAGGTATCTGCAGCAAAAATGTGGTGCATAACTGGCCTGATAAGTAAACCTAGCTTTTTGTTTTTATGGAGGGTCTGGTTTCTTTGTGACAACGCATCTCTTCACTGTGATTTGGCCAAAAATAACATGACATCCTCCTCACAAATCAGAATTAGTATTGTGTGAATTTTTATTCTTTTCTAAACTTGATATTAAAAGGAAGTTATCAATGTTGCTATCATTAAACTAATATTGTGGAACTTGCTCTTAGAAATTCCAGCAGTAGCTTTTAGGAAATGGTTCCAGCAGTGATCAGAATGCATTAATTCCCAAAGGACAAATAAAGGCAATTGCAAAAGACAATATGAATCAAGTGTAGCTGTTACGGAAGACAAACAAAAATCGCCCCCAAAGCATTTTGCATCTCATATTACTGTACTTCAAATCATAAATTACCAACATAAGATATTTATTATTAATTGAAAGGATAACAAAATCAATTAAAGGGATACTAAAAAGAATAAGGGGCTGAGTGCACCAAACCTCCGTTAACTTTGATCGCTGCAGCAACGATCAAGTGACATTTTCTGTGCACCTACATTCGTGAGAGGTTTTAACAGTCGCTAACTCACTGATCAGCAGCCAAATTTTAGCAGCTCGGAAACTGGCAAGTTAAAATTGCGGCATCCAATAGAAAACTCCCATCAGCCCCCTGTCATTCAACGTGTAAAGATGGCTGGCAGCGGCCTCGACTGAAACTGACTCTTGTGATTTTGACGACGAAGTAGCTGTATTTATTCCTATTAAATATTCCGAAAATAATGTTGTATAAGTTTACTTCCTGTGAAGATTCTTATCGGAACATTTCGTATTGGCAATAAAAAAATTCTGTCCATGTGTATTTTTTCTACTCCGTGGAGGCTGCCATTTTGTAACATACTGCGCCTAAGCACAGACATCCAGAAGTGATGTTCATTGTTGATAACCAATCGCAGCCACTTTTATAAACACATCAGATGTTTAGCGAACATCAGTAAATGAATGATGAAACATCGTTGGTACACAGCAACTCTTACTTGACGGTCGGTTATTCACTATCGCTTCCATAACTAATGACTGCTGCATTTGTTGGTTGGTGCACTCGGCCCTAAGAAAAGTATTATTGAAATTGTTTCAATTTATTCATTACTTTAAATCTTAAGAGATTGAACTGCATTATTTTTTATAGTTTTGTAGGTTGAGAATGACTTACATTTTCATAAAGAGAACATTAAAATGTAACCTTGGTTAAATCAGATCAGTGTAATTTTAGAAATATAGCAGTAAAAATAGAAAAATAATTGTATTATTAAATAGATATTAAAGATAATACTTACACCAAAGAAGACACTTCACAGTTTGTTAATTTCTTTTGTTTTTGTTTTAACCTTAATTCTTATTGGAGGTAGAACAGAGGCTTATTGTAATGTGATCATTAATAACAAATGATAAAAAAATTTAGCTTCACATTCCATCAGTTCATTATTCACAGATTCAACTCACCAACTAACATAATGAATTAACCCTTACATTAAATATAAATAACTCATCTTAAATCCTTCTTCCACTTACAAAACATCTTTAATCCTCTATATTTCGATTCCTTTAGCAGAAATCTTCTTCATGGAAAACTACAGAAAATGTAGAGAAAAACCTAACATTTTCTCTAACACTTAAAAACAGAATTCTAAGCTTAAACAATCATGTAGTCATACATGGTACAAACTTTCTTGAATAACAAAATAAATTCATACAACATATAACAAACACAAACTTTCTTTCCTGAATAACAAAAAAATTTATACAACAATCACAAATTCTTAAACAAATAACATTCACTAATTCTTATAGAAACAATTTATGTCAATTTCAATTTTTGTTTCAAAATTTTATTATTTTTTATAATTTTGTCAAAAAAACTGAATGAAATGGGATTCATTTTAAGTGCTTTAATTTTGTTAAAACAATTTGTCAGATTAATAAAGCCTGATTCCAACATGAATCTTTCTGATTCATCTTGGGATACGTATATAATGTCAATAATTGGATCCGGATTATGTGCCAAATTTATTGTATGATATGCCCAATCTGACAGTTCTGGTTTATTGTCTCTACAAGCATTAGTATGTTCCGTTGACCGTTCTTTAAATGACCTTCTGGAACTTCCAATATATAATCCCCCACAGTCCCTACATTCTAATGTATAAATTACTCCCATTTTGTACAATTTGTTGATTTTTTCTTGCCTTCTTTTTTTGAATAACACGTTTCCCTTATAAAATACTATACTATTTTAATTTTGTTTTCTTCCAAAATGTTTTTTACATAACTATCTATTATAAAACCAATAGGAAACCGAATTAATTTGTAATTTGTGACTTTATTACTGTTTATTTCCTCTACTTTCTTTATTTTCCTTTTGCGAAAAAATTTATCAATACTTGATTTAACAAATTCTCTTGGATAGCCATTCATTTCCAATTTTTCCTTTAAACTATTAATTTTCCCTTTCCATAAGTTTTTGTCCTCAGTGTAAGCAGTTATTCTTTTTAAATTATTGAAAATTATCTCTTTCTTAGTTATTCTTTTTAAATTATTGAAAATTATCTCTTTCTTACTTATTCTTTTTAAATTATTGAAAATTATCTCTTTCTTAATCGAAATATAGAGGATTAAAGATGTTTTGTAAGTGGAAGAAGGATTTAAGATGAGTTATTTATATTTATTTACTAAAGAAGAATTTTTGAATTTCATTAACCCTTACATTACTAAGATTTTCAACAGCTTTCTTTTAAGAATATCCCAGATAAATTCTCAGGCCATTTGTAATTGTTTTTTGAAATTCTACTTCTAATTGAATTTTTAAAATATATAATGAGAAAAACAAACAAATAATGTAATTAAAATGCACATTAATCTATGAATTTTATCAATATTATGGTGGGAGGAAGAAAACAGTAATGGTGTTGATTTCAAAATGTTAGTTTTTTCTTTCTTTCTTTATTTGTGTTTACCAGTCCTATTAGGTGTAATTACAGAATTACTCCTGTTTTGTAGATGCTGAAAGTTTATTTTTTGAATTTTAATACAGTTGAACCTGTTTATCTCGAAATTTCTGAAATTCCCTACATTTACAATCTAAATTCAATGTATTTTCCATGTTTATCTCGAAAAAATTTCTTTCAAAACCTCTGTATCTCGAATTTCGGACAGTGTAAATTACAAAAATCGATGCCCAAAGACCACCCTTCTTCAACAACCGTTTGGGGGGGGGGGATGTTTCTTGGAATTCCAGAATTCAGAAACAAAGAAAGTTAGACGTCAAAAGTCATTGAAAGACTATTTTTATTGTTAAAGGTACGTATGTATGTTAAAAAAATATTATGGATGCATGTATAATTAATCTGTGATCTTACCACTGTATTTTTCTACAACTAAAGCAATTAAAATGTTTTTTAATTTACTGCATTTAAAACCTCTTTATCTCGAATATTTTTCCTTTCCCGTGAGATTCGAGATTGACAGGTTCGACTGTAATAGTAAAAATAAAAATACAAACAATAGGATTAAAATGCATTGTCGTAATTCAAAAACTTATTAAAACAAATTCATGAAGTCACAAATATCTATTATAATAAAAAGTATAAACAGTATAAATACTGTTTTTATACATAAAAATATTGCCTGGTGTAATCACAATATCTCACTTAGTAGTGCGAGGGCTAATCCCCATTACACTGCAATGACCACTTCTATTCCACTTGTACAACCCATTTCTACTGTATTGGAATGTATTATCACAATGAGCACTTCTGGTTATCATCGCCGGATGCATTCTAATTTTCTATGGCTCATCTATTAAATAATAAACAATCAAGCATTAATTATGTCAATAGTAAAAGGAAAGCACTTAAGTTTTTTTTTTTTTCTTGACGGTTACATTTTTCAACTATTTTTCTTCAAGTACTTTAAAAGTACTTCTGTTAGAATACATGCTTGTGTGTATAGAAATAAAGTTTCAATGGGAAAGAAAGCCATGTTGGAATACTCATCTGACTGTAAATATAAGTATTTTTGTTCCATATCTAAAATTGTTTAGCATTCACTCTGTAAGATTATTTCTAAAAATATCTTCTTCAAATACTTTCTTATTTTTGATCACAGGAATTAATTTAAATCTATACTAAAATAAAAATTAATTATAGCTTCTAAAGAAGATGAAATTGAAAGGAAACATAAATATCTAACTGAATATTTACAACTTAAATGAGTTAATAAGTTAAAAATTTCTATTTTTTTTTTAATTTAAAAAAGAAACAAAAAAAGAACCAAGATTATTCAGGAATAGCTGAATTACAATTTCCATGGTAAATATTAATGTGTTCTTTGCAAATATGATACTTATCAAATACTTCTTCATAACCATGATGCCGCCACCATTGGCATAATTGCCTGTTCCATCCACAATGGAGAATGTGAAAAAATTCCCAATGCTCTAAAGAAATAAGGGTAAAAAAATCCTGATCACCTAAATGACCTTTGAAACTATATTTGTTGACTAATTCATCCACCACTGAAGCATTGAGCATGTCTTTATAAGCCTTGGAATTCCGCATTCGCTGCAACTCCAGCAGCAGGACACCACTATTAAAGCCAGGATTTCCTACTGGAGGTGGTTCTCCTACTGATGTTCCAGGATGTTTATTTCTATATGTATGAAATACATGACGATATACAGGCTGCTGTTCATGGGCCAATCCAATCATGGCCTCAGGTTTGAAAAAATAAAATTCTCGGTTCAATTCCCAAACATCTGAACGGAACTGAAGATCAATATCTAAAACAATGGCTCTCTCTATAGGGAAGACAGTGTGAAATGCAATAGACAGGAAAAACAAAGGATCACTGTAGTAAGAACCAGGCTTGTAACTAAAATGTTCCTGCATACTTGTCACTATTGGATGTAGAATTCTTGAAATCCTATCAACATCATGTGTAAGTATCTGAAATGAAACATACAAATTTGTAAATTTTAGAAATTTCATTCTGTATTATAACAATCTTTTTTTTTTCCTTCTAGAGGAGCTTAAGCAAATGTTTACATGCAATTTCAGTTTTCTTCTATTCTATAATGCAAATTGGAAGTGCATATATAGGGGGTGGACACAATAATATGAATACCCATAAGAAAATGGGCCATAATTCATTTGCACAGCAGAGCTACACCATCTAGAATAGATGTCTGCCACTTAGCGGCCGTGAAGGTGGAGATATCAGTCGATCAGCAGAAGTGGTACGGGTTGCATGTGAAAATTTTGCTAGCAAAGAGGTCTTTGGAGCACACCTCGCTGGAGCTTCAGTGACGAAAACAGCCAACCTTGTGATGTTGCAAGAAGCACTGTGTCGACTGTTATAACAGCCTACACAAAAGATGGTACGACGTTATCTGCGAAACAGAACAGTGGGCGAAAGTTAAAAATCAGCGACAGAGATAGACGGGTGTTGAAGTGGATAGTGACCTGACAGAACAAGACAACGGTGTCCTAGATCACCTCTGAGATGAAACCCATCTTCAGGACCCCTTATCAATGAAAACTATCTAACAGGAACTGCATGCTGCGAACATTCATTGGTGACACCAAGTAATGCGATGAAGCAACGACAATAGTGCCGCGAGCACAGACACTGGATGCAACAGCAATGGGGTCAGGTCATCTGGTCTGACAAATCTGCATTAACATTATTTCAGACCACTGGATGTGTTTATGTGTGGAGAATGCTCGCAGAAGCCTTTCATGTTGACTGCCTCCTTCCTACTTATGTTAAGCACGGAGCAGGAACTGTGATAGTGTGAGGTGCGATATCTTGGCATGGTTTGGCATTATTTGTCTTCCTCATGGGAAGGTCACAGCACAGCATTATCTCAGCATTTTGGGTGATTATCATCATTCCAAGATGACAACGCCTCCATTCACACTGCTTGGTGAGTCCAAGCATGGTTTGATGAGCACGAATATGAAGTGGAACATCTTGTTTGGCCTCCTCAGTCTCCTGATCTTAATATAATCAAACCTTTGGAGGCCAAATTGCGTGTTAAGTTTCCACCTCCCTCCACACTTTCTGAACTAGATATCGCTGTGCACGATGAATGGCTAAATATTCTGTTGAACTTAGTGCATGACCTATATGTCCAACCTACGTCGGTTACAAGCTGCAATTCAGGCGAAGGGTGGGCCAAAACCCTACTAAAAAAGATTTTGTGTCGTTACAAAGGTGTACATATTATTTGTCCATCCCCTGTATATATTTTTAATTTATTAACAATCTATAATTTAGATCTGAAGGAGAAGTAAGACCTGTGTGAATTAAACATGTAAACTAGGGATTTTTTTCTCACTATTAAGTGGTTTGTACAGTTTTTGGTTCAGTACCTTGAGCCCTCTTCAGGAGAAATTTGAGAATATTATTAAAATGTCTTTACAGTGTCTCAGATAGGAAGGCCACCTGCAACAACTACTCCAAAACACTGACATTGGCAAAATAATAGCACACACTTTTTAAATATAATTTTCAAGCTTCACCTGATTAAGGCTCAGGTCCAAAGCTGAATTCAATATTGAATGAATTTCATATGAAGCAGGAAAAAACCCTCATTCATTATTATATTATTCCTATATTTAATTCTACTTCTTTCTCTTTGTTTTAAAGGGTGTTGCAAAATGCACGTGTCAGAAAAAAAAAAAAAAACCAAATGTAGGGACAAGAAGAAGCACATGCTTTAGTGATGTCTCCAAAGGTTGTGATTCCAGAGGACAATATATCCTGCAACAGCACATGTGAAATGATCGCAGGTGAACCCACCACCTGGCATCCTGGATGACTGGTTTATGTTGTTTGTACCTTTTATTCAAATGTTTCAAGTGTAGTAAGTATGAGTGTAGATAGGTATGTAGTTATTGAGTGAGGTAGTTATGCTATTTTCTTCCATTATCTGAATAACAGCTGTAGAAAATAACTATCTTAATGTTGTGACTGATCGTTAGTATTCGTAAAATGTTAATCTATGTACTAACCTTTTTTTTTTTTTTTTCTTTTATGTTCAGCAGATACCTACTGGGTTTGCAGATACCTGCAAACTGGTGGTATATGTCGGTGATGATGTTTTTGTATAAAATGCGAAGAGAGCATTCACAACTTAAACATCACGAACAATATGTCAAATACAACATCTGCAGTCACAACATTAACATTAGTTTTTGTTACAGTCGTTATTCCGATAATGGAAGAAATAACATAACTATCTCACTCAATAACTATAAGGTAGTTGCACATGAAATGGGAAAATGGAAACTTCAAATTCCTTGCATTGGCTGATGGGAAGGAACGTTTGACATGTGACCAGAACGTAGGCTTATCATAGTAGATAAGCCTCCAACCTTACCTAAGCATCTCAGTGGTCCCTCAAGACACTGTGAAGTTCCTGAAGTCCCAAGATGGAGAGTCACGATATTCATGTAATTGCTCTTTATGAGTTGAAGCTGGGCAGCAACACCAGCGAGGGGGTGAAGAAAGTTAACATGATATTTGGGAGGGAACCACATCCAAAACCATGGTGTATCATTGGTTCCAGAAGTTTGACGCTGATGATGAATATCTGAAAATTCAAGAGCCATCAGTCATCAACAATGATGAACTGAAGGCTTGTGTGGAAAAAGGATACACAACAGACCCTCCGACAGCTTGCCGCAATGTTTAGTGTCCATTCTTAAACTATTTCTTGCCACCTAGAGGCAATCACATCCCTTTCCCAAACCAGAGCTGCACCAAAACAAAATCAAGGTCATTGCATGGTGGAGTACTGCAGGTTTGATCCATCGGAGCTTCCTGAAACCAGGCCGATGGTCACCACTCCTCCATACAGCTCAGATTTGGAGGTGGTACATATCAAGCTGATGAAGGAGCATTGGAACATGGTGAAATGGTCTGGTTCCTGTTCTCCTGCTCAATGACAATGCACGTCCTAAGGTTGCAAAGCAGATCAAGGAGACGATCCAGCAGCTTGGATATGAGGTTCTTCAGTATCCACCATACCCACCAGATTTAGTGCCCACAGACTACCATTTGTTTCATCATTTGGAACTGTATCTGAGGAACAAGCGCTTTCACAACCAGAACCAGCTGGAAAATGCCTTCAATGAGTTTATCAATTTCTGTGCCTCTGATTTTTTTGAAAAGGGCATTTATCGTCTTCCTAATCTTCGGCAGAGATGTGTAGATGCCAATGGTTCTTACTTCAACTGAATTTGTTCATTGCTAATAAAGTTATGCAATGTTAAAGTTCGAATACCGTATATTCCCATTTCATGTGCATCTACCTGATACCTACCTACCTAACAACACTCAAAACATTTGAATAAAAGAAACAAACAACGTGAACCGGCCAGGAGATGGGCTCACCTGCAACCATTTACATGCGCTGTTGCAGGAAACATTGTCCTCTGGAATCGCGACCTTTGTGTACTGCCATAGTTACTCGATAATTGAAATGCCTCTCCAATATTACATAACAAACACACACTTCTCATCCATCTCAATTGCCAGTTTTCTTTAGCCGCACTGCAGCATGGACATCTATCTATGTTTCGGCAATTTGAATAAATTCTAATACATTATGATTTTATATATATTGGAGAGTTATTTATTGTTCATTCACTTGATAAAGACAACTAGAAATATTATCGAAAATTAATAATAGTGTTCTTGTAAGTTTTGAATTAAATGTTAGTTATTCATTGTTATGTGTGAAATGCATTCTTACAATAAGCAAAATCCTTATCCACATGTTAAAAACTGTTTTCAGAAAGAAAGCTATTCTAAAATAAGTTCAATTTATTTTGATTGGTTATAGATGAAACAAAGACAGAAACAGCTTATTTCTTCAATAATAACTGATAGAAACTTAGTTTTTGTTGGATTTTATTTTTCTCTTCTTCAAATATCCATTCAATGAAACCCTACCCTAAATGTAAGACTTCTTGAATAATATTTACTATTTAAAAGTGTAATTTTACTCTTTTTTTGATCAAATTCCAAGTCCCCCATTTCCAGACACAGAAAATAAACTTTTTCTGTTTTGTTTTTATGCAAAACAAAAGAATGGTAAAAGTTATTCAAAGTGAAACATAAAATATTGACTTGAATCATGAAAGTCTGACAGAAGATCTGAAGGTTGTACTAAGACATTACATAGTGTAGCTTTCCATATAAGAGTAGTTTCAGAAGACAAACGGAAGCTTCACAAATTTCCATCTTCGCAATTAGTCTGGCAACCTTATTAGCAACCAGAACGGTATTAGATTAATGACAAGGGTCTGTCTATATTTACTGCCAGAATTGTAAATCTAGTTTCTGAGAATTGTTTGTTCTGTACCATCACAATGTTTAAGAAAGATGGCAAAGGTAAAAATAATAAAACTTAAGAATTTTTAAAATCTTACAATTTAATTATTTAATATTTATTAAAATGATTCAGTTATTTTTGTTTATATTCTCAGCAGAAATCGTTGTTGTTAGTTTAAAAAAAAATGTCTTCACGAAAATCAAAACTACAAAAAAATCTAATTACTGAAAAATTCAACGAATCCTTTTTAAAACAGAGAACCTGAATTTCCCTTACAACTTAACTTCTGAATCAACATAAGACTTTAAGCGAAAGATGAAAGAAAGAAAATTGTCGGTGAAATATTTCAAGTGTAAATGTTAATATTACAAAAAAGAAGACAAAAGAAAAGAAATACAGATAATGAATTTGATTGAACATGTCAAGATCTTCTGTAGATAATAAGCATAATGTTTAGTATCCTTCATTCAACTAACGAAGATATTAAAACAAACTAAAGTATTTTCGTGTATTGGCTACTGCTTATTTCTACTGATTTTGAAACTATAAAAGTTTTACTGAGCAAAAATTTTGGAAGGAGTTGTAAGAACAAAGATCGAGCACTTAACTTAAATGTTCTTTTCAACAACTTTCTTATTTTAAAAAGTATTTATAAAACAATAAATAGTAATTATTATAAATCAACACAAACATCTCCACTAAGAAACGGGCTCTGTATAAATTAAATTAAAATTAAATCATAAACAAAGAAACAAATGCATTTTGATTTATACGAAATAAAACCATTTTCACCTTTAGTTTATTTTTGGGTACTTTGATTCTTCTTGTGAGGATATCCATCGCAATTTTACGACTGATTTTATCTCCAATAATATTTAAAGCAACAGGCTTTGAAGCAAAGCGCATCATTGAAGAAACACACTTCTCTAACTTACTCTTCATCACTATGTCATCAGAGGCTTTAGTGAAAGTTATGAACACGTTAATAAAAGTTTCACTTTGGGATTCATTAAAAACTCTGGCCTTTTTTGAACTTGAGATGCTGACATTATTATGAGAGATCGGCTTAACAAGTGTCCGTCCATTCTCAACTGGCGCAGTTCTCTTTGCCGTTGATAGATGAGCCAAAATATAATTTAAAATAACTAAACCGCATAAAAGCACTATTATAAGTATTTTTACAGAATTCGAACAATAAAATCTACTCAGAAAAAACATTTTTAGTCATTGCAATTCTTCATTGTTCTACTCCTTGTCAACAAATACGCGCCATGTTTGTTATCTCAGTAAGAAATATCCCAGAGTGCAATGCGAATGCTCTTTAATAAAAGGAAAAACAAGTAAGTCTTTAGAAAATGAAATTTGCAAAGTAAAAAAGTGAAAATATTACAATGAATTTTGATTATAACATATTTATAAAGTAGAACTATTCCAATTAAAAAAATAAAATAAAAATAAAAAAAGATTCGATTACATATGATCATATTCATTAAGTATCTGTGAGAAAAATTCGAAAATGAAATAATTTAACCTATAGTTTTCTTTTCTTTTTATAAATCCCTAGCCGGGTACCGTCGCTTCGCTCCGGAACCCTTGCATAAATAGTATATAAAAAAAACAACAACTTTATTTAGCAAATTAATATTGAGATCGGAAAATATACGAGTTCCCAGTCCGTTGTGGCCTTCTCCGATAACTCAGATGTATTGCGGGTTGGCGCCACACACCTATAAATCGATAAGGCAACTTTCAATATAAATCCTCTTTATTCCATATCCCGTGGGAATTTCGAAAAATCCGACCTTATTCCTTGTCTACATCATAAAGGGAACCTCTGTGCAACATTTCAGCTTTCTAGGTCCAAGGGTTTGGGCTGGGCATTGATGAGTCAGTGAGTGAGTGAGTCAGGACTTTTCTTTTTATATAGGTAGATTAGTTCATTCTATTTTTGTCAATATTATAAGAAACCTTATTTTAATTTTAAAAAAGGGAACTACAAGCGATTTTATAAAAGAAAATAACATATTACACAAAACATAATAAGAACTTTCAGCAAAATATTAAGTTTTATAGAGCTTGATTCTGGTTCACAGAAAAAATTACACGCATTTCAATTTTCTGTTTATCCAGAATCTCCTTTCATAAATTACAGCAAGAAGACTCATTATAAATTAAAAAGGAAGGAAAAATCTTAGAAGCTTAGAAACCTTAACCAAAGCCTTAAAACTTTCAAGCATAATAGTTCCCTTGCAGAAAATAAATAAATAAATAAATAAATGGAGTTCTTTGAATTAGCTTTTCGTTTTTTTTGAATAATTGTTTCTCCTTTTCGTTAAACTACTCTAACTTGTAAGAGCTTCTTCCGATAGTACTTCCGTTTCCGGTAAACTGAAATTGCTTGTTGAAATGGCTGCTTTATCTCTTGGTTCACAGCAATCTTTAATGCAATATAAAGATGATACTGTATGTGATTGGCTTTCAGCAGAAGCATCGACTGGAGTAAGTAATTAAGGGCTGATATGTTGGAATATTTTTGGTAAAAATTTTGTGTTCGGATTTGTTCTTGAGTAATTAACGATTTGTAGTAAAAGCGCTGTGTCATTTGAATGTAAGCCTAGTTTTAATAATTTTGATTATATGGAATTCTAAAGAAAACTATTAGCCTAAAACACCTGAAAAGAGCTGATATTATTGATAAATATTAATTTGATTTCCTGAGCAACTCGATCAGTCTTGATATAAATAGTTTGAGTAAAAGAGAGAGACAATGTAAAGAACTAAACTATCACTCACTAACATTTTTTGTTTCCTTTTAGACATCAATTATGGCTGTGGAATTTCCTGGAGGTGTAGTAATAGGAGCCGATTCCAGAGCCACTACTGGGTAAGACTAAAGTGGGAGAATTTCATCATATATACTTAAGTTTTTTTTTTTATGCAATCAATTTAAGTGTCTAGATCAGGGTTTCTCAACCTTTTTTTACCCATGGACCCCTTTTCCCCCCCTTTTTTTTTTTGGTGGACCCCCTCATAGCTATTCGATAAAAGAAAAGTTTCTTCCATTTTTCACTAATAAAAAGCAGGGCCGCCCAGAGGGAGGGGGGGGGGGCAAAAGGGGCAGATTGCCCAGGGGCCCCACAAAAAGAGGGGCCACATGAGGCCTGAGGAGCCCGCCGTATTGTATTGTCCTTTTTTTAGAAAATAGGATTCTCCCTTTTTTTTTTGGTTGTTAAAAATATAGGATTGTCCGGGATGGGGGGGGGGGGGCCACAAATCCAAATGTTGACCACCAGTCTCTGGGCGGCCCTGATAAAAAGTAAAGGGATTATATTAATAATCAAAGAAATACGTGAGCGCGGCAATGGCAAAAATATAAAAAAATTGGAAATTCCGGTTTTTTTTTTGGTTGTTGAATTGGAGATTCCGTTTTTTTTTTTTTTGGGTTATAGATTTTTGGGATGGTGGGGGAGGCGCAAATATCAAATGTAGGGCGTCTGACAAAATCTTGCCCTGAGCGCCAACAAACCACGCGACGGCCCTGCTGATAAGTACTGACCGATGGTTGAGTAGATAGGCGAAAAAGAAATATAAAATAAACAAAGTTAGAAAGAATCATTCATATATATATTCTCTACTTATTTCAATATGGGGTAAATTAGGGTAAAAATTTTGTTTTGAATAATAACAACCGTTCTGAAGTGGAATTGCCCGATGGACCACCAAAATATTACTATGGACCCCCAATTTGTTATTTTTTGCCTGTGGACCCCGAAGATATTACATGGACCCTGGTTGAGAACTCCTGGTCTAGATTAAAGCATTTGACTGTGTGTGTGAAGATACAGATTTACTATAGAAGCACTCAGAATTTTCTTATGGTATACTATAGATATTTATCACATACTTGACAAAAAAATAGAATTCAAAATTTTAGAAGCTTGTAACCAGCTTAATTCCACAGTTTTAAAAGGCAAATTTCTGTTAAAATGTAATTAGTTTTAATTGGGGAACTGCTGTAGGAATTAACACTCTTCAATTATACAATATTTTACAAAAATCCATCTAGTTTATCTTTTCAATAATACAAAGGAATATAATAATTAATGCAAAGGAATATAATTTAAAATCGAGTTACAACACCAAAAATGATACACTGTACAAAAAATTTTGTAAAAAGACCATTTTTACATATTACTTGAATGTTTGGTGAACAGGTTGCCAATTTCTGATAATTACTTATGTTCTTTCTAAAGAAATGTGTTTACGACATGCATTGGCATTAGGCTTTCATTCTTTAAGGATATTGATCTTTTTTTATAAAGGGTTTTTCTATTTTTGATTGAGAGGGAGAAGTTAGATAAATTCTTATATAGTGAGGACTGCCTGTATCATTAGCAGCAATTAATGTACGAATCATTTTTAAATTAAAGTATTAGATTCTAAAAAGATAAAGAAAGATATGCAAACACACATAAAATGTGTTTAAATATATACATTTTAAAAACTCAATTATTGTAAATGCTTAAATTAAAAAGTGCTTTGGAAAAAATAAAGGAATACCTTCAAGAACTGAAGAAAAAAAAAAAAGTATAAGAGTTGTTTAAATACATAGATGTCTATTGGTTGCTGGATCTAAAGCAACTTGCAAATTTGAATTACATTTATATGGAATTTTGTCTGGGTTTCTTTTAGAAAGAATCACTTTATTTCCTAAATTAACTGCCTTTGAGTATTCTTTCATTACTGCTAATAGGTACCAATAAATCACTTATAAACATGAGTTTCATTTATTGATAAAGTATTTTGTAGCTAATGAATATGGCTTAAAATGGAGTTCTTGAAAAATGTGTCTTTAATTTTTGTTAAGATTGACACCTATGAAAATAAAATTATTGGAAAATAATAATACAAATAATCTTGTAATCATTATGAGGAGTTCATTTCAGTTTTTTTATTTGATCTCTATTGCTGTATACATTTAATAAGAATTTCAGTAAAGTAAAATTACTTTCAAATAGTGAGAGAAATTCACCAATGGACAATAAATTGAACTTAAAAAATTACTTATTATATAAAAATTCTATATTATATAGTTGTTGATAAAATAGAAGCAGTGAAGGCCTGTTATGCAATTGTTTTTCAACATCAAATGTACCATCCTCAGGAGACAGCACAAACATATAATAACATGATGACATCAAGTGAAAGATTGTATTGTGTGTTTTGTCTTGTGTTGTGTGGGTTATTCCCTGTTGTTGGAACCCTCTTAGTGGATGATATGCCTTCACTACTTCTATTATATTAGCCAATAAGTGTATTTTCTACACTGTATTTAATCACGTTAAACCTTCTCACTCATTGAACAGATTAGAATGTTTTTGAAGAGCTTTTTAAACTGAAGACATTACCAAATTTTCAATATGAAATGTATTAACATATCAGTGCACTGTCACAGTTTCTAAAACATAATTGATGTAAATTAAAACAAAAACAGGCTGTGATTGAATATGTGACTGACTTTGGCCTATTTCACATTAACTAAGCCATGGCAAAAAACTATCAATTATGATTTTGTTTGAGTTTTATTCAAGTTTTTTTTTTTTCTGAAGATAAGTCATGAAATCTCATCATCACTTTAAAATTTAAAATCATGAATCTTTAAACATTGAGACAATCCAAAAGAAACATTTTTATATCTATATTATCATTTATCTCTTAACCATTTTAAGAACTTTCTTACTGTCTCATTAAATTGAGCATCTCAAAATTTTGGAAATTAATGAAATCCATTTAATATTACAGTGAGTTAGGATCTATATCAGTAAGTTGCATTTATTTTATTGAAAATTCAACTGTGTGGTTAAAACAAAATTTGATATCATTAAATTTGAAGATAAATATATAAATAGGGTTTTTTTATTATTGGATGGCCAGGTTTTATTTTTCTTATTTTGTTATTGTCATATTCATAATTCATTTCTGAATAATTATTTAGAATAGAGCACAATGTTAAGAATAGATGGAAAAGCTCAATTTATAAAAGGCTGCAATTTCTTTTCAAGTAATACCCCAAAATTTAATTTGAATTTATATTTTGTACAGAAAAATGTTGACCATATATTACAAAACTTCTACTGTTCAAAAACTGAAAATACCTATAATTTGTTGAATTCTGATTGGATTTGTGTGGAACAATGTAACAAATTGTTAAATTTCAATCTCCAATCTGTTGCTGTTGTAATCCTGTTCTTTTAATGGAAGAGGAAAAACATTTTATAGAAAAATCATTTATTAGCAAAATGACTTTATATACCTAATTTACTATAACAGGAGTTTTTTCTTTTTTATTTGTACCATTCATTTAAAAATCCTGAAATATACAATCTAATAATGTTCTTGCTTTTGAAGTATTGTTTTGTTTTTTCCTGTAGGACTTACATTGCCAATCGAATAGCTGATAAACTGACTCGTGTAACAGATCACATTTATTGTCTTCGGTCTGGCTCGTCTGCTGATACTCAAGCTATCACTGATATTGTTAGTTATCATCTAGCTTTTCATGAGTAAGTTGAAATGTTTTCTATCTTAGTATAATTAATTGCTCTTCAGAATTTCTGGAATAAAATAATGTATTTGTATCATCATGTTATTTTTCTTCTGTGTTTAACATTGTAGAATTCAAGATATTAGCCTTTAAATCTGAATTATGATCTTTAAACAAGTATCTGTTTCAATTCACTTATGATTTTGATATCTGAATACATTTTTCTTTAAGGAATCCCATTATGAAGTGACTTTTTCTATTTATTGAAATATGAGGCATTGCCTTGCAGTTTACTTTCAATCTTGGTAAATTATGTAACTGTAAGATTGTCTGCATTAAGTGATGGCCTGTGAGACTGAATAGAATTTACATAATATCAAATCACACCAAGATCTTGCTGACATATCAGCCTTTAATTGCTTGTTTATCTTTAATTTTAACAATTGAAAAATATATGTCTTTTATCTGAAGAGCACTATATGTCATGTTTTGAATCGGATATTTTTAATAAAATTTGCATTTATTGATCTCGCTGTTCACTACCAACAGATGTTGTTGGTGAATTTGTAATAATATTCCATATTGTATTTATTTATTTATTTATTTATAGAATTGAACTTAATGAGAAGACAACAGTTCAGACAGCAGCTAATGTTTTTAAAGAACTGTGCTACAATTATCGTGATCAACTTTCTGCTGGCATAATATGTGCAGGATGGGATAAAATCAATAAAGGACAAGTAAGACTCTTTTTTTTTTTTTTTTTCTGATTCTACGAGAATTTTATATTTATATTTAAATATTTAATTTGTTGTAAAATTATTATTGCAAAGTATTAATGTATAAATTACACCTGAAAGAGGAGAAGGCCCTGATGATCAATTACAAAACGTGAGAAGGCGCCGAGATATTCCCCTCTGCTAGATATCTTCAGCCAAAATATTACCTACAGCAGGAGGATGCTTCAGTCTCTTCCTACATGTTTCTGTATTGACTGATATTACTATATGTAGCTCTGCAGTTTATTAGTACAAATTTCAGAGCAGATAATAACTAAAAATATTGTTAAAAAAAAAAAAAATCAGTAGGGGTGGGTGAGTAGTGGTTTTTTTTTTTATTCGAGTCGAGTAGTTGAGCCAACTACTCGAGTAGCATGGGTTGTAAGTAAAAGACTTAGTTTCCAATAGTTTTTATTATAAAATTTAAAACAAACAATGTTCCTTATCTCTAAGATATTGGTTTAAAATTATATAGGCCTACAAATGTATAAACTCAAAATTATAAAATTTTGACAATCTTTTTCTTTTACTTTACTTTTAATGTTAAAATGTGTAAATAAATTGATGAATTTATCTGAAATGACCATACTTCAAGATACAAATATAGTAAAAAAAGGGTCAAGTGTAACTAAAATAGTGTCAGGTAAGTATTAAGTAGACCTAATATAATTCTAATATTACATTTAGAATTAAGTAAGTAAAATACCCTAATAAACTACAATTGCAACATGTAAATTATAACTCAATAAATGTCTCCGGAGAGATGCTAGCGATCCTGGTGGCTGGCTGTTAAACTAACTCAGTCTGGCAAGTACAGCGTGATTACACGAATTTTAAATCAGTATTCATTTAAAAGAATGAGGATTAAATAAAACAACACACCCTCAAGTATGTTTTTAATTTGTCAAGCACATTTTTTTGTAAAATAATAGCGATTGGCATTTTCAACCCTTTTTAATTACTCGACTCACGTTTTCGAGTAGTCTCCGCTACTCGCTCGAGCTTCGAGTAGTAAAAAATATTCGACAGATACTCGAAAACTCGAGTACTCGCCAACCCCTAAAAATCAGTATCGTAAGTGAAGATTATGGAGTTTATTCCAGTCTTGTAAAGACAAAAATCATGATAATAGATTCCTAAGGTTGATATTAAAATTAATAAAGAAGCCATTCAACAAGTAAATAACTTTTCTCTGTCTAGGGCATCTAATCATACAAGATGGAAGGACCACAAAAGAAATAAAGAATTGGAATAGCAAAAAGTAAATTTTTTGAAATGAAAATATTTTGTCTTTAAGATTTTGTTATAAAATCAAAGATTGAGATGTAGGAAAATGCTATATATATGTGTGTATGTATGTGTGTATATATATATGTATTACTGTATGCACGGAAACTTGGCCTCCCTTTAAAAAGTCTGAGGATAAACTTAGGTCTTGTGACATATGACTTCTAAGAAGAGTTATGAGAATACCTTGAATACAAAAGAAAAATGAAGAAGTGCTACAGAAGTAATCTTAAACCTTTTTTAAGTAAAAAATGAGTTATTCAGAAGAGAAAAATAAATACTTTGGACGAGAAGACGCTCCTAGAAGGAATGATAAAGACAAAAAAAAAAGAATGGGAAGACAATGGATTATCTAAAAATATAAAACAATAGACCTTTCTGATTTACAATGAGTTTTAAGAGAAGTACAAAACAGGACCCTGGTGGAAACATATGGTAATCAACCCTCTGGATAGAGAAGACACTCTGATGATGAATAACTAAAGGGCTTCAGAACTTTTAGGGAGAGATGATGTTTATTAGCGAATGTTTAAAAATTTGTTTGAAGAGGGATCGGATGAGTTGAGATTTGCTAAGATACCCTTGGATGAAGTCCTGGGGAAGAGCGTGGCAGGCAGTAGGTTTGAGGGAGCAATAGAAGGCCAATCACGATCAGGTACTTATGAAGCCGTGTCCTGGACTCACTTCTGGAAAGGCACTGTCTTTGTATCCCGCTGCAGATTTGAGTGACTTGCCATTTCCTGTCTGTGCAAACTAGCAAATGAAGAGGAGGAAGCCAGGCAGGGTTTTTCGGCAATTGGTACCGCACTGGACATATAATTAGTCCTGTGTTTACAATATGACAGTAAGGTGTACACTTACAGGTTCACAGTAGGTGCTAAATTTCTATCCACCAACAATAATACATCAATAATATCACAATGTCAATGCATTGATTACCAAACATGTGCAAAAATTTGTGGCCTTTTGCGGAAACATCCAGCTGCTACAGTGACTCTTGAGACAAGGTCAACTCAGAGACAATGGGGGGTCTCCTAGACGATCCAGTTTCACACAATCTCTGGTGCAATCATGTAAACGTTTGATGATTGGGTATATGTATGTTGGGAACTGTTCATGATACAACCGTACAGCGGCTTTTGTCAGTTTCTGTTCGCTACCCCATAGGCTAGGTGCATATCTGTCCTCTCAACGAAGCATGGAAAGATGCATATTAGGAATTATGTGACAAAGGCCTCAAACGAAATGTATGAATGAGAGAGCAAGCCAGAGTTTATTATTTATCACTTTAAAGGAACTCAAATGGAATTAGACTGGCGATGTAGCAAGATGTAACAGATGATCATCAGAAATTCTAAAGTGGATTCCAAGAAATGAAAGGAGACCAAGAAAGTGTCCATGACGTAGACAGATGGATGGCATTAAAAATTTTATTGGAGAAAAGCTTTTGACTGAATGAAGTGAAATAAAAACTTGGAGAGACCTTCATCCTGCTTATATATTGTCATTTTATACACATCATGCATATGACTACTTTATATGAGGGGTTTTAAGCCATACTAGCCTAACCATCAAACACGAAATGGTTTGAAACGTTTGGTGGTCATGTACAAAAAAAGAATATTTGCTGCTGCTGTAATTTATATAGCTAAAGTGTATATATATATATATATTTTTGCACCCCTCATGTATGTATATACTATTAATTTGAAGATAAAATGAATTTCTGGAGAATGATCTTGAACAATGGCTGATGACCCATAGACAGGAAAGGAATGATGTTCTTGCCATCTAAATTTTTTTTTTCTTAAACCATCATAATGCATCATTATTTTAATACTTTGTACATTTTAGTGAACATTTCTGTTTTATCTTTAATTGTAATCTTCATTTTTAATTTTACATAAAACTTAAGGCCAACATATTTAAGTTAAAGCGTCCACAACTTATTAAAAACTTTGTTAAAAAATACTTATTAAAACATAAACACATTCAAAATCAATCTCGCTAGCGAGATAAAACTAGTAGTAGTGTTTTAATGTGTTTAAATGTTTTTTAAACCTAATTTGTGTGTTGGTCTTAATTGTTAATTCTACAAAAAAAATTCTTTTTAATGTAATCTTATGTTATTCAGTTTAAAAAACAAAATAATTTTACTAACTATTTGTCTTTCTGCATTTTTTTTTTTTTTAGGTTTATTCCATTCCTATTGGTGGCATGGTTTTACGTCAACCAGTGGCTGTAGGTGGATCTGGATGTACTTATATTTTTGGATTTGTGGATGCTAATTATCGTAATGACATGACAAAGGATGAATGTATTGAATTTGTTAAGAATGGTATGCTGCTTCTAATTTTTCATTTCTAGAAATAAACTATCTCTATCCTAAGATCGCTTTAACATGGGAAATAAATATGATGTTATGAAAACGTATACACGCACAGAAAATTTTAAGATTTAAAAACATTTACTGGATTAAAAATATAAAATACATAAAATAATTTTGGCTGCTCCACTCAGTCTTTGTCAAATGTGGATTACAATGAAACTTCTCACAGTAAAAAAAGTTATCAAATCGAAAACGGGTGGAGGGACAACAAGAAAGGAACCAATCAAGAGCTTCTTCGTTGGCTATGTTACCTGACCTAGTCGATAGGAAGGCACTGCCCAAAATTATACAATATGGAGGGTGGGATGAGTTGTAAGCCGATAGTGGGTCATCAGTTGAAAGTGGTAAGAACATCCTAGGGGAGATTTTTGTGACTTCATTGTGTAGGTCTTCATCTGCAAAGAGGGGATGGGTGGCCGGGGAGAAACGACAAAAGCAAAAAAAATAGAAAAAAAACTATTCCATTATATCAAATAAGGCAGAAGAGAAACAAACAAATACAATAAGATTCCTATGACAATGTAGCAGGTTACCAAAGGTAGGTTTTTTTTTTTTCCCCTAATATGTGTGTATGTTGCCATCTTGGTTAACGGGATCAACCGGCTCTCTCGATGTTTGATTTAGTTGACCAACCAGCCCTAACTGAGTTGAAGTCAACCGGCATATCACAACGACGTGCAGTTGATCAACTGTAATATCCAAATCACCAGTTGATCAACTCCTCAACCAATTGTCAACCGGGCATATCTGAACATGCCCTTTGATGGTTTAAATTTTTGTGTGCTATTGTTTGCTTCCAAAACAAAAAACATGTTTTTGGTCCATTCCCATTTAATAGTGAGACTGTAATACAGGGTGGGTGTAAAGTAACTCCCTATTATTATTTGATTGTAACTTTTCGATTTACCGATCTCAAATATATTGAAGTAAATTTTGTTTTGTTTGTTTGACTTGTTGTGTCAACTTGAGACAACCTCAACAACTTAATCTTTATGCAAGATGGAGCCCCATCAAATTTTGCACTGTCCGTGAATGGCTTGACGTTTGGATCATTGTGGTCCATTTGATGGCCTGCTCGGAGCCCTGACCTCACCTCCTGTGACTACTTCTTATGGGGTGGGCAAAGGAGGATGTTTATCGCACCAAACCGTGAACTTTTGATGAACTGGAGGACAGAATTCAACAGATGCTTCACAACATACCACTGCAGTTTAAGTAGAAGTCAGTTGTAGACATTCCTCGATGTTTACAGAAACTGATGAAACGCTGGTGCCTATGTTGAATTTTAATATTAGCATACGATTTCTCACATTTTAAGCCAACATAAAATTGACCAATAAATAGGGAGTTACTTTACACCCACCCTGTACATCATCTATTTCATCTTTGCATAAACAATAAAATTTAAAAACTCCTGAAACTTAAAACCATCAACTTTTCCATTATTGATTCACATATTGGTTTTTATGTTTAATCTGTCAAAATGTTGCTCTTCTATTACAGAAAATGACAATGATGTAAATTAAGGATTTTTCTCCCCCCAAAACTAAATCATTAGGGGTTTGGCATTCGAAGATAAATTGTTTTTATCTTCTTTGGACAAATAAAAATTCATTTAATTGAAAAAGGGGGAGAGAAAAGAAAAAAAAGATTGTTTCTTAAAATAGCAAAAAATACTTGATCTGTTCTTCCTAGCATGATGTATGTAGACAGACTAATGAAAATCACTGTTATTCTACTAAATTAAATAAAAAATACTTTTTACTCCAACAATATCCAAGTATTAAAACACTTCAGTAACTTTATTGTATTTTTATATTGTGAAAAATAAATTTAACTTAAGAAGATATTGTAATATATTTCTGTATTTCTTTCTAGCATTGGCTTTGGCGATGGCTAGAGATGGTAGTAGTGGAGGCATCATTCGTCTTGGAGTCATAACAGAAGATGGAATTGAAAGACAGATATTTCATGGTGAACATCTACCAAAATTTTTTGAAGGATAAAAATTCTCACTTTTTTTTGTTTTTAATAATTTAATTAAAGGATAACTTTTTCTGTAAACACTTAAAATAAGTTGACTGAAGTTTAATTTGCAACATTTAATAAATTTTGAAAAAAAAAATAAAGAACTTTTGCTAATTTTTTTATACTGTTTATATAATTTCATAACATTTTTCATCTTAAGCAAGTACTTGAACTTTTTGATAGCAGATCATGTTTATGTTCAGCTCTGCTGGTTCCATGAATATTTTAGTACGATTTCTATTTAACCCATAGGAAACTGTTTTTGGGGCAAAGGAACATTTGTGAAAATTGCAAGAAAGAATCAAATGAAATTTTATCTCACAGATTCCACATATAGGTAACTGATTACGTTTGCAGAGTTACACAAGACTTTGTTGCTTGAAAATTAAGTATTATGTTAAACCACCTGAAGCAGGAATAACAGATATTATATATGGCAAAGCATTGAATGGAAGAGGAATAGCCTGTCAGCCGCTTCTATCTGATTGCAGACTTCATTTGTGGTGAATGGCTTAAGCATTTGATGAGCCAGTTGCTTATGAATGTGCAGGCCAAGGAAGAAGCTGTATCTGCTGTGCATGGAAGAGGTCTTGGATATTGTAGGCCACATGTGAGTGAGCATTGTCCTGACACTACTCATACCTCTAAAATATCCTTGATGTATCGCTGGCTGTTGAAGGTTCCCAGAATTTATTTCAGGCAAAATTATAAATTGAACCCAATAGTAACCCAAACCATAACACTTGGTGTTGGGCCATTACGACACTGCAAATACATGCTGCAAGCTGGCTTTTATGACTATACCTTCAAACATGTATGCAACCATCATGATTCAGCAAGTTGAATTATGATTCGTTAGACTGTGCTTTCAATCACCATGTCATTGAATTTGAGATCCATTACAGTTTGGAAGTATGTGGTTGAGGGTCAGAGGAATTCGCAGCAATGGGCTGCTAGTGACCTGTTCTCTTAAGCAGACGAGATCAAATTGTGCTAGAAAATAAAGCCTGGCCTTTGACACTGCTCCACTGCTGTGTGATCAGTCAGTGCCATGCGATAGAGGCGACTGTCATCCAGTGTAGTCTGTGGATCTCTGTGCTTCGAGGCTTATCTGTCCATTGATGGCACATTCGCATCACTGTACTGGTTATGAGTAGCAATTTCATGTAAGAAAATCATCTCTCATCCTAACAAAATCTTTCTTGCTCAAAGTCATCGTAATGCGACCTTCTTTGGTGAGAGGACATAGTGAGATACAAGAAATACCCTTTTGACCCAATATTGGCTCTTCACTGATTGCAACATCTTGTCTGAACTACCTATTTATACCCAAACCAGAAAGTTCAGAGTGCACTACCCTGAAACCACATACACTCTTTGACAAAAAAAAATCAGTGCATCCCGAAAAAATAATCTGATAACACTGAAACTTAACATTCAAAAATCTTTCAACCAAATATGCAAATGATCAACATTTTCCTGCCAATGAATGAATAGCCAGAGCTACAGCACATTGGAACTAAGCATCTTGATGATATATGTAAGTAGTGCACAACCTGCTGTGCATCGGTATACTTGCTGCAGCCTGATAGTGTCAAACTGAAAATTAAATTTCAACCTTTACATTGCTACCAACAGATATATTGAAAAATGTCGTAACTTGCAATAGCAAGTTTCACTATTGGTATGTTGAGTCCATGTAAGTATATATTATGTCTTTGGTGAGACTTTAGTGTTGGAATAGCATGCCGTTACATTCTTCCATGTTTTTTCGCAGTGGCGGCAGGCAGCAGGTTGCTCTGAGTCAAGCTGTTCATCGCTTTGGAAAGCATTGGCATGAATTTACGAAATTTTGGTTCAGTTTGTTGTATTGTAATAAGTGTTTGAAGTGAAAGCAATAGTTTGGTGGTCGTGGTTTCAACCAAAAAGCGCAAGAGTACGGAGGAACACTGGTGCTTTCAAGAGAAGTGGACAAAACTGTATTTTTGTTGTGGCTTTGGAGGTGTTTAATTTTTAAGGAAACTATTAATGTTTTAAAAGAGTACAACACTTAACAGACATTAATCAAATCGTTAATTAGAATATAGGGGTTGGGTGAGGTTAGAGGATGGGATGTTGCGGCCTTCCATCAGAACTTGATGTAAAAATATTGGCCCTCAGTCTTCATGAGGTTGTGCATCCCTAGAGTATATAAAGAGTGAATCTTGCTTTCAGGAACAAAACTTCCAGTGGATTTTGATTGCATTTTCCTACCTTGACTAACAAAATGCCTCACCGGCGTTTGAAAAGAGAACATGCCATTGGACAAACTGGCAAATTGATCAGCATTTGGGTTGGAATTAGATATTGACGGCAATTAGATGATGCTGGCAAGAATAGGTCCTGAATGGCAGATTTCGGTGACGAGAGGGCAGTGGACAGCCGAGGGCAATGACAGATGGGAAGATATAGTGATTGTCAGAGCAGCTGTTACAGCACCAGATTTGTAGCTATTAACCATCCAACGTGTTGCCAATACTGCAGTGACTACCCGGACCATTAGTAGAAGACTTCTGGAGTAGAATTTACTAAGTGTCCAGACAGCAACTGTTGGTTAGCAGATGCTACAGCACTGCTGTCAATACAAGGTTGGATCTCCATTTGCTGCAATTACAGTCATTAACTTTCAGGGTAATTTTTCCAGTAAGATCTGAGAAACTGCTGCTGGAATTAGTTTTCCATTTCTCCTGTAGTATGGTTTACATTTAACAAGTTATAATTATATGAGTGGGTCTCGCATGAACTTCAGTCCAGCTCATGATTGAGATGTTCTGCAGGTTTGAAATTGGGGCTTTGGGCTGGCCAGTTAAATTCTTCCAACTCCCAGGTTGCAAAATCATGAAGCTAGGGCACTTGCTTTGTGAATAGGTGTATTATCATGTTGATACAGAAAAGGACCTCTTCTAAACTGTTGCCACAGTATGGGAAGAATGGAATTGTTCAAAATGTCTTGTTAGGTATCTTCTTTAAATATCCCAACACAAAAACTCATGGGCTCACTCCTAACCAGGAGAAATAGCCCCAAACCATTATGTTGCAATCTCCAAATTTCGTGGTCAACACAAAATAGTCCTGTAAGCATGTGTTCACCAGACATATGCCAAATCCAGATAGAATACAGCAATTTATTGATCCGCAGCCCACTGACGCTGTTGTTTGCTTCATTTCAAATGACCGTGGATTTCTGTCATGTAATAATGCTGTAGGTAATCTTGTAGTCCATGCTTCTATATTATGAGCTACAGCTAATGTATACTTTAAATCTCAATTTTAATTATTTAGTGAATTTTTTAATTAGTACCATCAACTTTGATTATTGACACTACTTTCCTTCCTAAGGTACTATTTTATATTTGAATAATAAAATCTCTTTACTATATTTTTAATCTTGAAATAATTTTAAAGATCTGCGAATTATAAGTTTGTGATCATTGCCGGAATGAACTTTGAGTGATTTTATGTAATTTTGATGTGCGAAGTCTTTTTTTTTTTTTCCTATCACATATTACTCTTTTTACCAAAAACCCATAACTGTATTCATAGTTAACTCAAGAAACAAGAACAAATGTGAATGAGATACTGTCCATGTACCCATCAATTGGTAAAGAAAATGTGACAATTGTCGTGAATCTTAAAGTGTCTACACTAATAATTTTTTTGCTTTCTCTATAATAAAGATATTTTCCAAGAGATCCTCTTCCTTTATGACTTTGGCTTTTCCAGTACATTCTGAAAAAATTACTGAACAAAATTCACTTTATTTTCTTTACTACTCCATAACTTTGTACAGGCAATATTTCGAACTCCTTATCGGACGTTCTTCCTCAAGCCTTTTCATGGGAAAAGAAAACTTTCTCCTTCCCAATACAAACATAAAGTAAAATAAATTAATATTCAAGAATTCTAACACAACAATAAAAAACAATAAAGTTATGGAGTAGTAAAGAAAATAAAGTGAATTTTGTAATTTATGTGGACTTCGTGAAGTTTTAATGAATTACTGAACAGTTTCAAACATTGAAGAAAGCTAGGTTTTATGTCTGGATCAATTAATAAGTGAAGATTTGAATAATTCAGTGCTTTCAAATAACTGAGAGAAACAAGCTATAAACAGAACTTGAAATCAGAACATATGGAAAAACATTTTATATTGTTGATAACATTCATAAGGTTTCAAATAATCTAGTAAAGAGGACCTTATCTGCATTCTTTTATTGGGAAGAAGCGATTATTTAACTAATACTTAATTGTTTTCCTTGGTACAATATTGATACATAATAAACCAATAACAACAGATTGAGTTTCCTCTTTGGTTGGAAGGTGTTAGGGACAACTGAGTGATTTAGTTTTACTAAATTAGGACAAAAAAGTTTTAATTACTCTTTGTTCTAAAGCTTAACATTTTCTTTATAAGCTTGAGGAATTAGATTTTAAATAGTATTTTTAAATGTTCAATGAATTTTAGATAGAAGCCAGCATCATCTAACAAAATAGACTTTTTATTATTATTGTTATTTTAATTTTTGAAATGGATCATTAGTAGTTTAAGGTAATTCTAAGCGGAGAGATAGTTTGAGGTGTTTTGTGGTAAAAATTAACATTTTATTTATTTATTTATATTTTGGGGCCCTAGGAGTCATTTATCTACAGGAAAACGATGAGAACTGATTTTTAACTAAAACATTGTGATCAGCAATATGTGGAAATACAAATAATAGATGAGAATTTTGTTTGACTTTCAAAAATCCAATTTTATACCAATGACTTAAATAGTTAAACTTTTTTGATATTTTAATTCCTTACAAATAATAAGCAAGGCCATTATGAAAGCATTAACTGAAACAAACAAAAGTGCTTAAAATTATCTGCAATAGAAGTTTTGCTCAGGAAATTGTGGAAGACCTGGATTTCAAATTCCTTTTGTTCTCCGTAAAGTAAATTATGAGTCGAATTCCTCTTAAGAACTGACAATTGGACTCTTTTACAAATCTGACTGTTGATAACCCAAAAATTGACAAGAAGGTCAAATAAATACATATATTGAAGATATTGTGACTTGAATACTGTTTGATTTAATCACTCCTAATTTATTTATGAAACTTATTACTTCAACGAATAAGGACAGAAACAATAATATGCTTTCTTTAGAATATATAAGAAACAAAAGATTAACTTTATTCAAGGCTTTAAGATTGATTTCTCTTCGAATTGATCTCAGAGTTTTTGTTTTTTATAAAGACTGGGAAGGAACTGGCAAAGCAATTACGATTAAAACTTCGTTTAATTTATGAAGGTAATGAATGTCCAAACAATTTAACAATATAACAAATAATCAACTAACTCGGCACAAGTATAAAAAATATTAGTCCCAATATTGGGACTAATATTTTTTTTACTTGTGCTGAGTTAGTTGATTATTTGTAAATGAATGTCATTTGTGTAAATAATAACTCTGAATTCTTTGAGGACTAAAACAATTTTTGACAAAAAAAAGAACAGGACATTTAAATAGGATTTTATTTTGTAATGGGTCAATTTAGGGAAACGAAGTTATTTTAACGTCAACCAACACCAAAAAAAGAAAAACGTCATTTAAAAATTTCGGGGAAGTAAGAATCCCTCAACCATCCAATGAAAGTAAATAATCCCTTCACTTGGATTTAAAGGGAGGGATTAAGGCTTTTATAAGTCTGTGAAAAAGAAAAATCATTCAGCTTTCTGAACACTTTTTTTCAGTTTAGAGAAAACACTGGAATTGCCCATACATGATTATTTGTAGACAGGGCTGTGGAGAACTCCTATAATTTAGTAAATGAGACTCCAACTAGACAGCCCTGTTTGTAAAACAAATTACAGTGCAACTTGGATAATTCGAAGCTGAAGGGACCACTACAAAACTTCGAGTTATCCAAGACTTCGAATTAAACAAGTTACATCTTTTAACTTTAATTTCAGGTCCACTAAAATGCTTGAAAAGATTATTCTGTCAATAAGTAAATTCAGAAAGATCATGGTATGAAAGACTTAAACACTATATGTATGTAAACAAAATAAGATTTATATTACGTAAGCTACAGTACACATTACATTCAATATAGAAAATTATAGTTTTTCAAAAAATTGTGCAATGTCTGATTGTTTTGTAGAATTCAGTCGCTTAAGGTTAGCAAAATCATCAAGCATGTTTAGTGAACGGAAAACAGCTTCACTTATGTTGGTTTGTCCTTCAATGTACTGACGAAATTCCCGTACTCGTTGGTGATTTGGTATTTCTTCTTCACACCCTTTTCCACCCCGCGAATGACGGCGACCTTTTCAGCGAACGTTAAATTCTTGTACACGCGCGGTTTACTGAAAGACATGGTGACACTGACAGCAGGAAGCTCGAATGGCGTCTGAAGCGTCATTTGTCGAATGGCATCACGTGTGGAACGATGGCGGGAAGGGGATTTCAGTTGTCACGTGTCGAATTTCTTAACGATGAAACGCCGAAAAGTCGTTATGGTTCGAAATTTCTTATTAAAAACTTCGAATTAAGGAAGTTGAACTTCGAATTATCCACGATTTTTTAATATTGATTTAATAAGAAATTCAAGGGACAAAGAGAAATCTTCGAATTAAAGACGTTCGAATTATCCAAGTTGCACTGTATAACAATTTCCATCTTGTGGAGGAGCTAATGCTAGAAGTAAATTATAAAATAGTTTCTTGCAACAGCTAACTTCAAACTGAGAATAACGAGAAGTGTACTCTAGCTTCAGCAAATGTTCATGAACAGTACTTTTGGGAATTTCAGAGTTTCTGATAACTCCCGAGTCGTTAATTTTGGGTTGGCCTCCAGGTGTATCTTTATGTAATCGTACACTGCTGAAAGTTTTCCAGGGCGATCCTCGTCTTCTAAGCTCAAATCTCAGGCTTTGAATTTCGCAAACCACCTCCAAACAGTTGATTCACCCTCTCTATACACTTCACAAACGTTTTGTGCGGCGTTCCCCTTTCTATAGAAGAGTAGTTTCACTTGCCAAAAATGCAACTTTTGCTCATCCATATTCGAAAGTCAATAAAAACAACAACTAATGATTGCGACCAACTTTCATTGAGAGACACAGTCAAGCTGGGCGAACACGCGGCAATTAGCGGCAATATTGTGGGGACAATATGGCCCAATTTTATTGCTGACAACCGTTATCAAGCGCGAACACAGAGGTTATCCTGAACGAATATTGCCGCTTCGTGTTTCACTAGGGAGCCCTAGTCATTACACACACAGTGAGAACGCCTTATAAACACACCACACGAGCAGAGCATAAATGCACTGGGAACAATATTCCCAGCAATTGTACGACATCGGTTTTATTTATACAATTTATTTGCGAATAAAATGGGAGCGATCGAGTGTAAGCGTACTTGCGGTTAAGCTAGGGCAGTGGCGTAACTAGAACTTTTGCCGCCCGGGGCGGTCTCCAATTTGCCGCCCTTTCTAAGTCATGAAATGGTGGTTTTTACAAATTAATAAACATAAATAAATAATTGTAATTGAGACAAACTATAGGTGGTAACTTTTTACCGTTGGATGCCATATTTAAATTACAAAACATATAGATTACCTAATTTACAAAAAAAAATTACCATTAAAAATTTTTTATTTTATATTTATAAATAAATAATTTCATTTCTTTTGGATAAACAAACAAATTGTACACAAATGTGTATGTAAACATATTTATATATTTACTCTTCTAACTTTCATAGTAGAAAAATCGTGTATAATGCTCTCAAAATTTATAATATTTGTAATTTCTTGTTCTGTGGACAATATTGCAAGATTTTGTAGTCTTAAATCACTCATTGTGGAACGAAGATAATTTTTTATCAACTTCAATTTGGAGAAACTCCTTTCGCAACTAGCGATACTGATTGCAATAATTGTTAAAAAAAATTCTTGGCAAAATTACAATGTTGGGTCCAGAATTTTCCAGTCTATACTGTTGAATAAATTTGAGTATATCAATAGGGCCTTCCCCCCCCCCCCCTGTTTTTCCAACGTTTTGCCTCTTCTTATAGTGCAGGTACAGCCATAAAAACCTGGATCCTTTTTCTTTCAATTTGGAACTGTTCTTTATCAATGTCAATAAAGTCATTTATTTGACATTCAAATTCTTCATTTAGTAGGTTACATGGTATTATACACGAAGGACATGCAACTGATCAAAGCGTTCTTTTATTTCCTTTATAATTCTATCCATAGATTAAAAACATTTCTCTTCATACTTCTTGTTCTAAGGATAGCCCCAGTCTCGTGAATTTCCCCCACTCATATTTTTTCTCCTTCTAACTCGACGTTCAGTCGATATCTCCAACTCTTCACAAATTGTTTTGGCTGCTATAACTGCGTTTTATAGTAGCGCATCTCTTTGTTCCATGAAATGGGTTTGCAAAGAATTTAGTTTTATATGGCATTGATGAACATTTATATGGCATTGATGAACATAACCTTTTATTTGCAGGTATTTTTGCGCGTCATTAACTTCCAAAAGGATGGGTTCCCATAAATTGAAATAACAGAAAAAAAAAAGGATTGTATTGAATTGAGTAATATTCCAGCATCTATCTCGTTTTACTATTTTCATCTTCATATGTCAATTTTTCCAAGGAGCTTAAAATGTAAAAAAATGCTTTTTTACTGTAGTTACTGCTTCTGCTCTAGCGCTCCAGCGAGTTTCTACGCTGCATTTAACACCTTGACCAGTAACAGAAACTAAAAACATCCCATCGACGAGTGGAAGAAGAAGAAAATGAAAACAACTGCTCGATAGTTCCAAAAAATGTTAAGGAATCGATAGCAGTAGAAGCAGCGTGTAAACATGCCAGGTTTATAGAATGATTTGTACATGCTACAAATTCTGCATTTGGATTTATTAGTTTAATGCGAGTTTGAACACCGCTGTGCTTTCCTGCCATGACGGCAGCATTATCGTAAGCCTGTCCTCTGCAATTTTTTATATCTAAACCGTAATTTTCGAATTTCTTTAAAATCATATTTGTGATTTCCTCAGCAGTTTTTCCTTTAGTTTCTACAAAGTCAATAAACGATTCTACAACTTTAACTTCGCTGCCATCAATAACTACATATCTAATAATTTGACTGGTTTGATCTTTGTGGGAAATAATTGGGGTGCTGTCAAATATCATACAAAAGTATTTAGCTTGCTTTATTTGATCCATAATTGTTTTTCTCACTGCGCCTCCCAATAGCTCTACGAATTCATTCTGAATCTTCGGCGACAAATAGGAGATACTATATTTATTACCCATCTTAATTTTTACTACATATTCAGTACATACTACTTAGCCAACAAGTCAACAAGCTCTAGAAAATTTCCTCTTATTTTCCATTGAATTGATGTCTTCCTGATGAACACTTTCACGATGACCTCGAAACGCCAAATTTTGTTTTGCTAAGAATCTAATTATATCAACTATTCTTGTAAGAATCTTCTTCCATTTTTTGATTTTCTTATCAATATTCTGTTGTTAAAGTTTATCAAAAGTTGCGCCATGTCCAAGTCTTATTTCTAATTCCTTGCATTGGGAACAAGATCGAATGTGCAAAGGGCTCAACTCGTGTTGACTTATTTTGGGATTAAGTTTCCACCATTTGTTAAAACCATTTTACATGGTTTTCCACATGCAAAAATGTTAACTACATTATTCATTTCTAAAGCTAATGACGCTGGGAAATAAAGGGTTAATGGAGAAATTTGAATATTTTCATATTCTTGTCGTAAATCTTAATAATTTTCAGTAAAATAGACGAATTTAAATTATTTAAACATTTCTTCAATTGGATAAGCGTAATATAAGGAAAAATATTCGAAATCATATAGTAATTCATAATTCGTAGAAATTATGAATTACGAAGTAATAGTAAACTTATGAATAGTAAACTTATTATACTAAACTTCTGAAGTGAACAAGTCGTTTTTTTAAAACTAAAAATAAATATAAAAAATGCCGCCCCAAAATATGTGCCGCCCGGTGCGGACCGCACCCACCGCCCCCCTCTAGTTACGCCACTGAGCTAGGGTGACCAGATTTTTACATTGGCAAAGCGGGACAACATTGACCGGGGGGGGGGGG
>JAFIDM010000005.1:31278520-31329292 GCA_023159025.1 Thereuonema tuberculata
AAAAAAAAAAAGGAATTCATTAACCACAAAAAAAATCGGGACATTTTTAAAACGCCGCGGGACGCGGGACAAATTGTTAAAAATCGGGACTGTCCCGCCAAAATCGGGACGTCTGGTCACCCTAGGTTAAACCTAATTTGTTACGAACGTACAGAATCGATCTAGTATTAAACGCCTTACCGCGGTAGAAATCAATTACGATTCTTTCATTATCAATTGACAACATGTTGTTTGAATTATCTTGTTGGGGCCGACCTATGTTGCTGATTTTAAGCCTTCTCTCTCACAAAACATGGTCGGCGTGAGCGAGTTAGTTTCCGATTTTCAAAGTCCCGCCTTCCTTTTACGTCACTATTGTCACATGATTTCATCCGTTCATGTGATTCGCTCGCGAACCAGCAATTTCTCCCGATAATATTGTCCCAACGAAATTGTTCCTTTTGTACCGACAATAAAATTGGGGCAATAGAGTTCAGTTTGGGACAATAAAATTGCTGCAAACGGTTGTCAGCAATAAAATTGGGCCATATTGTCCCACAATATTGCCTGAAATTGCTATGTGTTCGCCCAGCATTACACGATGCCACATTGCACGTGATACCAACATATCAAAGTGTTTTCAAACAGTAAGACTGCCTACAGAACACATCTGTAAAAACTGCTCAGAACTGTCTAGACAACACAATATTGCCTATTTCTGTTTAATGATGCAAATTGAAGATGAGCGCCCATCTAAGATGAAAAAGTGTCTTCCTATTATGTAGTAGCCATCTCTGGATAGTTTTAAATCACTAACACCAAAATTAAGAGATGATTTTGATGAAATGAAAGGAACTTTAATTACTGTTACCGACTCCTGAGTCAGATAGATTCGGTTACTAATCTTGAAATTCTTTGTAAACCCCCCACAATAGGTTAAATCTGTACCGCAACAGGACATGCAGGCCCCTGGTGAGAGGAGATTTCGGTACCCAGCGATACTTGACCAAAGGGACTGGTTAAGATCGGATGGTCAACCTGAAGGCTGCCCGCCTTTAACCCCCAAGTAAAAACAACTAGGTATCTATTTGACAGAAGGCTGGGTGAATCTTAGGGTCCACCTGGAGGAGAAATAACTGGAAAAATTCCGAACCACCGTCGGGAATTGAACCCGGGCTTCAATTCGCATCCAGTGCGTATCACTTGACTACTGGACTCACAACAGCCCCATAAACAGTTCCAATTCTTTTTGTTAATAGGCGTGCAAGATATTGTGTGTCTTATCAGGATTGCTCATTGTTTACTCCAGTTTGAAGATCCTATTTTCAATGTGTCTCCAATGACATTCTCTAGCTGGTCATGTGAATTAAAATTGCCAGTATTTCTCAGTTCCAGGCAGTTGCAGCATCATAAAGGCTATTGATATTCTTTTATTTTGTTGTCTTTAACTCGGGCATTGCTTTGATATCTTCCTCTTGGATTCTTCGAGAACAGCTTTCTTCCTATTACTACTACCTTTCAAAGATCTGTTACTCGTTTTTGTGGTTCTTTCCAATTGATTAATTGTTTAATAAATTACATCTTTCATCATCTTCGAAGTTGTGTAGAAAAAACAGGAATGACAAAAAAATAAATCACTGCAAAGTATTTTAATTTTGGGAGAAAGGTTTTTCAAGACAGGATTTCCTGCAGTCAAGTTCCTGTAGTAGATCTAATGACTACGATCAAGCGTAATAGAGATCAGGCAATTGGAAGAACTTATCTTTCTACCAGAATCTGGCTTCAACTTAATTAATAGTTAATCCCTAAATTATTTCGATGTAACATTGTATCAGTCTTTTATGATTATTCTTTGTTTGTTTCCAACAACAACACATTTTTTCAGTTAATTTGATTAAAATTAAAATTGCAGAAGATAGCTTCTTATTTTCTCTCTATCGTTTAAATAACATATTGAAATCAATTTCATCTAGTGACTATTGGTTTGTGTGAGTTTCAAAACTTTGTGTTTGATATTTCTATAATTTTTTTTTTATTTCCTTTCATCGATTTTAAGGATTTTAGTTTTGAACCGGACAATAAAAGCAATGTTAATAGAAATGTCAAATTATAAAATAAAAGAAAAACAGGTTTTACTACTTTAATTTTTAATTGCACTATACTGAGTAGAAGTGAAGAACACTTTTATAGAATGATGCGAACATCATTTGATTCCCCTTTATTTAGGAATTGTCTTATTTAAATTCTAGTGGTTTCGTTTCCTTGGCTCTGTTGTGCTGTGAGTGCCTGAATCACGTAGATTGAGAGGATTAGAAAAACTGATTAGGACAAACAGCGTCTCTTCCGGTGTCATCTTAACCTAATTTTATGACAGTGGTCACGAATTTAGGGACCGAACCAAGTTTGCAATTCAGTTTAATCCATACTTTTTTTTTTTTTTTTGACTGTGCTTAAGACACAAAATCCTCCTCTGAAACTGTTCTTCGCTTCCATCTGTGAATATATTTACTCCTCCAAAATACCTTGACACCCAAAAAGCTTTTTTTTTTTTTTTGTTTGCTTTTAAGTGAACACTTTTCGTTGAATAATTTTGAACGTAATTATGAAACAATTTTTAATAGTTTTTAATAATGTGATTAAAATATTTAAGACGACCTCTTATCAATCCCTTATCCGATTGTTGATTAGTAGATACTTAACAAACTGCAGCATTTGTCAGATTGTTATTTAACAGATAAACAATGTAATTACTTCAGATGTGAAACGTGTTCATAAACTTTACATTTTAAACTATTTGAGAATGACTTTCTTCAAAGAAGTTCTGCAAAATCGGCAAGTTGTGAAGTTAGCTTCCAGTAGCTGTAATGATATTTAAGTTAGATACATCGGAAGAAATAGTTATAATTACTAAATGAGCCGCAAACTCTATCCTTGAATTTCCAAAATTTGCAGAAATTCAGGTTCGTATAATGTACCAATGGTAGATTGCTATTATGAAATTGGATGCTCTAAATCTGAAATGAATCAATCAGAAATAAGTTGAAAGAGGATGGAACATAAGTGCACAACATCTCATGATCAAAAGTGTGTCTGAAGTAATTCTGTTTAAGAGAATTGTGCATGAAGATTCAGTATAATGAAATTTATCGCAATAACAATTAGCGAATTCATATTAAGACATTTAGCTGTATCATATTTATTACGATTGGATTGCTGAAAAGCTCATCATCTCTCCATTACCTTAAAATTTGAGCCTTCTGAATAAATAATGGTTTTATAGACAGGAGCTGTGCAGAAAAGATTGTTCTAGTCATTCTAAACGTCCATTTTTGTAAAAATCGTAACAATAGCAAAAGACGTGCAAGTTAGTTTTAATACTTATCTTGGTGAAATAAGAAGTAGTTGTAATTTTAACTGGAATTTTCAATTTCTGTCTTTAATAATATAAAACATTTTTTGAATATTTCCACGAGATATTTGACGGTTTTATATTTTATGAAAAATCATCTATATAAATAAAAATGTAAATGCTAGTTTGTTCAAAATCTTAAATCTCCGAAAGTTCTTCACCGACTGCTTTGAAATTTTGACAACGTTGCATTCGAATACGCGCATGTTTTTATATACTTATTATATCGATGTCACACCTGTGACAGGTAAAAACATGCTTTTTTTTTTTTGAAAAACAGCGCCATCTGTTGGACGTAAAAGCAACACACGCAATAATAAACATTGCTCATGCCGGACAGCTGCTGTCACTTAGCATTTTCAATGTTTCCGATTGCATTAAAAATTGAATTTTCATAGATTTAGATTTACTTTCATTTTGATTTAATTATTTTGTGTGACATTGCGTTGGAATTGAGCTGTATCGTTGGGCCACAGCAACGCGTATCCGAGTACAGCTAGTTATTCAATAAGGAAGGAAGTTAGACTTGTTTTGTTATGATAGAAAGAGAATATCGTAAATTTTATGATCATTTTGGCGAAAGAAAACATTGAAAATTTACAGATAAAGTCTTGTACTGAAATAATGAAAGAAAATCTGCTTCATGCAACTGATATTTTATTACCTACCAGCCGTCGTTTCTTTGAATTGTTTTTGTTAATTACATTAGCAGTTTATTTGAAGTAAATATAGCTGGAGTAGTTTAGTTGTTAATGAACCAACAATAAGAAGTACAACTGAAATGAAAAATAATCAAAATAACTTTTCATAATTAACCAATGAACATCGAAAAAAAAAAAAAATTAAGCTTAACTAGCATTGTGGGAATATTAAGTATTTTCATTTAGATTTTGTTCTTCTATTAAAACGGAGTAAAGATGTATAGAAATCGATTCTAGATTATTATAGTAATTTGTAGTTTTATGTCATTCATTCCACCCCTTTTCACTGACCTCCCATCTGTTGTCTATGCTACCTTCACCCACCTGAAGGCGGTCTGTTTTTTCTTTCCAATAGGTTGAAGCTTGTTTTTAGTAAAAAAGTTAAATATTTACAGATGAAAGCTATGCTTTTTTTTTTTTTTCAGATGTGCTTTAAGTACACAGAAGCAGTAACAATATTTGGATTATCCAGAAGAATATTCAAGAATCTATTTTGCCAACCGCTTAGGATTTTGTCTGTAAGTTAGGAAAAAATGGCAGAGGTTTTTTTTTTCTCTTTCCCCTCCCCCCCACCTCTACAGTCCCAGTAAAAAAATTGGATCAACAGAAAATAGCTTGTTTTTACGAACTATTATTTTCAACTTTTGTAAGTTTTAGTCTACATTGGCAGACTGATTGGATCAAAAAAAAAATTACCATAAATAATTATTTATTGTAAGATTTCTTTCATTAAATTCTTTGTCAATACAGAGAAGTAATTGGTTAATTCTGATGTATTTTTTTTTTTTTTAAATATTTAAAAAAAAATAAATAAAAATACGGTACTAAATGACTAAGATTTCAAATTGATAAAGAATTTTCCTAAGAAAAATTATTTACTTTTATTCTAAATTTCACGATTTTTTTTTTCTCGCAAAATTGATCTCTATTAATGAGCTCTAATTCGCTAGAAGATTGTTTCAAGACAAGATTGCTTAATAAATTAAATTACTCCAACTAAAAAGAAAAATCCATAAGTTATATATCACACAACAAACAATACATTCAGTTGACAAAAACTCCTTTCCTTCAATGAAATAGACATAATTGAACGAATGAGGTTTTTTTATTATTTTTATTATTATTCACATATTTTACATTACAATAATATTTTTCGGCCAAAGAAAATCTTTGTTTAAGCTTTACTAGTCCGTTTTTATTAGTGTTATCTCTGCTACTTGATTCAACACCTACTTTCAAGTGTTACGATTGCAGCGTATTTGAAAATGATTCACAGCCAAGCCCTCATTGTTAATCTTTAAAAGGATCTGTAAAAGGAAGTGGCTCAAGAGATAGTCATTATTCCAATCTGTGCCGCTGTCCTTTTTGTTTGATTTTTTTTTTCTCCTTTTCTCGATTATTAGCAAATGATTTTCTGTTATTAATAATTAGAAAATCGAAAGTTGGCTGTATGTATCGTGGATGATCGCACGAATCTCGCAATTTCTCGTTTAGCTTCGAGATCTCTTCCCCTTGCTAGCAGACGATGTCTTTTCAATCTGCCACACCAATCTGTTCGTCGGCGCATGAGTGAGGGATATCGTGGATCCGAGTCAGTCGCACGCGTTCTATTGATTTCCATAGTGAATGAGCAGTGGAATAAGATTGGTGAACTTTTGATCGATGGCAACAATGACTCATGAACACCCGAGGGTCGTGGGCTCAGTCAGGGAGTTGAACGCTAGATCCAATTTAAATCACCTCTGCCTACAACATTTCAAGCCTAGGAAATCCGATTGTAAGTAATACCTCATCAATTGACTACTTTAATTATTATAAATATTAGATTTCTATTATTAAATAATAGTGCTCGCTTCACTGGCCAACTCTATCACTTCTTTAATAGATGTCAATTTAATGGCTTAAATAGAAGCTTACATTGTTATAAAAAAAATGGCTTTGAAGTGTCCTATATTTTTCTTTGTCATTAATTTTAAATGCGTTTTTTTTCATTGAAATTTATATTTTTAAGTATTTTTTTTTCCTTTATGTTATCGAAGCACATTATTATTATTAAATTTTTCTTAAACATGTTTATATTCATTTCATTTTGAAATTTTTCTTAATTATTGAAATCTATTGCAACAAAAATGTCTTAACACTTAACATCCATAATGTAAATAGTTTTCAATATAAACAACAAAACGAAAACAAATCATTACAATTATAAATTATCAAACTGTAATTTACGTTTCAGTGCGACTTCTGAAGTGAAAAATAATAGTTAAATATCTGTGGCCGAAATTCCTCTTCACTAGAATGTTCCTATGCTATCATTGTATTTCAGAATTATTTTAATTGTTCGTTGATTTGTTTTGAAGGAAAATCAATTCATCTCTCTATAGTTTACTGAATTCACGTTTCGAATATAGCCTAGTAAATTATCAATTGATATAAATCCACATTCAAAATGGTTTATTAAAATATTTTTTCTTTTCTTTTTGTAAACTCTTTTCTATATGCTATTTTTCATTTGTTATTGATTTTATCTTATTATTAAATGCTCTAAAAGTTTTCATAACTATTTTTTTTTCTTTCTGAAATTCAGTTATTTAAGTAATGAACAAAGAAAAAAATGTTTACAGAAAAGGAAAATATAAATTCGATTTAAAATTCTAACTTTGTTGCTTTTTCCGGTGACGTCATTTTTCATGATTCATTTAGGATTGAGGGAAAATGCCAAGAAAGTTCAATATCTTATTTAAAGTTATTTATCCATTCTCTTTCCACTTCTATTGATTCATTATCTAAGATTTCTTTGAGCGCAAATGTGTCATACTTCATCCCATTATGCCGCCGATCACCGAAGCCTCTGCCTTCTGAGATTGCCAACCCTCGTGTTAGAGCATTAACTTTAAAACTTTCAGGACAAAATGTTTTTTGTAAATTTAATAAAAACAAAGAATTTAAAGAACGATAAACCACTTACTTGTTTATTCACTATTTTTTTTTTTTTTTATCTACTTTCTAACGACATTAAATAAAAATCAACAGAAATTTGGCTTTAATTTCATGTCATTTTATTGGACTACAGTTGGGAAAAAAAAATGGACTTTGAAAATATTGAGTGGACGACATCTGCCAATTGCCAACATCACTAGTTTTTCTCGGGTTTCCCGCAACCCTTGGGTAGTGACGTCACACAAGTAGCACGTGATCGGCAGCGAAAACAAACACATTGGTATCAGTTGCTGGTTCTTGTTTTTGTTTTGCAAATTCTTTAAGTGCTACGGAATTGGTCATTTTAATTTAATTGTTCCCTGGTTTGAATTCGAAATGGGAAAAAGCACTATTCCATCCACAAGGTCATCCACTGAAGCACTAGCCAATGGAGTTTTAATTAAAAATCTATCTATCAATGTCTAATCTCATCATGTAGTTGACTCCTAATGTATTAGAATTAAATTCTTTTTGAAAATAAATCTCTAATAAGGAATAATGTAAAATCCGAAGGGATGAAGGCAAGGCTTCGTGGTAGACTTTAAATTTAGATCCTTTTAGATAATACTAATTTAGATAATACTACGAATATGAAATGAATGTAGTAATGTAAGAATTATCAATGCTTTAACTCAAAGTATTAAATATCGTTCTCTTACACAGCTGAGGTAGGACTGGAGTCTAAGGGAATTAAGAGAATTTCCTCTTTATTTATTTAGTCATTCGAAAGACATTCTTTGAAGTCTTTGATTTGGTTATCTGCGTTGAATTCAGTTGATTCTTACTAGACGTCTGTGGCTTCACTGAATTTCATTCGAGAGAGCTAAAGGATTAAAATTGGGAAGGATTTCATATTACACAACACAAACTGTAAATCTGTCAGACAGTATTGACACTGCATGTTCCTTAACTAAAATGTAAGTTAATGGAATGGCTTTTAAGGCCATCGTATTTCTTCGAATGATTAGTTCGTTTCATTCCACCGAAAGATTGATAGTTTAACATAACTATCAATAAGATGCAGCTCATGTTCAAAACTTCGAAAATCCTCATGAAACCGAACCAAAATTTCACCCCGAGTGGGAAAACAAATCCCTCATTGAAAGGATCTATTACTTGGTTCAGCTGCAAAAAAGGACAAATACTATTTGAAAAGTTCAAATTTAGATGGATAAAGGCATTAGAACACATGATACAATTGAACCATTGCATATCTACAAAATGCAGCAGCTCAGGCAAACCGAATAATTCCATAGTCTTTCTAAGTTCATTTGGAGAATGGATTAAATTTCATCAAAGACTACAATTTTATATTTGTACAACTCGTGTTAATGAAATTCTTTAGTAATTCACATTATTTGGAACGATCTAGTTCCAGAAGCCATGGAAAGCAAATTAATTTGACATTGGACATTTTTGAATTAAAGTCATCTCATAATTTTATCAAATCAATCTTTCATTTTTAAACAAACAAATGAGGAAGTTGCAACTAAAATTAACAGCACTTAGCTTCTATAAATTTACTTCAACTTCAAATATTTTAAGATAATAACTATATTAATAATTACATTGAGGATTCATTTATGATTACTTAATTATTCTTTAAAATTCAAGATCATTAAAAGTTGCCCATCAATTTAATCCATCTTAGATTCTTATGATTAGTAGAATTTAAATTGTTTCTTACATAGCAATTAGCGTTAATAACGGACAGCACTAATTATAAAAAAAAAGAAAACACATCATTAACAACTAATTACTTTTGATGACACGTGGATTTGTTCCTTGGCCTCTCCGTTGAATTCTACGAACACAAAATTTACTGATATAAATAAATATTAAATTTCACAATCAGATAAGACATTCCAATTAAAATTTATGCTTATGAAATATTAATGGGATATTTAATTGAACAGTGGATAACTAATCTTAAGTTATTACTGAGATTACTAGGAAATGTAAGTAGGGAGGTAAAGTTTAGTGATTTAATTCCTCAGAAACTAGGCTTCACTATTAACTTTGAAAAGATCCTCTTAAAACATGACATGAACAAAAGAGATCTGTCCTTTGAATTTGTATGCGACATGCTTTTTTTTTGACATACTCAGAATATTTAGTTGCCGACAAATGTTCTCAGAATATCTTTTCAATCATTTTCTTAGCTCTTGAAATTTCTTAATCTTTAATTATTATTTTATTTATTATTATTATGTATGCTCTAAGCTATTTACAAACTTTTACATTTTAATTTAAGAATTACAGTAATTGTTTATTTGAAATATTAAAAAGATTTACTGAAACTTGGTAAATAAATTCAGATCAAAGGTTAATTGGTTTCTCAAAAACCATAAGATTCTTTGATGTAAAGTTCTTCTTGTAGCCAATTGATAAATTGCTGCAATGAGGGCTGAAGGAGCCAGGTTCAATTCCAAGCAGTGATCGGGGATTTTTGCATGGTGAAGTCGCCTCCAGACGAATCCTAGGGTCTATCCAACCCTCTGTAGAGTAATGGTACCGGATTTGCTTCCCAGGAGTTAAAGGCGGGCGGGCGTAGGACTGACCTCGACTTAATCCGAGGACTAAGTTAAGGTCCACCTAGGCCTGTAGTGAAATGCTTGATTGCAATTAATTATTTACAGATTCTTACTAAAACAAAAAGGAAGGACCAATCTTTCTCTGCAAGAAAAGAGGAAGAAATAAATAAATAAATTCATGGCTAGAAGTTCTTGGCTCGTGTTTATAGTGTAGTCAAGTTGATTCCATCATTAATTATTATTCTTTGGTTGGATGATTTGGTCCAAAGAGGTGGATTTGGTTTAGGATAGTCGTAGCAAAATAAAAAAAAAAAAAATAAAAAAAAAAAAAATTGGACAAACGGTAATTTTGACCATAAAAATTAATGTTTCATTATAGAATTGCAAATGGTTTTGATCATTTATCAATAGAAAAGTTTTTCGTTTCTTTCAAACTTAAGACCAGATGGCATCTGTGTAGGGTTTATTTCCTTATGGTCCCAATTAGCTCATCTGTGGCAAAGAAAACGTTGGTATAGAATTAGTTGAGAACTTATTTAGTGATTTTCTTTTTTATTTTTGTTAAAATTTGAATTGTATTTTCTACGTCGAAATGAGTCAGGGATGTTAGTTTTTCTGATCCTTATTTTATAACCATAGTAAAAAATAAAATTACTTGATAAAAACTAATTGTAAAAAGTTGATTTAAAAATTTAAAACCAATTTCAATCTTCTTCTATCAGATTTCTTTTGTTTTTATAATAGTCATTTAAATAGACCCGATTGGCTGACCTTTTTCATTTATAAGTTGCAACCATTATTTTAATTTGTTTCTAATCTTTCATTAATGATGGTGATGGAAGAGTCATACAGCAATAGGAAGTTGAATTCTCAAACAAATAAAACCTATCTTAAAGCTATAATAAATAAACATATAGGATATAATTGTAGTACAGTTATCAAATTCCTTTGTTGTAATTTAAATTATTTCATTGTTTTCATTCCAAAGCAATATTCTTCTGCATAAGTCTAGTAAAGTATTACTTAAATTTGCTTAAGGCAGGGATTCCAACCTTTATCGACTCTTGCTATGCTTAGGCGGATCACCCAAACATTTAGAGAAATAAAATTTAAACACAAACATATTTTATACAATTGCGTACATTTTACAATAGGATTAAAAATGTTAAAGGAATAATGTAAACTACAATAGAAAAAAGTACAATTTATTAAAATTTGAAATTTACTAGTTTAATAATTAAAATTAACTTAATTAACTTGTTCTTCATAACTAAAATTAAGTTTCGTTCAGTTAGTGGATGGTTGTTTCGATCAACTTATCAATATCTGACTCCAGGGTTGAAATGTTGAGTCTGGTTCTACATTGAAGTCTATTTCTATATTTATTTTTCATTTGGATGAGAGATGTGAAAAGAGATGCGATGTCCCACACACGTAAGTGGTTGCAAAAGGCATTCAGTATTTCATTGCCCGTTTCGAGACGTCGGATACAATCACTGTGTGTAACAAAATCAAACAGAGCCAGGGTGAAAACAATCTTTACAATAAATCAAGAAATTAATCTTCTTCATTTGGTGATAATTCATTTTCTGTCACCAGCAATGGATTTTTCATTCAATCATTTTTATTATGAGACCTTGAAAAATAATTTTAAATGACCTGTCTAAAGACGCTCTTTCATGCAATGAACAAGATTGCAGGGAAGTTGTTGCTCATTTGATGCTAAAAACTCATTGCCAGTGGGAAACGAATCCTACTCGCTACTATCCATTCGTGGATGCTAACACGTGCGTGTGCGATCCGACGACAACCCTACCTGTGCTCTAGCGGACTCTTGTAATCATGGTACAGATTAGTAGTTTGTTGCTTTTTTTAAACTAACTAAGGCTGGAGGTATAATTATACAGTTGTAAAAGAATTCTAAAAGTAAGCGTATAAAAACAAAACATATTTGAGTAATACAATTTATATATATCCACGTTATCTATATCCACATGAAAATCATTAAATTGTATTAAATTATGAACCCCAATATTGGGAACCGATGGCTTAAAGACATTACTTCCCCCTTATTTAATTTATTAACAAAAAAAAAAAAAATAGACAAACTTAATACATTTAAAAAAATAAAAATATGAAGATTTTTCTGATGTTAAATAGAAATGTTATTTTATTTTCTCTCTCTCTCTATGACATACACACACACACACTTTTGCTGTACTTGCATTATAATAACTGCAGTAAAATGTTGTCGATGTATAAGATGAATTTTTTTTTAACAAATATTTAAAAAGCACTCTTGTTTCTGATTTTGAGGCATTTTCAACGAGCTGCTAAACTGTTATCGTTCTAGTCAGTAACTGATTTCTCGGGTGAAATCACAAGAAGAATATCATCAAAACTGAGAAACTTGTGAAAGCTCTGACGTTTCCTTATCTATCATAACGTTGATCTCTTGCCGAACTACACTTGCCAGAATTTCTTTAGGTCCAGCTGCGGAAATTCTACAGAAATGTGGGAATTCGATTCACTAGACATTTACACCGTTTTTTTAGTGGTTCTAATGTCTTCAGTAGTATTTGAATGTAAGTCTTTCTTTATCTCGTGGAATATTTAAGTTTCTTTTAGACTGAATTAATGAAGTGTCCATACGGGAACTCACCTGCATTGACAATTCCATGGAAACATCATTTTAATCACGAATAAATTTAGGATGAAATAATTTTCAAGAGATTTTTCTATTAAAAATTTGTTGCTAGAGACATGTTAGTTTAACAAAAAAAATTGTAGTTTCTTTTTATTTGTTTATAAATTACCGGGGGGGGGGGGGATAAGGGGCTAAAGTTTTTGGTTTCGGCTCAAAACCTAAAAATAAAAAGAAAGAAAAACCTAAAAATAAAAAGAAAGAAAAAACTAGAAAACCTTTATTAATGCACTGACGTGTATCTTATTTTGGAAAGTGATCATTGAAACAATTTTTTAGTAAGTCTACATCTGAATGCACTTTTAACAAAATCCTTGAAATGATCTGTGTTTATTTAAAGAACCAATGTAAATAGTTTTACTTAATTTATAACATCTTATTGCTTTATTTCTTTTAATTCTAGCATTTTTTTTTTTAAAAAAAATATTATTTTTATTAATGGAATTGAAGTCTACTATAGAAAACGCTTATTTTAAAGTTGGTTTAAATGAAACCTCAAAGCGCTTGGCGAAGTTCTTTGAGATTGAAATCAACGGCAGATTAGGATCTTAATGTTGGTTAAATTCAGCCACATCCTGTAAGTCAAAGACTATCTATATTTTGTCATTGAGGACCGAATGAGAGGTTTTTTCAAAGCAGAAGAAACGTATTCTTCTGCAAATAATAAATGAAGATAGTAGCGCTGAAAGAATGTCAAAATCCTTCCAAATCACTTCGTTTAGGATAAAATTAAGTACTTACTGAATACATTCAAAGCGAAGCTTGTATGTCGTTGCTCCTGCACTGATTTTCAATGATTTTCGTAGGAAGCCTCTGCATTAGTAACTTTTAACACTAAGCGTTAAGAAGCAGAGAAGACAAAATTTCCATATTTGCAATATTTCAGCAGTGAACAGACGTGAAATAATTATGTAAATTTTAGAATATTTTTTCTTATTATAGAAATTATTAGTTTCAATGAAGCTTCATTATTTTAAGATTTTATGTGGATTCCTAGACTTATCTCGTAGAACCAGTTCTGGCTAAAGAACAATGAAAAGATGAAGTTCTCGTCTTGGACGATCGGTTATAACAGCAGATTTCCGGGTTACTAGGAGGAACTACGATGAGGAACTATTTGGGGAATAGGTACTAATGGACAGTACTAGACTTTTTCTGTTAGAAAGCAGCTCCACCCAAGGCTACTACAGTTGATCCAAAACTGCACAAGTTCACTGTGCTTTAAATAAGCCTGGAGTTTATCTCACCTCCAGAGACGCCAACGCATACTGTAGTCTAAGGAAGTTAACATTACGAGAACATATTATAGAAATACTAAAGTTCGAGATTGTAATTTAATAATTCAGAGTGAGATTATTCAGTGAATAGAAGATCTATCCAGATTTACTATTGAATGTGCAGATACGATTCATTCTAATCAGAAAAGCACTTTGGAGGCAGAATTCGAAACTGAAAACAAATTAGCAATGAACTTATCTAGACGAAGAGCTTTCTAAAACGTAATTAAGAATTGTATCTCATCAGCAAACTGACAAAAACAAAACGAGTAATAATATTCTAAGAAATAGGAGATTTTAATAAAAGAATTAATAGAAAACGAAAGATAATACCAAAATACACCCACTATCACTGCTAAAAGCAACGTACCTCCATGAATGGATTAAAAATTTGCAAAATTAATATTACTCAGTGTGAAATTGGTCATGTTAAAAGAATAATATCTCCAAGCTTAGTTCAGGAAGTAATTGACAAATTTTTAGAAGGATCAGGATAAAGAAAAAAAAAACACGAAAAACAAGAAAAGCTTAACGAGTGCATTTGTCTTATCATTAGGAGCTGCTAGATTAGATGATGCAATGAAGCTGCTAAGAGATAAAAAAATTTATCTCCTATCAAAAGCTATTTTACTGTAGTTTGAAACAAATTAATGAAGATCAACAATATTTAAAATTCTTAAACCTTCATCTAATTGAGAAAGATCTAAAAATACCTCAGTAGCAATAATATTATTGAATGTCTCTAAAAAAGACGAACAGCAATGCAAAGATAGATTCTGTGTTCTATGTCAACAAAAATAAAAAGGAAGCTTAAGATACCAGATGGGGGCATTGACGAAAAAAAAAAAAAAAAAAAAGGGCTTTTGACTCAGTCCCCAGTTCTTGGCTCCTCTACATATTTCATCTCTACATTAAAGACTGAATTCGAATATCATTGATCTACTTGCTTTACGTATGGAAACATGGGGGCATGTTTACTTGCAAGAAGCGGAAATAGCCGCTATCACATATCAGAAACACGCAACCCATGAGATTTCACTTGTTCCAAAAGAACCAAGTAGCCCAAATAATATGATCTGATAGAAAAGGAGACGCCTTACGACTAATTTAAACGCAAGCAGTACATCTTGAGCAATGAGAAAGCAAAGTTCCTCTGGTTTGTAACTATTCTGGATTTCTAAAACTCTCGAAAGATTAAAATTATGAAGATCTTGGTGCGTGTCTTGATGATCATGTGGCCTCCATCGTAGCAAAAGAAAAAACCAAAAAGACAAGCCCGAACATTTGCAGTCTAACTGAAAGATGTTACAGTGTGTTATGTGTACATGAAGTATCTGTAAATCCCAGTAGTTCTATTCACCCTTCACAAAGGATTGGATAATATTCAAGGAAAGTCTGAGTTAAGACAGAGCTGCTATATAGAAATAGTTCAATTATCCAGAACCTTCAGTGACTTCATGAAAAGAAAAAAAAAATCTGTCCACTTCATTTCATAATTACTTTGATTCTAAACGACTTCAGTGTTTATGTTCAAGTAAAATTTCGGGAAGAGAGAACTAAGTTCACTTAACATTCTTAAAGAAATAATTACCTTTGGAAAAGAAAAGATTAGGAAGACAAGTTTGGAAGTGAATTAAAAAGAAAATTAATGCACAGCTGTAAACAGCAGAAGAGTTTTTAATGAACGAACTAAGCAATTTTTATGTTTTGAACGAAGACATTATAGAATGTTTGAATACCTATTGGCGAGGACATTTAATATTATCTTATTACCAGTTAAGTTAATAAAAACCCCAAAAGACCTTAAGTAATAACTCCGTAAATCTTCATCTTAATAATGTCCTAATAAGGATCTACTTCCAAAGATAACGAATTTTCAGGGCTAGAACTGTTGACTTTTCTTCTTAACGAAAATGGTAATGTACCGTTATTTCAATCTAACGTTAAACTGAAAGAAAAAACTAATTAGTTATATTAATTATGTTGTATTATTCTAATTTTTTGCTTGTTAGAAGATTCAGAGCAAAAACTGCTCTATTTGGAAAGTAAGAATTGTATTTCAAAACAAAACTTCACTAAGCCACGCCACCAATATTGTTTTATATATTTCTTCTTTCCATGAAAACATTCCAAATCTCATGGCAATCCTTACAATCCACGCTAACAAAGCCTTAACTTACATCCTAAATTAAAAACACTTTATCGAAGAGTTGTGTTACTGGAGAGAACTGGAAAAAGTAGAAAATTTGATATAAGAACAAAGAAAAGATAACTGAGGACATTGAAACTGATGAATTCGGCGTCCAAGCAATTATTTGGTGGGAAGTAGTTTTGACTTCGCCTCTTTTCCTTATTATTAATGTCAGCGACATGTACTGCATATCAAAATAAATGTTTATAGAGACAATGCTTCCATTGATACTGCATTTGTTGTGGAGGGTAGTACTGGCATTACTTGCTGTGGTACTAAGTCAGAGAAACTTAACCATTTAATGAACATGAACACTCATTAACATTCATCTCTTCTTTACAATTTTGACAGTTGAATCCAATTCTTGGTGAGAAACACTGTTCTTTTATAATATTATCATCTTCATATTTAAAATCAAACCTGGCTTAAGAATCTATAAACGCTGATTTTTTTTCCTGGCCCTGTCTCTTCCGAAATAGACAGAAATACAAATAAGGTGGCAAATGTTAGGTGAAATATTAAAGGTGCTCACATTTTCATTTTCATCTACGTGTGTCAACCAGAAGTCCCGGGACAATCCGTGTCTCCGAGACTGACTTCACATGACTTACGATCAAACAAAAGGACTCCGAGACGGGCTCGTGGAAAGCGATCGCGGTCACGGGTGGTGAGAAAATTCTCAGAATCCAAAATCACGTGATTCCAGGTTTGCCAGTGAAAATTGAAATTGAGTTGTCAGATTTTCAGGTATATATGGTTGTTCATTTATTATTACAAAAAGATACCTGTATCTAATAAGTCGGCCATTCAGATGGAAAGACATTTGTATAAATATGAATTTTATCTGTAGTTAAGTTCTGATCACCGGACGCCAGTCACATCATATCGTCACAGAATAAGGCTAAACGGAAAGATAAAACTAATTTTTATAAATAGTTATTTTAAATCTTCTAAAATAAATCTATAAAATACATACAATGCAGCAGGAAAGTAAAATTGAAGTCCTTTATCTTGGAAGTTCAATTTTGGAATTTGTATTATATAAGGTAAGCATCCTTATTTATAAGTTAAATTTTTGTATTCAGCGTGTAAGTCAGTCGAAGGTTTTAAGAAGTTTTGAGCTTTCAAGGTCCACTTCTACGCCGAAATAAACGGATTTTATATATTTTCAGTTGTAAATATGAGTTGCAAAATGTTTGCATTATTTTATTCTAATATTCATTACCCATATTTTTTTTAGATATTAATGAAATGCAAAGATCTCATTCTACTGTTTCGAAGCTTTGGACTTTCAACAACAAAATATCTGATATAATTTGGTTTCAAATTAGAATTTAGAAAAAAAAAATAAATCATGAACTAATTTTTTTTTTCTATTTTTATTCTCAAAAGAAAAAAAAAAAGTGCTAAAATAGAAAGTCAGGGAAAGAAAACCACCATACTAAGTATGGAAATAAGTTATCGATCCAATAATGGTCAAGAATCGTTTTGAGTCTACACCTCCTGGCCAATTTTTAATAATCTTTTAATAATTTAATCGAATTTACAACTGAAAGCAAAAATAATTAAAATAATTGTTAATAATAATCGCGGGTCCTTCAATTGAAAGAAGTGTATTTGTTTGATGCTACCATCATGGCTGAACCTATGCGGGTCTTTGTGTCTGTCGTCCTCTCCTTTTGTATGGAAATTTTAGATTTTCATATTCAGTTTCATCTAATCTCTTCTGTCATCAAACATTCCTTGACATAAAGACTGCATTGGTTTTTTTTTTCTTTCAATTTTGGCATCACTTAATAAATATTAAGCAACAAGAAATTGAAAATATGTCGTAAAAAAAATGGAAATAGAAAAAAAAAGCACCAGAGAGGAAAAAATACCAAACAAAACCTACAAAATTATATAAATAATTATTCGTTTGAAAGTTATAAGCTAACAAATAAAGATAGGAAGAATTTGATTCGAAACTTGAAATTTGTGCAATTGATTGGCTTAATTAACTGATTGTACCTCTTTGATAGTAGGTGTGATGTGTAAGCATTGATTTTCGAACGCCGTCTAATCAGATTGAATGTCAACCGTTGTTTTTGCATTCGTTGAATCTAATTTTTAAAACAAAGCAAATTTTTCAGTTTCTTTATAGTAATTTTTTAACCCTAATTAATAAATCACATCTTTCCACTGAAATAACAATTTTTCATGATGAACAGCAGAAATATCGTGTTCTGGTTTTCCGTTCGGAATCATACAAGTCACACATTATTGATTTTGACTAAGTTAGGAGTGAGATCGACTCAAGTATTTATTTATTTGTTTGTTTATAAGTTCAGTATCTACATTTAGCTTTTGATATTTATGAAATAGTAATTTAGGATTTTTGCGATTGTTTGAAAGACGATTTTTTTTTTATTTTGTTTTTACAATCGGTTGGTCTTAGTAAGACTATATTGTTTTTTAATTTTCTCTAAATAACTTTTTTCTTCCATTGAGAGAAATTATATGTTGTGATAATATATTTTCTGTATTTTCCTTTTGATAAGATAGTTGCTTATTAGTCCTTCCTTATGTCCTGAGGTTTTATGATAATGTTGTCCTTTGACAGCTCCTAGCAGACGGACTTATTTCATTGTTTTTAAAGGCAAGCGATTGACTGATGTGATGATAAAGAATTAAAATTTGGTTTCCTTTTTCTTGATTATTTTTTTTTTCTATTTTACTTTTGACATCAAATCCCATCTGTACAAGAATTTCTACTGTTATCTACTTAGTGAGTTTGACGCTTCTTTGTCTACTGAATATATCTCCGTCACCGTATTATACTTTATTACCAGCAAAGCCTGTCGGACGACAGGCATAAAAAAAAATCTGAAAAATCATTTTATTTTCAACTATCAAAAATAAAGTAAATGTAATCTAAATACTATGTACTTTTGAACGAAGCCTCTACGGCAGAAATGGTTTTGAGTTTCGAAATCGGCGTAAACAACTGAGTAAGTATGCCAAATTTCATGAAAATCGGTGCAATGGTAACAAAATTATTTGGTTTTGAACGTATGTTTTGTTAGAATTTCAGGTAAAATTTCATGGAACCAACATGGAATGACAAAATGAACTAATATTTTATCCAATTTGAGTACCCTTGATTCAATGGTACCATTGAGAACCTTGGATCTATCTTAATAGCTTAATTATATCGAGTTATAGACAGACGAAATTAGCAAATTTTATAAGTTGAGTATGTTGCACTAAGCCAACAAATCAACAATACATGTGGATAATTATCCACAAACCATAACAAGAATAAAAACAGCACCTGAATATTTTCACAGCACGTTAAATTTATTATTTATGTGGATAATTGTTTAGTGAGACCTTTTTGTTTGAGGATGTATTAGATTTTTTGAGGTGTTTATTCCTTTTAAGAAGCCGCTATTTATTTCAGCTGTGACATATTTTGCATTTAATAAGGTGTAGTGAAATTAGTAAAAATATTAAAATATTTATAATTATAACTAAATAATTATTTTAATATTAATATTTTAATATTAAATATTAAAATAATTAGATTTCATAATGATCTGATGTAAGATTTTTTTTTTATGTCTTTTGACGAACAATTGCTCACTCACGAACTCTGAATTTAATTCACATTTTTTTCAATAAAGAATTTTTGAGCAGCTCCCATTTGATAACCTTATTAAACTTTTCTGGGCAGTCATGTTTTAAAAGAAAAATATATATTTTTTAAATTAAAAAAAATAAATCTTTGAATAAATTAAATAACCAGCAAGGTTAAGCTTGAGAATCTTGCTGAGTTATATTTGATCAAGCAATTTACTAAATCTAAACAAATTTACAAAAAAAAATTGTGAAGTAACTACATTATAAAAAAATATTTTATTTAGAAGCAAACACATACCAACAGAACAAATTTACTCCTTGTATTCAGGGAATCATTTTGACACGATTTGATTTCTTGCGTGAACAGCAATAACATTAAAAGATTCAAAATAATATCAGGTTGAACCCTTAAATGTCTGTTTGGTTGACCTGCAAATATCTAAGTAATTAAGGCATGCTTTAGGTATGTCGGTTGAAGGATCACCCCTAATGCATTTGATATCGACTGATCTTGAGGTTCTTTCTGTAATCTGCGTCTTGTTTGGCGAGTGGAATGAAAATGTGGAGACGTTGGATATTCGACAAGTGATGCTTTATGCGTTCTTACGAGGCTTACCAGTAGCTGAAGCGAAGGGGAACATAATTAGTGTTTTCGGTTAAGACCATGAAAGCGAAATGACAGTGTAGCGTTGGTTCCAAAAATTCCTTGATGGAGATCACAACGTAAAGACTGCTCTTAGAGGACGCCACGAAAAATTTGGTCTCAGCTGAGGAGGTGAAAGAACTGATCGAGTCTGACCCACATCAAAGTTCACGGCAGATGGCTGAGAAACTATGGTTATATCAACAATTTTATGCCTCCTGGAAGAACTTGGCAAAATGCGGAAGATGGACAAATGGCTACTCTATAAACTCAGTAGGAAACAAAGAGACGCAATACACAATTTGTTCTTCACTCCATATTCGCGAAGAAAAAGAGCCTTTCTTGGACAGAATTGTAACCTGGAACGAAAAGTGGATAATGTACGACAAAATAGGAAGCGCTCATCATGGTTGGATAAGAATGAGCCACCGGCAGCAACTCGTAAACCGCCCTTTCATCCACGAAAAGTTCTTTTGACAGTTTGGTGGTTCACGGCTGAAATTATCCATTGGAACTTTCTTTCCCGGAGACAAACCATTATAGCAGAGGTGTACGTGTCAGAAGTGACTGGAATGCACCTAAGAAAGATACAGCCTACACTGATCAATCGAAAAGGTCCCATTTTTCCTTCACGATAATGCAAGACCGCATACGGCAGAACACATCCGCAGAACACATCTTTTTCATCTTTTAAGACAACTTTCTGAAGGACAGAGGTATCTTCTGTCCTTAGAGGTATCTTCTAAGATTGTAATCTCAAAAAGGACATCGAAGGATTCCTGCAACTCTAAACCACGGATATGTGCAAGAAAGGAATTTACAGCTAAAGACAGCGTTCGCAAGATAGTATAGATGCAGATGGAATCTATTTTGAATAATAAAAATTACACCCGACAGTTTCTGAATTCGTTCACTCCAAACCAACATTTTAGCATTTCCAACCTGATAGAATATTCAAAATTGCTTAAATCATTCCTAAAAATGTTTGTCGCAATAAAAAGATAAATTGCAGAAGCAACATAAGAATCATGATGACAATGAAAAACAAAACTGTAGAATACAACGATACAAAACAATAAGTTAAGGAATGCAAATATCAACAAAGTTAGTTTGAAATAATTAATATAAATCTTAGAAATATAATATAGGAATAAATCAAGGTAGTGACAGCGATTAGTAAACCAATCACAATGCTTTGCAACGGCTTCTGATACGTATAATACAATTGATATTGCTTTAATTTCCTTATTATTATAAATGAGATTGTTGCGAATGCAAAAGGCAATTGTTGCGATTATTGTGATTGTCGCTAATAATAATATAATGATATTTTAATGATACTTGTCGGCAGACCGACTGACAAACCGGGATTAGAAGGCTTTTGATACAAGTATCAGAAGCCTAAAAACCCACTCATCTCAAAACTGGATTATGACGTTTGATTCTCTGGGAACAGATTTAGATGCTCTTGCTTCTTTTGCCCGTATTTTATTTTTCCCATCTTTGGAGTCATTTTCAGAACGAAATGAATAATTGTCCCAATAGGTTCGTTTGGTTGAGATGAGGGGCTGTTTTCCAGAGATTCTTAGAAGATTGAGGAGGGGGGGGGGTGACCACCTGGAATTAACAGATGAGGTTTTCTTTTGAATTGCGACGAATAATATTAGAGACACGATTGTAAGTTACTTCTGAAGAATATTCAAAGAATGTATTAAAGAGTAAGTATTTGAATGAAACATTAGTCTTATCTGAGTAAGAATGAATTAAATCGGATTTTTCTGATGATCTACATATCAAAGTAAATTGCCTTTCTTTGAATATTTGTTATGTTGAGATAGTTTCAATCTAATTCAGTTTGAAAAGAAAAATCTTTCCCGTTTCTTATTCGCTTTTACAAAAAGAATTTTCAAAATCTCGTTAGGCTTCAGTTTGCAACACATGAATTCCTAGTGAATCTTAAGTCATTCAACGTTTATTAAAGTGACCGATTCTGTTCAAACGTAAATTCATTCAGGAAAGTCCTCTTCACCGTTCCACTGACTTCCTTTAGAAATCCCTCGATTATCAACATCGATTTCCCTCTTCATATTCCTAATATCGAAAATCGATTTTCTAATAATTCGAACGCTTAAAACAACTGCATCTTTCTCAAACTTTAGCGCCAACCAAAATTTCCATCATTATTTACTCACGTGATCTCATTTAATCAACAAAGCCATTGGAAAAAAATAAAAGAATACACTTTGGATGTGTGTGGTCGGTTCGCACCGAAGTGCGAGCTTCGTTGCCGAAGCCTCCGTGCTCCAGGGAGCGCTAGTGTTCCCAAGACGGCGAACCCCTAGCAGACTCCCTAGAATTACAAGGGAAAGATACTGGGGTGGTTTCCCGTGGCCTTCCCCAGGACGCCATTAAGGAATGACGTCAGACCGAAGAGAAAGTGAAGAAGAGGCTACAACACAGGAAAGGAAATTTTGAAACATCCATGCTCGCTACCGGGATTTGAACCCGGGCGCTGGCACATTGATCTCACGACAGACCGACGCCTGAGACCGCTCGACCACACCAGCGCGGCACACTTTGGATAGAACTCATTAATTAAAATACCTTGGTTTCCTCCATATCATGGGACTGAAAGTATCTTGTCTTTCAAAATATTTTCCGAATTGAAATCCTGAAAATTTTTCGAAAAATTGAAATATTTTCCGAATTTAAAATTATGTGTATGGAAATTAAGTAAAAATTAATTAAAGCATTGATTGATTTGAACAATGATAGCGATGTTCAACAGTGACGAAACAGTGATGAACAGTGACGATGTTCCAAAAGAGAATTAAAGATGAATTCTTCAAAGATGGTTGGTGTTTTTCGAACTTAGGAACTTGAATTCCAAAGTTAACTGTTTTACTATTTAACTGTTAATGAACTATTTAAAGAACTGTTAGTGAACCGACAATTTAATAAGAAGAAATGTCAAGTGAATGTTTGAAGTGGATTCGTATTTCAATATTGAAGAACTTAAGAAGATTAAGTATTTCTTTATACGATATTTTTGTTTAAGTTTATTATATATTGTGTTTGTTTATAAAGTACATATCTGCTACTAAATAAGTTAATAAATTACACATAAAAATAACAATGTAAGACGAAAGAAGTTAAAAAGTGACTTATCTAACATCTATAAAGATGCTTAGTTGAGCTTCAACACCACGTGATTTCTAGATACCCATAAGCTTAGTAGTTCACAGTAAATAGAAAACACTTAAACCTGTTTAGGTTTTGAATGAATGGAAAAATTTGGTCATTTAAATATTATTAATTTCTGCTTATATTCGTAAATGAACAGAAGCAACCAATACCAAAACACTATCAAATAAAGTTTAATCTACCAAAGCTTAAAATAAATAAAAAAAAATGTTCAGAATTACATACCATATTAATTATCCATTAAAAAATCACTTTTGTAGAAGAAAAAGGACAATCTTGTAGAAATCAATGGTTTTGTTACCAATCATCCCTTTTGCTTTTCATGTCACGAAAGTTGCCGTTCAAATGTAGTTCTTTTTTTTGCATTTTTTATTTATTTCTTTTACTGCTTAAATGTTTTGTTGGAGGAAAGAAAATACTGAATTATTTCTGCAAATTATTGAATGGATTTCCTTCATTCCTATAATTTTTTAGGATAATTTTTAGATTGAATTCTTGACGTTTTTGTCATGTCTAAATAACGAAAATATCGAATATAAATTTATTGCCAAAACAACAACTAAACTACCACAAAAAATAAAAATCGAAAAAAGCAAGAAGTTAGATATATTGGTAAAATCAAATTTTTTTTCGTAGCTCGTATTTTTTTATTCAAAAATACGATAGGAAAATGGGAAATAAATGTAATAGCTTACTGAAAAAATGATCATGTAAAATATATACATTTGAAACAATTTGCGCAAGAGCACTTACATCAAAAATATATTTTATAAAAATACTTCTACTTTAAAAAACAAATCTACTAAATAGGATAGAGGATGTATCTGACAAGCTAAGACTGAAGAACAGAAATCTTCCTCTGTTTTCGGGTAATTTACTGTTACCAAGTGGTTTGTGACGGTCGACCATGTCGTCTTCGGGACAAGCCTTATTAAAATGAGACTTAAATTGGAGCTCTAATTATCCAACCAAAAATAAAATTAAAAAGAACAAACATTAAAACATTCGTCGTCTACCTTTGCTCTGGCTTTCAATAGTAATTCCTGAATAGCTATTAAGGAAATAGTTAATACAATAACTAATTCGAACTCCCGTAAGAATATCCTATTTAGTAATTAATTTATTATAAATTACAAGTCTGATTCCATCCAAACTATATTAAAAGAAAACTGCTAAGTTTAAAAGAATTAAACTTAAAAGAATATTAATGTATTAATTTATTTTTATTTATTTATTTATCTTTGCCTTAAATTCGACGAACGTATCGTTGCCTTTTCGAATCGACCATCAATTTTTTATCCTTATTTTTTTATTGACGTTTCGATCTGGGTTCGATAGAAGATCAAATTCCTTGAACCCATGCTATAAAATGGTGGTCATTGGATATGCGAATGGCATAGTTATTGCGTTCTCTATACATTCAGCTGAGTAATGGTAGCGTGACTGCGTTGAGAGAAAATGACGCCATAATATATTCTTACCAGTGGCTTAGCAAATGAAGAAGCCATCTACTAAAGCGAGAAATCTCTAAAATAGAAATTATGGTTTTATTTCAATTTACATTTTTTCATTCTCAAATTCCTAGGATTCTATCAAAAATTGCAAAGCATCTCATCCCAGAATAGAATTTCATTAACATTTGAATATTCAAATTAGAGGCCTTGTCATTCCTATGAATGTAACGATGTATTTTATGTTAGATATCTAAAATAAAGAGTGCAAGGAATGTTTACCTTTTTTTTATATACATTCTATAAAAATTTCAAATCAACGTTTTAGTAAAAATTTAAGAATTTTCTAAATTCTGCGTTCACTTTTAACCATCTTAAATAAACAGACTTTTAGTGTTCATTGTAACTATCATTATCTTCATTATTGCATAAGGAAATGAAATATCGTAATGAAGATAATGAATGTTACAACGAAGACTAAAAGTCTATATATTTACAACCGTCTTTCTTTTGGATGAAAGGAGAAGAAACAGGTTGAAAACTTCAAATGAATTGAACAGAAAACCAAAGAAAGAAAAGATGGAGGTAGGAAAAACGCGGAAAAAGAAAAGTGAAAGTAGGGATGAGCCAATCTGAAGATTTGTCAATGCTTGAAGATAAGGAAGACACAAGAAAGTAATCTAGCGATTGAACCTAATCTTAGTAGCCTAAACCATTCTTCGAATGAAAAAAAGAAAACCATGAGATAAATAACTCAAATAAAAGAATCTATTGTTTGCTTTGAAAATATTTGATTCCATTCCATTGTGAAAGTCAGACTCAATGCCCCAGTTTAAAAACTATGAACAAACAAAATAAAATCGATTTTTATTAACAATTCAACATTTCATTTCAAAATGACATCTTGATTTTAAAATAAGCATTTGAGGCAGTAATTTCATAGGAGGAATATAAAATTATCTATTTTATTTGTTCGAAGTGAACTTTTATTTTATTGAATATTAAACCATTCCTATTCTTTAAATCAGAAATGAAATGCTTCCAACTAGTTACATTATGTTAGTTTATTATTATTTAGAACCATAACTTTAGGATAACTCGTTTTAAGGGCATTATTTGCTGCTCTTTGTTTCAAAGGATTACGAAAATCAGCAGTTGGGAAAGCTCTAAGGGTAAACTTTCATGAGTTGTTCCTACATCATAAGTTTAACAGATGTTATTTGAAATGCTTTTGAAAATTAAGTCTGATTTGACCTTTTATGATTCTGTTAAGAATGTTTTTCATTTCAGATTAATTTTGAATTTTAAGAGCCCATTAAACTTAATTTATATTATGAAAGACAGATGTATAGGATAAAAATTCTAAAACTGTCTAATTTGCCTAATTTACTTTTAACTAACCCATTATTTATTTCCTCATTGTAATTATTTATTATTAATCTCAGTTTGTTCAATTAATAGAAAACGGCTTTCATCAATTTTTTAGTGAAATTATTTCAAGTCACTTCTTAACGAAAACTATGTATTAAAGATTTTTTTTAGCATATCTTATTGTGTAAATTTGAGGAAATTGTTGTGTAAATACTGTATAGATAAATCGTCAGTATCGTTACAAACTATTCTTTACAATTTTTTTAAAGTGAAATTTAATAAATTCATAGCTTATGAATATCTGATATTTATCCGATATTTTTTCTCAGATTGTTTTATATTCGAAATGTCTTGCGGTTTACAATTTTTTTTTTCGAATAAATGATATCTAATCTTATAAAAAAATTAATTGAATAATTAATTAAATAAGTCAATTCGCAGTTTTTTAATCAAACCAAGCGACAACGAAATCTCTCAAATGCTAATGTTATTAAAAAGTGACACTACTCTTGACCGGCGCGCAATACTCATTTACATTGGTCAGGTACAATGTCAAGCGATGCTTTGTTTGAGTTCATTTAGTAAGTGTAAATACATTTCGCACCATTCGGCCGACTGAGTAAGAAGCGTCATATCCGTTCTTCAGATTTGCACTACAGTTAAACCAATTTTGTCCACTGTTTCCCAGAACCGGTCAGTGGTTGCCCGGAAGTGCCCTGCACCGGAAGTGATTTTTTCCAAGTCTCCAGGCCATAGGGAATCCAACGAGGCTCTGACTCCGCCAGATTTGAGCTACGGAGGGAGTTACACACGGAAAGCCTCGCTGCTCCTTTAGAGGTCGCTAAAAATTAACCTTAGTAAGCAATTTAAAATTCATCTTGAAAACTACTCCTAGCAAATTACGAGTATTTTGAAAAATAATATTAAACACTTGATTAAATCTAATATCGTTTTGCCGTTCCTGCATAGCCTAGTAGTCTAGATGTGTCTGAACCTTTGTTCGAATACCGGCGACGGCATGGTTTGAAAAATTTCCTTTCCTGTGTTTTCTGCTTCTTCATCTTTCTCTTCAGGTCTGGAGTAATTCCTTAATGATTTCCTGAGGAAGGCAATGGGAAACTACCTCAGTATCTGTTCCCTGGAAATACAACGGATTCTTATAATGCTTCACATTAATGGCAACCCTAGACTCCTTTGGACACGAAGTTTGCATTTTATGTGAAACAATAAATATCGTTTTGGAGTTTAAAAGTGTCTTGATAGAAAAATGCTGTAAATTGATTGAAATCTTACGCAATTTTGACCCAAAGAAATTAGGCAATTGATGGAAAAAAAAAAAAAAAGAAAGTTGTTGAAAGTCTTTGCTTAAGGACATAATTTTAAAATTTCCTTTTAAATTTTCTTTTTTTTTTTTTTTACAATTCCGTGTATAAAATGTGTTTTAAGTTTTGAATTAAAATGTTTACTGAATATAAAACAGAAATTTTCTATTTCTTAAAGATTAATTAAATTCCATTAATTTTAGTTCTATCACAGCTCCTCGTAATTTTATCTTGCAAATGATTGTTGGTCTTCAATTTTATTTGAAGAATTAAAGATACAATTTATAACTATTTTTCTTACATTTGCTGAAAGAAGCCTGAACTGAAAATCAACCAAATGCATGCAACCTATTTATAACACAGGCAATGGGAATGAATATTATTTAGTATGCATTCCCTTTGCTCTAACATCTCTGACAAAACTCACGACATTGGGATTTCATTTCGGTAAAGAACATTTGTTGTAACATTGTATTGGTTTTTCTAATCTCCTTTATTCGCTCCAACCTCATTTCTAACCTGATAAAACGTTAAGCCCCACTGCATTCTCATGATAGCTGCCTTCATTTTGATAAAATCCTTTGATGTCAAACTTAGGAAATTCTGAGCAGAAGTTTTACTTTTCCCTACTTCTTATAAAAAAATCAGAATGTAATAATCATAAAGACGATAAAATAAAATGGTTATTTTTATTCAATCTATTTCTTTGTTTTAGTGCCTTTTCAAATGTAATGTTTAGACAAAATCAGTGGGAAGTTCACCAGAAAATTTATGTTTCCTGATCAACGCATTCCTTTTCCAATAAAATGGTGTGTGTTTGATGTAGTTATGTCTTAAGGACAATCATTGAACAAATAATTTAACTCAAATTTTATATTAAGAGAATTATCTGCATTTATTTTAGAAGATTTCTTTTTATAATTAATACTAAGATGTTCCTATGCTTAATTCAGTAGATCAATGCACTTCAAATTGTAATTTAACAATTGTTAGAAGAAAACTATTTTCCGGACTCAAAATTAGTAAGGAAAATTTGTTGCCATCGTTGCAATACAGTTTATTAAAAAAAAAAAAAATCGCATTTATAAGAAAAAAAAATCCCGATAAGTCGACTTGCTAGCCTAAGATTTATTAAGTCTTATGTATGTAAGTTGCTAATAGTTTACGTTATATTTTTTTTTTAAATTACAGGTAATTGTATTAATTTTGTTGAATTTGAAGAAACATTGAACAGCAAACATGGCTATTTAAATATGAGTCTATGGTTTCAAAGAGCAGCTTTTCTTTCTCGGTTCTTACTGATTTCTTGCTATATTTTGAATTTTATCAATCAATAATTAATTGAGAAACGACGTTAATAATAATTGCTATTAAAAAAAAATACATAATCTTTATATATAAAAAAACAAAAAACCCTAACAAATGGCCAAAACAACTATTTGAGATAAGCATCCAATTCCATTTTCAGATATTTCTCTACTTGGTATTTGCTTCAATTACATTAAGGACTGGTGTTAGTTTTAATTCTAATAATACAAACAAAGCAAGTGGAGAAGTACAGGTCATCCTGAGTTTTGAGTTGATTTTACATTAACATTAAATAATAAAATCTGTAAATTTCTTAACAATTGAATGTGCAGTGATAAGTTATATTATAAGTTATAGTGATAAATAAAAGTTTAAGGAGGATCATCAACTTTATTAAATATTGAGAACAAAAATAAAGACAATGAGAAGCTATATTACTGTAACAATTTATTTCTGAACTAAAACCATCCACAATTTTACAGAATAATAATTAGTAAACAGACGATAGTTTCTCCAACCAATAACATTAAAGTTTAGCTTTAGTTAACAATATTTAATCAGATACATTGTGTAGATGTTGTCCATTAATACTTAACTTATTTTTACAATAAAATAGAAACCTGTAACGTAGGAAAATTTTCTTAACAGATGTAAATTGGATATCAAAAAGCTAATATTGACAGATTTTATTTATTATATGTTTAGATATATCTTTTTAAATAAATAGATACGGTATATCTATATTTAAATAGATGATATTTATTATAGACGAAGTCATAAATCAAGGGTAATAAGCAGACAACTTCTTAATTTTTAACTGTTAATTTGATTATTGTTGTATTTTTATTCAAGATATTCTCCTGGAAGAGGATGACCAGTAACTACAGGAAATTGAATTGTAATATTGTTTTATAGATAGTTATTCCAATTTCTAAATATGGCAATCGTCATAAAAAACTATAGAATAAAAAAAAAAATAACTTACTTTTGAAACAAAATTTAGATATTAGTTAAAAAATAATAGTCGATCGTAAGAATAAATTTTATTTATTCTGAGCTAATTTTCTAGTTAAAAAAAAAAACAAAAAACAAGTGATCCTTCGACCTTCATCTCGTTGACCCATTGAGTGACACTGGTGTTAAGTCTCTTTCTGCTACTGATTAAGTTCCTGAAGCAACAGGTGTCAACAGAGATACCATATGGCGAGGCCTTGGTTCACGTTTGTTTATTTACAGCCTGTTGCTGTTTGAAGCATCTGATGGACGTTGTTATGATTTGGATGATGAATGAGGAACAAAGCAGATTAAACTTGTCGTTTCTATTGATCTGATAAAGGAATTGTAGAGTTGGGTCTCGTTAATAATAGCTTCTCTCAATAGATGGGATATAAAACACTATTGAAATTTATAATCAACGTATTTGCAATCTAAAGGAGTTTGCTAATACATTTTAAGATTAAGTAGGCTATTTATTAAAGCTTCTTAAAATAAATGTTTTATTAAGTATAATTTTTAATCTCCAATTTAGTTCTACAGTCATTGCTTCTCCTTAATTTCTGTAGGGAGTATCATTTCAGTGTTATTTTTTTTATCTTAAGTGTTGATCAGAGTCAGGTTTTAATTACAGGACACTTGTGATTCGGGATTTCATGCTCCCCAGTTCTGACTCAATATATACAAATAATATTTTATTTTGTTTAAAGCAAGTGATTTTTTTTTTTTAGAATCAGTACCGTAAGTATTATTTGTTGGTTGGGTTAAGAGGCCCAACCGTGATAAGTAACTAAACACAGCCTCACTTTCTGATCCGCTTTAACAGGTGGGTTAGGCTTCTAACACTTATCAATAGCAATTGGGATGATTCAGAGGATATGAAGACGATACTTAAGAATTACTTTCAAAAGGCAGTATTGGGACTAGTTTAAAAAGATGCCATCAATTCCTCCAGTCATTTTCTTCTCTTATGCTTCTCAACGACAGAAATAATGGCATCGGAAAATATAATTTAGCTTTAACTTCACCGATCTTCAAAACTTAGTAAATGGCCGAGAAAAATCAAAACAAAAAACAAAAAAAACATCTTTGTGAAAGATAAGTGGAATGAATTAAGATTCAAAGGATAAAAATCCTATTATACGTATTTTGTGAATAAGTCATTTGAGTCAATTGCCTTTGAGGGTTATTAATGGTAGAGGAATGATTCAAAATGTAAGAAACGAAATTTTTCTCCTTAAGATGCAATAGAAGACAATACAAGAATAATATCTAGACACTGCAATGGATTAAAATATTCTGGGAAAATATTCTTTCCTGTCGTGGACAAACCACTGGCCCAAGTGAATGACATATCAACTTCCATTTTGGAACATTTTATAAGGTTTCTTAAAATGCCTTAACTGGAATGTCCTTCAATACAACTTGATTACTGCTTTTAGATATTATCCGTTTCTCAGTTTTCAATCGATATGTATAAATTCTTTAACTTTATAGAATTATTACAGATTCGATTTCTTCGTCATGTTCTAAATTATTTTCAAAAATTTCTTTGAAATGTCAGTCAAAATAGAGGTCTCTTTCTTTACATATGAAGCCATCAGCCGAAGGTCAATTTGCAAAATGGATTTGGACGAATGCGCATCTCTTGCTTTTGTGCGCTTATCGAGGTTACGGAGAAATGGAAGATGGTCCCGGGTGCACTATTTATCAATATATTTACAAGCTCCTCCCAATCCTTTTTTCTTCAAATCCCTAATTGGAATACTCTTCAGGTCCGACTGTTCGGTCCTTCGCTGAACTTCCATGAATTTTTCAGTGTCAAAGTCCCCATTCTCTAAAGTAGTTTCGTTTTAGTCATGTTTTTCAACACTTATAACAATGACCTTCCGGGCGCAAAGAAAATCGCGTCTCGTGTAAAAGTATTCATTGAAATCTATGTGGTGGCGTGACTAATCGCGTCATGCAGTTTCCAGAATCCTGGCCGTGCGACCAGGGTCGAGTCGTGTGTAAAGGCTCGTAAGTGCTGACTTTTGATAGTTCTGAGAACGAAATGTACATTTCTTAGTTTATGAGAATTTTTTTGGTTTTGATTTGATGAATAATTTAATTGCTGTCAACTTTTTAACTTAAATAAATATTATTTTATTACTTTAATAAATGTTATCTTAGTATTAGATGTTTACAATGTTTCCATCTTTAAAAATAGCAAAAATATTTTACAAAATTTTATGATAAATAAGTATCAATTAAAGATTTCATATAAAATTAGCTTTACATTTTATTAATTTCTTAGCCTACCATTACTTCGTAGTGATATTTGAAATTTCAGAAAACCTTTACTCCTCAGGCAAGACTTTTGTTTTTAATACATTGAAGATTAAATTTAGAGAATGAAATTTTAACATTTATCTTTTCTAGTTAAAATCTGATAATTATGAAATTAAATTTGTTCAAATTTGTTCAAATTGTAAAAATGAAATTAAAATTGTTCAAATTGTTTTTGTCAAAATTCAATATTTACTTTAAAGTAGCGATCGATTTAATCTAATTCGTATCGGATGATGATCTCTTGTTTTTATGCCTTTATTTCGAATATAAACTTTTAAATATCTCTAGAATAGATATAATTAAATTCTGAAAAACTTTAATTTGAATGATGAAAACTAATTAAATTTGATGAAGAAATAAAATTTAAAAAATTACCGTATTGTCCGGCGTATAAGAAGACTTTTTAAACCAGGAAAATCTTCTTAAAAGTCGGGGGTCGTCTTATACGCCGGGTGCTGAAACTTCCGAGCCGGACTGGAGAATCTGCGGTCGCCGTATATGGTGGGGGGAGCTCAAAAACGGCCGCGGCCGCATCCCCGCCGTATGCGGCAACCGTATGAAAGCAGCAAGGACGGCGCTGTACAAGTACGATAGAAGAAAATCCACTCACCAGGATTCGTGGAAAGAAGTGACTTAACGCGGTCCCGATGACGAAATTGGGAGAAAGGAAGGTGTAAGTGAAGGGCGGAGCAAGCTGCAGGCGTCCGGGACGCCCTGGGTATGGAAAAAAAAAAGAGATAGAGTGGGGACAGAATAAACAAGGCTACAGTTAAGAAATACTATGATTTTAGTGAAATTCTAAAAAAATGTAGCATTAAAATAATGCACCAGAATAAACAAAGCTACAGTTACTTGGAGACAGGGAGAGCTGACCAATCCAAGCAGGCGTTGTATACAACAACCAGCCAATCGCCGCTTTTAAAGGAAAAGTTTAATCCTCTTGCACTGTTTTATGTTTACATGTTTGATGACAAACAGCGTTATGTTTATAAGTGACAGTTTTCCTGCTAAGTATCTGCATGTCATAAGCATTTGAATTAAAATTACCATATTGAAATCAAATCTGATGTTTTTTTAATTTTTATTTTGTGCGCATTGGAAGAGGGGTAGTCTTATACGGCGAATATATCCCAAACTCTATATTTTAATTGGAAAAATTGAGGGTTGTCATTTACGCCCAGTCGCCTTATACGCCGGACAATACGGTAAGTTATTTCGTTAGTTCCATTCACTTGGATAATTAGAAAAAAAAATATTTGCTGTTAAAAACTAAATTATCCGTGTTTTGAATAGTAAGATAATCTATTACCGTAAAGTATTTATCAGTTAATGGTTCAGTTGCCTAAAACTTCTTTTTTTTTTCTTTTGCTTTATCCTACAAGTTTATCTTATTTGATTAATTAGCTGCTGAATAACAGTAATTACATAAGCTGTATTATCGCATTCGTAAATATTACTCATTTACTTATTAAAAATATGCTACGATGATTCAATATATTGAATTAAATACAAATGCCCTTAGTGAAATTTTTATATTTTGGAATTTATAATTTTTCAAAAAACCTGCGGCAATTATGAATTTCTTAACGCTTTCTTGACGACGACACTAGGATCAAACAAAACTAATCTTATACTAACAATATATAAAGCTAAAGAGTTTCTATGTTTGAACGCGCTAATCTCAGGAACTACCAGTCCGATTTGAAAAATTCTTTTTGCGTTAGATAGCCCGGTTATTGAGGAAGGTTATAGGCTATATAACATCACGCTACGACCAATAGGAACGGTGCAGTAAACAAATATCAACCAACGGGTACGGTGACGGGACGGGGCGGCTTCGCCGCACGACGAGAACCTAGAAGGGCCGAATTTAACGCAGGTAACACCGCGGGCCACAGCTCGTATAGTATAAAAAACGGAGTTGGTGTAGGTATAAAGTATTGCAGTGAAAGTAGTTCAGGTGCAGCTACAGGTTGATTGGAAATGAATTACTTAAATTCCAGTTTAAGATCTTTTTTGTAGAATTGAATTCTTCGACATTAATCTATTATTTCGATTTCATCCTTATTTACAATATAAATCCACAAATTATACTTCAGTAAAATTTATTTTAAAGGATAAAGATAATAAAGTCTTCGACGTATTAAAGAAATAAAAAATTCAATAGAAATTGTAGTGTTCCAGTTAGTCTTCGCTGCAGTTGGAATAAAAGGTTGAATTGGAAAGAATAGAAACATTGCCATTATAACAAAAAAGATTCCTCAATGCTGCGCCATCACTTTCAATAATTTTACTTTGATTCTGTGCGAGTTTACCTTTATACATTACATAAATTCCGAGTGTTCTAGCGAAGATCTGTATTTAAATTCATTTTTGATCTGGACCCTAGATCTATCGTTATCTAAAGTCTTATCTGCAACTGAGTGGTTTCGGGGAAAAAAAAAAAAAAAAACTGGTGAAAATAAATTTACTTGTCTCCTGCCCGTAATATTTTCTATTTTTTGTAAAGATATCAATAAGATATTTTTTTTTTTAAATTTGGACAATATTAAAAACTTTAGCGCATACAATAAAAATTCAAAAATAGTAATTCATCTAAAAAATTAAGAAAAGAAAAAAAGATACTTGAACAAGGACGGTTTCAACAACTGCAGTTTACCTTCAGCTTCTTATTTAGAAAAGCAATATTTTCTAAATAAGATATATTTACTATATCATATTCTTGCAAAACATTATGTTTCAATATCTTTAGAAAATTATTATTATTTAAGGAAATTTTAAAAAGAACATTTTTTGATTCTCTATTTTTTTTTTATTTCTTCTGTTAACAGACTGTTTGAACTAATTCTCTGACATGATCTACTTCCATCGTTTCTAAGTTATTCAACGATCATATTTTTCCTATTATTTTATATTGAAAGAATTTTTTGGGTTCTCTTGCTATTAATCGATTTATCTATCTCCCCCCCCCTGCCCCTTTGTATTTGTTTGCGCGTGTGTATTTAAATACTCATCCCAACGCAATATGAAAGGATTGATTTTGATCAGAACATTGGAAATTAGTCTAAGGTTCAAAAAATACACTAGAAAGTCAATAGTAATTGCATTTGCTTTAAGTATTTGGTTAGATTGAATTTCGTTTGTTTTTAATTTACAAAATAGCTAAAATAGTCAAGTATCGTTTTTGCTCATTACAATTGTGCTTATGATTGGATTTTCCATTTAAAAGCCATGAATTCTTTTAACTATGAAAACTAAATTCATTTTCTGTAACATTTAAGGATGAGATTCTAAAGCAATATTTGGTAAATCAGCAAGTGTTCATTAGTTTGTGTTATTAATGGTTGGGAGGGATTTTTATTTTTCCAAATTTGTCATTTCATTCTATTCAAGTAAACATTGAAACAGTTTCTATGTTCCTATATTTACTATTGCCTGGTTGTTAAGTGCAATAACAGGAATGGATTTTTTTGGATAATTGGGCTTTTTTTGGATAATGAATGCCAAAATTTTATCTAAATTTCAACAACTGACAAAATGTAGTTAATGGTATTAATCAACATTCACTGAATAAGGATATTCAGTTTTTGTTACTTTAAATATTTTAATATCCTTTAATAATGGAAGGAATAATGATTAAACGTGATTTTCATATATAATAGAAGCAAATAAACTTTTTATTGCAATGAAAAAGATTAATTTAACCTTTTCTAACATTAAAGACCATGTAAATGTAATGTTAGAAAGACTGTTTCTTGAAAAATCAATTTTATTTTTCAAAGAACTTGAGTTATTTTAGATAAACTGTGCATTTAAATTATGAAAAGATTAGATTTTTAAACCTCAGAACTGTTTCAGTCTGTATTGATTATCCGTTCGGTTTATCACATGTTTCAGGGAAGAGGAGTAGTCTTACAAGACATTTTCCGATTAGTTCTTATCTTGCGTTCAGTAACAAAGTCTACTTCCTGACCGAGGAACATGATCTGAGCATCTGTCACTTACAGACACAAGGAGAGGAAAAAAAAAAAACAACCACCCCATCGCCTCCAGAGACTCACCATTGATTTTCTGTTATCTGATAAGTAATGAGGATTGAAATTGGAAAAGACAGAAAGATGAGATTAAATGAGCATTGTGCGAAGAAATATAAATGTTCCTTGTTAGAATTTCCTTTCTAAGTATTTGAAGTTCTTCAAACCCGGATTCGAATGCACATTGATCTTTCTGACATCTCATTTAGATAATTTCAACAAGTATTGGGATTTACTTCAATTTTCTCTTAATTATATAATTGGTTTCCATGGTATTTACTAAATTGCAACCGACTCAATTAAAAAAAAAATAAAAAAAAATTCGTGTTTTTATTAGAAAAAAAAAAAAAATCAATCTTACAAGGAGTGGACACGGCCTGTATCTTTCAAATGTGAGTGCCCTTTTGTGAGATGAAAGTACCCATGAAATACTTCAAATATATATATATATAAAATTTGCCGGACAGCTTTCTGAAATTTAAAAACCAAATTAATTTCAAAAAGCTGTTTCTGTGTAAGTATTAACATTCGAATGTACATACACGTCATCAGCGGCACCTGGTGTTGAATTTTGAAACTAAGCTAAAAAATTTTTTAGAAATCACATAAAAGCGCTTTATTATAAGAAGATTGCTCTCTTTAATATTTTTTTAGGTTTTATAAATTCATTTTTTATTTTTTTAAATTATCTTTTAAATTATATGCTTTTTTTGCCTATATGTATAAAATCTCTCACATATATATACATATAAAAATTATTTATTTTATACACATACATGAAAAAATTATTCACTTTACATACATACATAAAAAAATTATTCATTTTACACACATACATATAAAAATCATCCATTTCCCATATATACACAGAAAATTCCTTAAAACATACTTCAAAATATTAAAAGCAAAAGATGACAGTTATCAATTCAAACTTAAAACTTCCTCAAATAGAGGATTTAATTCTAAGTTGTCATGAGATAACTTGAATGATCAAAATTTAACAAGTCCTGTTTAGAAGATTAATGATTAAATAAAATAATGAATATATTTAATTTTATATTTTTTGTAGATTTGAAATTTAAATTTCTTTTGAAATCGAGTAATAAAAGTATTTAAAACTTTGTTAGGAAAATTATTATTTTTAAATTCATTAATGAGATAATTCAAATTATTCAAAAAATCATCTAATTTAGAGTTAATGGTAAGATATCTTCTTAACTCTTGTAAAAAGATATTTTGAAATAAATTAAAACTAACATTACTTGTAAATTTGTGAAATCTGTTTATTTTAAAAGGAAACAAAAATGTTTTATTAAATAATTGTATATGAGGCATTTGTTGATTGAAATTTATTCTCAAATCCAAAAAATCCACAAATTCAGCATGAATATTGGTTTGCTGTAAGTTAATAATGTTATTATAAATTTTATCTTCTATATAATTAATATTAAATTTAGTATTAAAAATAATTAAATCGTCTATATATCTAAAAATTTTAAATTGGAAAGGGAATTCAATACAAAATTGATATTCAAAGGCCAATAGAAATAAGTTAGCAAGAATGCTACTGTAGTTTACACCCATTCCAATACCTTAATTTGGGAATATATTTTATTATTAAATTCAATATAATTATTGTATAAATTAAATTGAAGAAAATTAATAAATGTTTTAATAGGAATTTTAAATAGATTAGTAATATTAAATTCTGAAATTAAAAATTTTATTTGCTGTAATAATGAATCCAATGGTATATTTGTAAATAAATTTTCAAAGTCTGCAGTAATTATATTAAAAATTTTGTTATTATTCACATAATTAATAACATCATCATGGTTATTAATGAGCCAATAAAAATCCGGATTAATTTTACTTTTAATAATTTCATGTAATTTATTTAAAAAAATTTGCAAAATAATATTAGATTGCTTTAATATGGAATTTGTTGTGCTGCATATCAAAAACTTGAAACTTGAAAAGATGGCGATTCAAGTTTTGTCTATTGGATTTATATATATATATATATATATATATAGGGCAACGCCCTACAGATTTCGAGATATTCGGCGTTATTTTCGTCGATTTTCAAGTATTGCGTTATTAGCTCACTGCTATCTGAAGAAAGCAATTGTCACTGCTAATCCCACGGTAGACTACGGAGTTTGAATCCCGTGCAAATATGTAATTTTTTTTACTCTGTTTTTGTTTTTGATTTGCCTTCTTTCTTTATGATAAACGGGAAAAACTTACATTAGGTTATGTTATGAATATTAGACAGAAAACCAATTTAAGATTAGAAGTAAATAAATAATATTCTCGTTAACTTTGGTTTTTAATTAATTAGTTACTTAATTACCTTAACTTTTTTTTTTCTTATCATGTTGTGATGATATAATTTTAAATACAAGCAGTAAATGAGTTTCAGTTGCGCTTTCATTTTAGGTAAGTTTTATGTAAGAGTTTTAAATGTAATACTTGACTAACTGAATTTTAGTTTTCTTTATTATAAAAAAAAAAGTTAGTATTCTCGTTAATTTTGGTTTTTAATTAGAAGTACTTTAATTGAGAAAAATAAAGTAAAACATACTGTATATAATTATACTTAAAAATAACTTTTCTTTTTTTTTTTCTTATAATTTGAGTATTAGCATATTAAAAAAGAAAGGTTAGTTACTTAAGTAATTATATAAAGAAAAACTAGTATTCAATTAGTGAAGTATTACATATAAAACTTACATAAAAACTTAATTTTTCCTAAAATAAAAGCACAACTGAAATAAATTTTGAATACAAACAGTAAATAATTATCATGTTGTGGTGATACTCAACTAAACTTTTTTTTTCTTAAGTAACTAATTAATTAAAGGCCAAAGTTAGCGAGAATATTATTTATTTACTTCTAATCTTAAATTGGTTTTCTGTTTAATATTCATAACATAAACGGAAAAAACTTACATTAGGCTATCATAAAGAAAGCAAAAAAAAAAATTAAAAAAAATTACATGGGATTTACACGGGATTCGAACTCCGTACCGAGGGATTAGCAGTCCAATAACTTATTATGCCACAGTAAATTCCTTTCTTCAGATAGAGCTAATAATGCAATACTTGAAAATCGACAAAAATAACGCCGAATATCTCGAAATCTGTAGAACGTTGGCCCCAATGTATATATTTTGGAAGTAGGGGAGACCGGGGCAGAGCGGTCCACTTTTTTTTGTTGATTTTTTTTTTTTTGTTAAGAGATTTTTTCATTGCATTTATTTTCGTCAGAATCGGGAACTATTCAAGAATGTAAATACTGGATTTCATTTCATTACATTCATAAATAAAATTTCGCAAAGCAAAAATGGTGAAGTGGTGCAACAAAGACTACCTAAGGTATTACATATTCAAGTGAAAATTTAAAATATTCATTATGCAGTTGAAAGTTGTAAATGAAAATATTTAAAAAGGGTTACATTGAATTAATTAATCACTTTCACTAGGGAAATCTTCTTTGCAGTTGAGGCATTCGTAAAATAAACCCTGAATATCATTGGCTACGCAGGAACTATGGGCCCATCTCTTGCACTGCATACATTGAATCCACTCCTGTCATGGTTTGCTTTTTTTAAAGTTCTTCAAACAGGAGAGGCACACAGCGTCTTCATCATCACTAATCATCTGTAATTGTTTCCTCTTTATCCCTTTGCCTCTATTTGTTTTTTGTTTATGTTGCTTTTAGAGACTGTTGGCCGAGTCATGTTTTTCGTTGCTACTCTTTCTTTTCTTCCTTTAGATTTTTGTTGCTCTTCTTGCAGAGCTTTTTTTACTGGTGTATCCGTCAGTATTGCCGTTGACCTTTTTTTGTTCTCTATTAAGATTATTAAGATTATATTGTTATTTATGCCATTTTTTAATGCTTTCTAATGTAACAAAGTGTGTATAGAATTTATATTTAATTTAGAGTTTCACTTACTGAAAATTGTGTTAGTTCACTTAGGGATGTAATAGTGTTTTAGAATACACTACCTCTCCTGAAATGTTTCGACTGATTGGGTACACTTTTTGCCCGTGTTTCAGATTCATCAACTGATCTGATTTTTCCCGCCAGAGTGTACTTAACTTTTCTCCTTTTGTTCCCATGGAAAAACGAAACAGATAAAACCACGTGATCACTCAATCAACGCACAACTGTTTTTTCGAAGTTTTTGTTTTTCTTTCGCACATATTGTTTTCTAAATAAGCTCAAACCATTAAAATAATATTTAACCATGAAATATCACAATAATAATATACAAGACTTTACCAAATACAAAAATTCAAATACATAATTACAACAATACAATTATTAAAAATCAAAATATATTCCCTCAGAGACCAATATTTTAATCGTATCATGTTGCCAATTCCACAACGTGACAGTTTGCATAGTTTTTAATTAGAATTTAATAACAGTTAAATGCGTAAATTGGCTATTTTCGAAGATTAAGATGCCTTCGCACGAAGTCTTCCCCTATTATGGTACTTGCTGAGAGGAATTACTAAAGGGGTAATATCCTTTAATAATATAGGCTATACACAATATATAATAGCCTACGTAAAAAAAATATACAAAAAATATAATATGTAATAATATAATACAATATAATAGGCCTAATAAATATATAATATAAAAAAAGGTATAATGTGTAGTGCCAAAATATTTTATTGCAAAAACAGCGGGGCAGAGTGGACCACTGGTCCAATGTGCCCCGTGTCGTTCGGTCCATTCTGCCCCATCGCCTTTTTGGCGTTTCCTTCAGTTGTAACTATTCAATTCATACTATAGCTTAAAATGATCTTTAGATTACCACCTTCAATATGAATATTATGGTTATGTTATTCAATGCATCTCTGAACGGCAATATTAAAGTAAAAACAACACTAAACATTTACTTACCTGAACAAAAACAAAACAATCGATCACCTCACTGTCACCAATAAGCCGAATTCACTGACGCTTTTGTGGTAGCAGCGCCACAATGGCACCAACCTTCTTTCCGATTTTTGGCGCATTCTAGCGTCTACACGAATTACTAAAGTCAACGGTCCACTCTACCCCTAGGTCCACTTGGCCCCGGTCTCCCCTACTTCACGAGTACTTTCATCGAACAAAAGGGCACTCACATTTGAAAGATACAGGCTGTGTCGACTCCTTGTTAGTAAAGCTCTTCCTTTGTTTTGCAAATATTGAAAGCCTTGAATATTTTTTTTTTTATTTTAAGAAAATGAAAAGTTTGTTTCCCCACAGAAAACTGCCCCTTTCTATTTTATATTTTCATGTTTCTTTTCGATTCATTATCATTCTTTGAAAAATTAAAATTGCTAAAACAAACAATTCTGCTTTAGTTAATGAAGAACATTTCTAGTTTGATGTCCTTTGGAACAAAATCTATTAATTCCAAAAACTGTAAAAAAAAATTCACATAATAAAGCTAATACTTATGACGAGATGAACTTCGTAGTTTCGGATTAAATAAATAAAAGGAATCGCTAATTTTCATTCCTAAATTACTGCATGTTTAAAGGAATTTTATCGAAATCAATCTTAAAATCCGTGATTTATTAGATCCTTGGAATAGTTGAAGAAATGAATTCTAATGAGCCTGAATATTTTTCTTCCTGTTTTCTTCTTCTAATTGTACAGATTTCCTCCGATTCTCTTATTTCCTGTTGGTCCTTTGAAGAAGAAGAAGAATCTTATTTCCTAAGAGTTCAAATCAATTTAAGCAAAGGAACTGCGTTAAAACTAGGATCCCACTGAGCAACAAGGAATTCAGAATCCTCTTATTGTACACGACTGAGGTTTACTTATTTGAATTCAATAAAAAGGAAAAATTTTATTCCATTAAAGTCACAAATAAGGCTTAGTTTTCAATTCAATAATTTTAATTCCCTAAAAAAAAAAAATATTAATAAAATAAAATTCTGAAAGAAATTTAATAAGCCATGTTTCATTTTTTGTTTGTTTGCTCTTCGTAGCGAAGTTAACATCACAGTGCAAATGAGAAACTGTTTCGGCTGTATCCGTTTCGACAGTTGAAATTAAGGCCCGACGTTCACCCAACCTTAACTTCTGAGTAAGAAATCCATTATCCCATTTGACTGGCTTCGAGATCTGGTGGGAAACAACAGACAGGGATCTTCCTTTGACTCAACTCCTCCAACTGGTATTCAATCGACTGAGATATTTCTCATGGAGAGTCCGAGCACGGTTATTGTGTCTTAAAGAATACACTATTTTGAAAATTAGGAATTTCTAAAATCCTTTAATAAACAATATTGAAAAAGAACAAGAATATAAATTCCGGAGACAATTGCAAAAATTGATGCAGAAGACGAAAAAAAACTATTAGAAGTAGAAACACGCATGCGATATATTTTATATATCTACACTGCAGGCCATTAAAATTACAACACCAGGTAAGACGCATCCGATCTCACCCAAAATTTGCACGATGCGGGTAGATCTTGGGAGCATATGTAAATGATTAGCAGTGCAGCACATGAAAATAATGTGAGCCAGTAACGCCTCCTGAAAGCAGTATAAGAGAACAGAGCCATTGTGCAGTCTTGAATTGTGTTTGCTCTTGTGTTCTTGTGCATACCGCTGCAGTATGCCTCGTCGAAGAATAGGGCAGCCATACCAGCAGGTTCCCGACTTTGATCGCTATAGAATTCTGGCGTATCGAGACTGCTGATTATCCTTTAGAGAAACTTGTGCTCGAATTGGACGAAAAGTGGCCACAGTGATGCGAATTGGGACTCGCTGGGTCGAGGAGGGACCGACATGAAGGATACCAACGGCCCCGTTACACCACCGAACGAAAGGACAGACATCTTGTGCACATGGATGTTACAGATCGTACAGCCACATCACAAACCCTAGCTTCGGCTACCTGTCTGCGAATGCAATGGTGCCTAGAATGTCTGCATGGAGGGATGAATGGCATGACATCGGTTTTACAGACTAATCCCGCTTCTGTCTGCAGCACCATGATCGCATCCGTGTCTGGCAGCACCTCGGCGAAAGACAGTCCTGCATTACGCATCGCCAAACCGGTCCGGCACCTGGCGTTATGGTATAGGGAGACATTGGATTCAGTCCGCTCTCGCCTATTACGCATTCCCGATACATTGACTAGCCACCGTTACATCTGAGATATTGGAGCCTGTTCCTTATCTTCAGGGCCTGCTTGGGGCCACTTAGCAACAGGGCAATGCGTGACCGTCCAACAATTCCTGGATGGTCACCATGTTCAACTTCTTCCGTGGCCCGTCGGATCTGTCGCCTATTGAACATGTCGTGACACCGACTGGCACATGAGTTTTTATGCAGCTACAGCAGATTAAACTTTGAAACTGTCGAAACCGCATGGACTGAGATAGCCCAAATGCACATCCAACGTCTCTTCCATTCTTTTTTGGGCCGCGTAGCAGAAGTTATTGCTGCCCACGGTGGATACACAAGATACTGATTTCTTTATGTTCCGCAAGTCGCACCGAGCTGTAATTGTAATCATTTCACCCTTGTACCATAAGTTATCTGTAAAATAAATATACGATTTGATAGCTCTTGTCTTTCATAGTGCTGCACTTTTAATGGCCAGCAGTGTATACAAAAGATTACATTAGAAAACATACATTAGATTAGAAAACCGAAGTTGATTGAAAGACCTGGAAAGAACGCCTGATTTGAAAATGATACGAAATGGAAAGATAAAAAGGGTACAAATCGATTGAGATATTTAGGTCACAGGCGAAATTTTACTTTCTTCAATAGACTAAATAAAAAAAAAAATTCTTAAAATTGCAAAAGCAGCAGCTTGACATAAGTTGTTCACAAAATTATCAATTTCAAAATCTTGATTCTATTACAAAATCTAGTTCATTCGATCAACGTATTGTAAATGAAAAACCTTCCGCTATGCTTTTGAACGAATCTAATCTCTAGGCTTCGCAAGTAACAAGTATAACGTTAAGGAAAGATAGTAAGAGTACATCGTAGAATTGTATCAAGTGCATTAATTCTTAAAAAATTTGAGTAATTTTTTTTGTTTATTAAATAAAAATAATTCGAAGGAAGAACTGATGATTGAAAATATAATCAATACAAGTTATTTTAGAGATTTATAAATTTCAATTTAGATAGAAACTAATCCATCTGTAAGCTTTAAGTGAACAAGGATTATATGTACTTTGTGAGATTTAATGCCTTTGAAATCTATCTTCTATCTATATAAATAAAAATGTTCGTTTGTTCAAAATCTTAAATTCCCGAAAGTTCTTCACTGATTGCTTTGAATTTTGACAAGTGTTGCATTCGAATACGCGCATATTTTCATATATCTATTATATAAATGTCACCTGTGACAGGTAAAAACATGCTTTTTTGAAAAACAGCGCCATCTGTTGACGTTAAAGCAACACACGCAATAATAAACCTTGCTCATGCCGGACAGCGTGCTTCTTGACAGCTACTGTCGTTTAGCATTTTAAATGTTTCCGATTGCATTGTTAAATTGAGCCACAGCAACATGTGACCGGATACAGCTAGTGTTATATAATTAAAAAGAAATGAAAAGTATCAAGATTAAGTTATTCTGGAAAACAAAAATAAAAATTGGTTGAAAAATATACATATAAGTAAATAAATTTAGAAAAGTAATCATAGAAAAGGAAAAAATTGATATCCATAGAAATTAAAAATGAAAGGATTAAAAAAAAAAATATTTTTTTTTCTACGATTTATGGAAAACTAAATAAAAAGTGTATTTTCAAATGAATGGAAAACTAGAACGCTGACCATTGGTTTCTAGAAAATGCAGGTTAAAATTCTCTGCGAAAATGGAGTCTTGTTGGCGAATTCAGCTGGAAATCTTCCTTCAATATTACGAAAATGAACAGTTGGATGGGCCAAAATTTGATTGAAATAAGCTTTTGCGTTTATGCGACTATGTATTGCTTCATATTTTATATGGAATGAAGAGTGTTATATCTCAAAATGAAGACAATGATCGGAATTATTCTATGAAAGTATCAAAATTAATATGCTTTAAAGGTCGTTCGTCACAAGATGCAAATCTTATTCGTTACCGTTAGTCGCTTGGAGTTTATTCAAAACGCAGAATTGGAGTTTATTCTGCGGAAAAAGAATAAACTGTTTCCGCAGAATTATGTTGCTAGCAAGCAGGAACAATTTCAACAAAAGGAGCTGCATCTTTTGTTTGTAGATGGAGCAATAATCTAAAAAAATATTTTGCCGCTTGGTCAAACGATGCCTAACACCATCCAGGAAATGACATGAGATATGGTTATAAACACAGAAACTACGAGAATCTTCAGGAGAGTCACAATATCAAAGTACAGGAAACAATTTGAGCTAATTAAGAGCTTCAAATATTGGGGTGGGAAAAGTAATAACCCAGGGTAGTAGAAAGGAAGAACTGAATTCTAGGCTAAACTTAACAGGACTTCAATCTCTTTAAAATAACGATTTTGGCTTCGAAAAGAGAAGTTAGAAAGAAAACGAAAATAGTATTCTAGTTTCCTCACCAGTGCTTGCTTGTGGACACTTAAGAAACACAAAATTGCACTACAAGCTATGGAGAGGAGTTTTTGAACAAGGCGCAACTGAAGAGAGATAGCCCGAAACCAACAATAAGTTATCTCAGCATCCAACCAGTGCAGTAGAAAATCGAACAGTTCCCTTGTTTAGGACATGTCTAGAGCAGTGTTTCTCAACCTTTTTCGCTTCACGGCACATCTTTGTATTAGCAGAAATCCCGCGGCACAATGAATTTTTTCATTGGTTTTTTGCTATTATTTGAAAACCATTCAAGATTTACCAATATAACAGACATAATACCAATGTTATGCATGAACAACGAAAACCCGGATCCGGACTAAGGGGTGTAAACGGGAGGAAGAGGGGGGGGGGCAAACTTTAATGTTTTAATAATTTGATATAAGTGTTCTTTGTCTCTATTCCTAAAATACTTATTTGACGAATTTTCGATATTCGGATCCTAAGGGGTGTAAACGGGGGTGGGAAGCATTCCTTCAAGAATATGCGTATTTTGAAACAGCTTTAGTTGCAAACATTAAATTTGACATTCGTTCTTAATTGCAAGTTACGGTTTTTTAGTTTACTTGATGTAATTTGGTTTTTGAAGAAATAAAGGTTTTTTTTTAATTTAACAGTTTTAAAGTTAAAAAATACTGGCATTCTTCACATCTTGCCGAGAATAATATTGCCAGAGATTTTGCCTTGTTCTATCAATGGAATGGTCTGATTAAAAAAAAAACAAAAAAAAAAAAAAAACACTAATACAAAAGACATACTGATTACGTAATTTTCCTGAATTTTATTAGTTTACTACACTTACATTTAAAAATTAATTATACATTTAAATTTTAATCATTGAAATGCAATTGTTGTAAGTGATAATTAATAATTTCTATTATGTCATTTCCTATCCTAAAAACTGCACTTTCTGCTAAACCAATTTGAAAAGTTCAGTCAACTATCACTTCTTTGGATAGTATTGGAGACATGGAATGGAGAATAATATCAGTATCCTATTAGAAAAAAATCATTCTAATCATTGAAGAAAGGAGAAGGAACAGTTACTAAAGCAGAATATGGAACAACAAAAATTGTATTGATATTGGAGAACTTCTCTCTCTGGTGTAAACTGTCTTTACGACAGGTTTCAATTGGACGTTCTCCATTTTCTTCTATCCTGTGCATCTTTCTTTAATTGTTCATACTTTCTTCCCCTTTTAACATCATCCAGCATTCCAATCCTTCTTCCTCTTCCTCTCTTTCCTTCTACTTTTCCTTCTATTATTCTTTGTTGTAGGCAATTTCTTCGTAGCACATGTCCTAACCAAGATGTTTTTCTCTTGCGTATGGTTTCTAACAATTTCCTTTTTTCACCTATTCTTGTTAAAACGTCCTCATTCCTTACTCTATCCGACTATTTCACTTTTAACATTCTTCTCCAGAGCCACATTTCAAAACTTTCTAGAAATCTTTCTTCCTTTTTTTTAATAGTCCATGATTCGCTACCATATAACATCACACTCCATACAAAACATTTAGCAAACCTTTTCCTTAATTCTATTGAAATGCCTTGTGCTGTCAACAGTGCTTTTACCTTTTCAAATGCTCCTTTACCCATTGCTATTCTACTTCTTATTTCTTCGGTACAACTTCCATCCCATCTCACCAGACTTCCCAAATATTTAAAAGCCTTTACTTGCTGTATAATCTTTCCCTCTAAGGAGATATTCACACTACCTTCTTGCCTGCTTATTCTCATCACCTTGGTTTTTCCCACATTTAAGTTCATTCCAAAGTCTTTCCCAACTGTTGCTATACTGTCCATCATTTTCTGTAATTCTTCTTCTGATTCTGCCAACACTGCTTGATCATCTGCATATTTAATGGTTTTCAATCTCTCCTCCTATCACAACACCTCTTGCTTCCTCTAAAGCTTTCGCAGTGAGTTGTTCTGCGTATACATTAAAAAGCACTGGTGAAAGACAACACCCTTGTCTAACTCCTTTTCCAATACCCATCTCTTCAGTTTCATCATCTCCTACTTTTACAGTCACTGCCTGCCTACAATACATCTCCTTTATTAGTCTTCTATCCTTCCAATCAATGCCAATTTCTTTTAAAATTCTCAGTAGTATATACCAATTAACCTTATCGAATGCCTTTTCCCAATCAATAAAACAAACAAATAAGTCTTTATTCACTTCTAACATTCTTTCTCCCATCATTCTCAAACATCCTATGGCATCTCTAGTTCCTTTTCCTTTTCTAAAACCGAATTGATCTTCTCCCAAATTTTCCTCAATCTTCCTTTCAATTCTTTTCAATATAATCCTTGTTATTGCTTTTGTAGTATGGCATATAAAACTAACTGTCCTGTAATCTTTACAATCTTTGGCATTACATTTCTTTGGTAACGGAACCAAAATAGTTTTAAGCAGTTCTTCAGACCAAATACCTGTATCATATTGATCAAATTTGTCAATCTACTTATTGTATCTTTTCCCAAGTTCTTTAGTGCCTCAGATGGTATTCTGTCGCATCCCATCGCTTTCCTTGAGGTCTTTTATTGCTTTTTCCACCTCCTCCCTCAATATCTTTGGTCCTCTATCTATTTCTTCACATTCCCTTTCATCTTCCAGATCTATTTCAGAATGTCCAGCTTTACTATCATACAACACTTCCACATACTCCTTCCATATATTTTTGTGTTCTTCAACACTTGTTGTTATTTTCCCATATTTATTTAACATACCTTGCTTACTTATTTTCTTTGTCTCATTCTTTGTTAATTCTTTAACTATTTTGTACATTTCTTCCAATCTTCCTTGTTTTTCTAAAATTTCCACCTCCTCACAATGTTTCTCCATCCATTCCTTTCTTGCCTGATCAGTTAATCTTCTTAGTTCATTGTTGAGTTTCTTATATTTCGTTTGTCCTTCTTCAGTGTTTACATTCTTCCATCTTCTCCTTTCATCCATTTAATCTAACATGCTCTGAGTAATCCATTTCTTCCTGTTCTTAGCCTTTTGTGCCACTCCAACCTCTTCTTCTAAAGCTTTCTGAATTGCATCTCTAATATTATTCCATTCTTCTGTTACTACCTCACTCTGTCTTATATTTGCCAATTCTTCCTCAACATATTTTGAATACGTTTCATTTTTTCCTTTCTTTAATTTTAATATATCCCAATTCCTTAACAATTTTCCTTCTTTTGTAATATGCTTCAGCCGTGTTCTTATTTCTGTTACCAGAAGATTATGGTCTGAATCAACGTCCGCTCCTGGATATGTTTTTGCCATTTTAACATTGTTTTTAAATCTTTGGTTCACAATTACAAAATCTATCTGATATCTTGAAATATCGCCGGGTGTTTTCCACGTGTATAACCTTCGCTTATTCCCAAATAATTATTCAAGTTGTCAAAACAGTATTGAATCAAAATAATAATAAAAAAAATCATACACATTTATTCAACAATAGATTCCAAATTCAAACTAATTGAACTTAAGTTTAGTAAATAAAGCCATTTTAGGTCAATACAAGTTACACCATTTAAAGAAGAAAAAAAAAATGATTAAACTTGCGAAGAATTTCAATGCTTTAATTAGCAAAATGGATCAGTTTGTGTTGTTTCTCAGGAGTTTTGTTTAATTCAATAAATCAATCGGCAAATAACTAGGAAGCAGCAGTCATAAGATATTTCAACGATTAAGGGAATAAGATTTTAAGAAAATTTAAATTTTAAGTTGCCTTCAATTCTTTGAGCTTTTGTTCTTAATTAAAAAAGCGTTTGTGAGCTCCTTACAGTTCCATTGAGATTTTTTTATTTTACAAAATTATTCACTTCTTTCATTTCCTAATTCGGATTCATTTGATCAACGAAAATGCCGGTTTTTGTATTAAGTAATCACTGAATCTTACAACTTTTATTTGTGTTATCTTAGGCAATTCTTAAGTCAATCATTCAAGAGATAAGAAAATAATAAAAATGGAAATTGGTGCCAATTTTGATAGATGAGAAATTAAACTAGTTCAGAACATGTGTCGTAGTAGTTCATAAAAATGGAGCAAGAAACAAGTTTAAATTATGCATAAAATTTAATGTGCGCAGTTTTTTAATCTTTGTGTTTCTTAAATATTGACTCATATCTAAAATTTAAGATCTTTACAATTAAAAGGGGAAAGAAACTAGTTAACGTGTTTTTAATTGTAATATCTTTAATTTTAGATGAGTTTTGTTTCTTGCTCCATTTTATTAAGTTCTGGTACCAATGTTGTTCAGCTGCGCCATTGTTTTTTCCAATGAATGAATTAACTACACTATATATCTAGAAATATTTTCTTAATTCTAAACTAGAAAGAAATTCTACTCAACTTAGATATTTAAAGATGTTAAAGTATTTAATGTACATTTTGAAACTTTTTTTTTTTCTTCCCCTCCCCTTATCAGAAAATTTACCATTTTGAACTAATCATTTCAAGTGTAAACTTAAGCTATTCCGGGTGGTTTTTCAATACTAGATGTTTTAATATAATCTTTAGGAAAGTATTCTAAATACGTAGTAGAGCTGGTATCAACTGTGGTTGGAATGAAATTAACTTGAAGTGACAGAACTAAATGGACTTAGCAAATTAGCGCTTGGGTTGCCTTGAAGCTGCTACGTTGCCCAAATGGAATATTCACTAGGTTTTAAGCTTTCAAGGTGACCTAACGAGATAGAGCAGAGCAGCTCAACTAAACAAATAAATTTCAGATTTCCATTCTATTTTAAAATTTGTTTTCGTTTTTGCATAAAGTGTTTTGATACGAAAAGGAAGATGCGTAATTTAAGTTTCTCAGTACTTCGCTGTTCTCTTTAGATTGCTTTAAACCAAAACTTACTGTTTTTAGGATTTTGTTTTGTTATAATGTAGGGCTATATGAATTACTTTTGCGTTCCATTCTTTTAAAGATGGATTTATTATCAGATTGCTTATCTGAAATGGTTCTATCATCCAAATACGCCATCACAAAGTTAACACTGCATGGCTACTATAAAATAAATCAAAGTTAACATTAGTACGTACATGAATCAGATGCTTGTAAATAACAATATTTAAGTAGATTTTCTTGAGAATTATCTCCATC
>JAFIDM010000005.1:31339292-31378527 GCA_023159025.1 Thereuonema tuberculata
CCGTTACGTCTTATGTGGCTCAATTCTGGTGACCCTGAATACGTAACGGAAGACTGAGAAGTGCGTTTAGCCCTTTACAATAAAGAAAAACAAATCGAATTATTTAGATTTACAGTAAAAAAGTCATTCGGGGTCAAATTGAAACCGAACTTTAAAATCGAATTTTGCTTTTATATCTGAATTTTAAAACAAATTATATCGATTTCAATTTCTATTCTTTCGTTAATAAAACTAAAAAAATAGAATTAAAAATTAAAAGCAGAACTAAAAAAATAAAAAAAAAAAAACCAAAAAACAAAAATAAACTATTATGAAAGTAGAAATTATTTATTACTGCATACTGTTACTTAACTGCTAATGCTTTTGATGTGACGAAAGGCCAAGGCAAGTGCGAATGGCATTGTTCTGCCAAGATAGCAATTAGGGATGAAGAAATTTACCACAGGCGTCATCTCAATAACGCTCTTCATAATGGCTCTCAATTAGCAAATTGCAGAGGATGGCAAAGTCAACACTGACTGCTGTCGTCTTCAGATAAACATCGTTTCCTAATCAAAGCTAATATTAAAGAGACCCGTCCTTCCAACTTCACATCGTTCTTGCTTTTGGAAACAGAACCTTTTATAATTGATTTTTGATATTAATATAAACAGAAACGTCCCTTGAGAAAATTCACTTTAAAAATGTTATACAATAATATTTATGTTTTTAAAAGACTTATTTAGCATTTTTTTTAATAACATTCAATTTGTCTCTTTAAACTTGTATATTTTAAATATACATGGCAATGACCAGCGTATTTCGTAATAAGAGTTAAAAAAACCCATAACTTCCAAATCCTAATTTGTTCATCAGTGGGCGTCAACTGTTCCAAGGCGGGTTTGAATCTCCTTGTCTGGCTTTAAGTACATCAGATGCTTGCTGTAAACATACTGTGCTATTAAACCATTTGGTAACTCACTTTCGCATAGTTAGACATTTTATAGTAATTGTTAATGAAATTAGTCTGGCATTATAAAATTCAGTACTACTGTTATCCTTTTATGCATGTTATTGATATCAATACAAATTGTTACCGTCTAATATACAATACTTGCCGATTGTTACGGACGGGTGAAGAGATTTCGTTTGACTATAAAAGAAAAATTCTCAACTTTGTTGTGGAATACTTTTTCCAAGAGGGATGACTGCAAAAAAATATTTTTGTTCCGATTGTAAAGTTATGACGATTTCAGACAGGTTGTAATGCCAGCAAGGACATTTGGCTAGAAATGCTGAAGAACTATTCCTAATTTCATCTTCTATTAGGATGCTGCTAATAACGCTGATAACCCCACGAACTACCTCCAGAATTTGAATTAATAGAAATCAGGCAGATCGTGAAGACAAATTGCCCGCCATCTTACTCTTGGAAGGCTATGATTGGGCATTAAAAGAACTGGATCGTCTGACAATTAGACTAATCTGTCCACTATCAGCGTGATGTAGAGCCCTGTAGGCATCACGCTGATAGTTGCGCGACTCGAACTTGTCGCTCCTTAAAACGCTATTATATTTTACTATAGTCTACTACTAACGGTAACAGGCATTAACACATCAATGATACGTTCAAAAGATTCCGACATTTATCGTGTCGTGCCTTTCGAATCACGTATGCAAGGCAATTTTTGAATAAGGTATTGCGGTTTCCTTACTTCTTTCAGGAGTGCCCCTTACTGTTGAAACCCTTCTGAGAGTTCTTCCTGATCTATCGAACATGCTAGAACCTCAATTGAGCCATCAGGGATCTTTAGCGACGATTTACAAAAGCTTGTCAATATTTGTATAACAAAATTGTCTGATTTCAGCCCGCACACAAACAGCATAAAAGTCTAAAAATTAAAAATTTAAAAAATTAAAAAAAATTTTTTAAAAAGAAGTTCCATAGCTTTCGCCAGCACTTAGACATGGCTTCTTCAGTGGAGATGATTCGAGAGACAGTCGGCTCGGCTCTATTTAAGCCGTGAAGGACCAATGAGAAAGGTCGACCTTTCATTGGCGACTGAAAACTTCAGTGGCAGCAGGCCTGGAGAGAAGAGATATCTCGCGGTAATCACTGGCCGTTGGATCGACTGTAAACACAAAACACATGGCGTTGTTTACAAATAGATGATTAGCACTACACCTGGTGGAGGCGAGTAGCCCCAAGTTAATAAGAAAAGAAAAAGGAAAAGGGAAAATTAGGAAGAAGGAAAGAGAAAAGAAAAGGAAAAAACAAACAAATAAAAATAAAATAAAAGGAAAAAAAAATAAACCAATAACAAAAGATAAAACATGATGAGAGGGAAAAGGAAAATGGGAGAAAAATAAATAAATAAATTTCTAATTTCTTAATCTTAATGTGAGAAGCTACTTGGCCTACTGAGGAAAAAGACTTATCTATTACCATCACGGACTTGCATAAGAAACAAAAATGGTTAATCCATAACATCCGGGTTGCATCAAGCCGTTTGGCACAAATCCTTCCTATTGACACATACGTTCATATTCTGCAATTTGCTGCTGCTTGCTATCACAAGAATTTTAACAATATCACCGCCACTCATTTACGTAAGCTTGTTGTTCTCAGCTTGAAGAGATGGCCGCCTAATCATTTCCATGCCAGCAGGATGATTAATCTCAGCGATATTCAACTCACCCCGTTCCAGCTTGAAGCCTTGGGTAAGGGTTTGAAGTTTAACTGGCCTTCGTGTCCTGAACTTCACAACATTATCGCCCCTATTGAAACGGTCGTTAGCAACATCCCCGATAAGGACCTGGCTACCCATCTAGGAATAGGATAGGTGTTATTACCAGAGGAACGAGGGCCTAGCATACACGAAAAGTGAATCCTATGCTTTATAAGGGGTAGAGTGAGATTCTTCACAACCCTGACCTCATAGTTATATCTTCGGATAAGGGCAATAATCCTGTTGTTATGCGTACTTATACTTATAATAGTATGGCCCAAAAATTCTTAGCCTCACAGCAGGGTGTTAACTTTTTTACTTTCTCTGATAAAGTATACTTAATCATATTCGAGGCATCGTACAACACTCAAAAAGACGGGCGCCATCTCTGAAGAATAGGCCGATGGAATGAAGGATGCTAATTTGGCAGTTCATATCTTAAGATACTTCCTAAGATTCATAAGCCCAGAGACATTGATGGCCTTTACCTGTTCGGCCAATCGTAATATGTATTGATTCTGCAATTAAGAAATTATGTGACATTTTGTTTTCAAAAATGAAGGCGCTGAATGTTGCCTCTATGCACAGTGTAGCTAATAGTCGGATTTTAGTTAAATGTATCCGAGGTATGTGCCCTGCGTCAGTACACGCGTTTTGTTCCTTTGACGTAAGTTCCTTGTTTACGTCTATTACATTTGAACTCATTCATACCACCATCCAGCACATTTCCGCCAAATACTTACGTCATTTTTGTGTTCTTCAGGATTTTCAGGATCTTCTTCCTGTTATCGCGGCTCTCTTTTAATGAGCTCTCTTTTTATGCTTCGTTTACAATGAGTGTTTTTATAAACAGAGTGAAGGACTTTTCATGGGCCTCTCGGCGTCTGCTATGATATTATGTTGAGGACACTGCTCTCTGTCTGGCGGATACTTAGTCACTACATGTTACTTTTTACGCCAGATATGTAGATTACCTATTATATTCACAGGCTGCGTTACAACAGGATCTCCTAAAAGTCTAATAATGTCCATCCTGCCATTCAGTTTGAGTATGAAGGTGAAAACAATCATTCTATTCCGTTCCTGGATGTCCGTATTACTTCTCATGAAGATCGGTTTCATACACATGTTTACAGAAAAACCTACCGCATCTGGAATCACACTCAATTTCCTTTCGTTCTCCAGCTTTTAAGAGGAATGTCGTGTCTATGGCTGTCGAGAGAACCTTTAACTTATCCAGCTCCCAATTACTGTTCAGGCAAGAACTTTGCCTTATTAAGAATATTCTGTTTGATAACGAGTATCCTGCAGCGTTTGTCAACTCTGTTATTAGAAAGAAACTGGTTTCAATTTACAACAATGATAGCCAAGGGAACAGGATCGAACAGAGAAGATTTGTCTCGATTGGCTATCATCCTGAATGGTTCCCGGCTATTTCGAAAGTTCTTAAACCACATAATATTCTGGTCACATCATCTTGTCAACGTACCACGGAATCCATGTTCTATAGTTACCAACCTAAAAGAGATATTATACATAAGAAAGGTGTTATTTATTCCCTGCGTTGTAATAAGTTTGGGTGCAGCTACATAGGCGAAACTCGTCGTGCCTTGGAGGATAGGGTTGATGAACACATTTGGGCTAGAGTCAGAATGGATGTCTTATGCTACTGTCAGTCACATCAGTAACACCAATCATTGCATAGAATTTTATTAACCAGTGATTCTTCACTGTGCGGCGAACCATTTCCTGAGAAAGTGTGAAGAATCGGTCTTCATTTCGGTTATGGATGGCTGCTACAATGATGGCCTTTCCATCCAGAATATCAAACAATATTCTCTAATGAAGAAAAAAGAAGAAAGAATAATGAAGGATGAAAGATTAAGAAACTGGAAATTTATTTATTTTTTTCTCCCATTTTCCTTTTCCCTCTCATGTTTTATTTTTTATGTTATTGGTTTATTTTTTTTCCTTTTATTTTTATTTGTTTGTTTTTTGTTTTCTTTTCCCTTTCGTTCTTCCTAATTTTTCCTTTTCCTTTTTCTTTTCTTATTAACTTGGGGCTACTCGCCTCCACCAGGTTTAGTGCTAATCATCTATTTATAAACAACGCCATGTGTTTTGTGTTTACAGTCGATCCAACTCCCAGTGATCACCGTCAGATGTCTCTTCTCTCCAGGCCTGATGCCATTGAAGTTTGCAGTCACCAATGAAAGGTCGACCTTTCTCATTGGTCCTTCACGGCTTAAATAGAGCCGAGCCGACTGTCGAATCATCTCCACTGAAGAAGCCACGTCTAAGTGCAGGCGAAAGCTATGAAACTTCTTTTTTAAAATTTTTTTAATTTTTAAAATTTTTAATTTTTAGACTTTTATACCGTTTGTGTGCGGGCACACGTAAAAAACTTTATTTACGTAAAACACACGTAAACATTATTGGCACACGTAAAAAACTTTATAAAATTGTCTGATTGTACGTTCCGTCATATGATACATTACGTACAACATTATACCGATAGTGGTGGCTTTATTAAAATAAATTTTCTAATACTACCTCTGAAATAGATAAAAATCATAGAAAAGGACTGAAGATTCATTATAGGGATTATACAAGCCAGTTACGATTAAAATATGATTTTATATCAGTAAATGAATATTTTTTTTTTTTTTAGTTTCCAATGTCGTAAATTTCATAGACATACTAACAAGGAGTCGACATGGCCTGTATCTTTCAAATGTGAGTGCCCTTTTGTGAGATGAAAGTACACATGAAATACTTCAAAAATATTATACATATATATTGGGGCCAATGCCCTACAGATTTCGAGATATTCGGCGTTATTTTTGTCGATTTTCACGCATTGCGTTATTAGCTCACCGCTATATGATGAAAGCAATTGTTACTGTAACATAACGGTATGTTATTGGACTGCTAATCCCACGGTACGAAGTTCGAATCCCATGCAAATTTCGTAATTGTTTTTTTTTAATTTAATTTAATTTTTTTACTTTCTGTTTTTTTAATTTTTTAAATTTTTTTTTTTGCCTTCTTTCTTTATGATAGACGGAAAAAACTTATATTAGGCTACGTTATGAATAGTAAAACAGAAAACCAATTTAAGATTAGAAGTAAATAAATAATATTCTCGTTAAGTTTGGTTTTTAATTAAAGCACTTTAATTCAGAAAAATAAAGTAAAAACATATACTAGTTATAATTACTAAAAAATAACTTCTTTTTTTTTCGTGTAATATATGCATTAGGATATTAAAAAAAAAGGTTAGTTACTTAAGTAATTATATGAAGAAAAACTAAAATTCAGTTAGTGAAGTGTTACATTTAAAACTCTTACATAAAAACTTAATTTTTCCTAAAATAAAATCACAACTGAAATAATTTTAAATACAAACAGTAAAAGAGTATCATCACAACATAAGAAAAAAAAAGTTTAATTAAACTAATTAATTAAAACCAAAGTTAACGAGAATATTATTTATTTACTTGTAATCTTAAATTGGTTTTCTATCTAATATTCATAACATAAACGGAAAAAACTTACCTTAGACTATGGCCATACAGTTGGCGATGTCGTAAGACACTGGCCTTTCACCTCTGAGTATCGGATTCGGTTCTCATGTGGGTTTCTCGTTGATGGTGGCGATCCGCGCTGGGGCAGGTTTTGCCGGAGTTCTCCCGTTTCCCCTGCATTTCTCACACCATCCTTTCTCAGTCTCTGCGTCTGTTCTTCTTTCCGTGGGATAGCACAATAGATCTTTCAGGTCGCGGCGCTCGGCTGTCAAGCCAGCCACGCTCACCAAATTACATTACATTAGACTATGATAAAGGAAGGCGGCAAAAAAGTAAAAAAATAATAAAATGAAATTAAAAAAAATTACATAGGATTTGAACTCCGTAGCGTGGGATTAGCAGTCCAAAAACATGCAGTTATGCTACAGTAACAATTACTTCAGATAGCAGTGAGGTAATAACGCAATACTTGAAAATCTACGAAAATAACGCCGAATAGCTCGAAATCTGTATATATATATATATATATATATATATACAAACTAAAGGGCACAAAAGGGCACTCACATTTGAAAGATACAGGCTGTGTCGACTCCTTGTAAGAAATGCTTCTATTTACTGATGGTTTTGAGAGACAGTACTTTATTCAAAAGTTGGGAGGAAAACTTTAAATATAGATGAGCGAATGTTATTGTGCAAGTTACAAGGAGAAAAGCATCAAGTCCAACATTGAAATTTTAGAACATTATCTAAATACGCTATTAAGATATTTCTGATACAAAATGAAAGGCCTTTAATTAGAAAAATTGACACTTTATAAGAACCCATCTACAATTATAACATGACGTATATGGAAAAATTCAGAAATTCAACTTTTATATCGAGATTATAGTTTGATTTTCAAAAACTATTAAGTTTTTTACATTTAAATGGCCGCTGCAGTATTTTTTTCCTTTGTATAAACAGTATTTTAAAAAGTACTGTAAATTAAGTTTTTTTTTTAACAAAAATTAAAAACTCCTTATTTTTCCTTGCTGTTTATTTTCCATTAATGTTTATCTTTTTGAAAAACACTTTCCTTCAACAGACGATTCTAGTTTTTTTTTTTTTAATTAAGGGTAGTTCTTGAAAACAGATTGGGTTTCAGAAATATACTTTTTCATTAGTATTTCTTTGTATATTCTTTAAAATTTTTAAATTTAATCTGTTGATGAAGTAGGAAGTGAAATGATATCGATTGAAAGAATAGAATTTGGAGGCTAATTTGCTAAAATTATAGCGGAAATGGGTTCCTTTAAAGATTGCTATTTTTTTGGAATCCCTTTGACCTTGACGGAGGAGTGACGTCAGCAAACGTTATATAAAATTAGAATTACAAAAAAAAAAATCTCTTCCAATTTCATATTTGGAAACTAATTAGATTATCAGGGTTGATTATAAATGAGACAAACAACGTTCAATTCAAATGAAACCTTCCAAATAAACGACCGATCTGCTTAAAAACCATCCCTTTCTATTGACACCAATAATTAACAGGACGAATCCACATCGGACTTATTATCTCATACATTGTCTGAAAAATGTATTTGTTTTCAAACTCAAAACAAAAATGAAATGATTGCCATCAATGAGGTTTTGTGGATATCTTTCTCATAAAACTAACGCAGTTGGAATTGGGGGGAAAAAAAAAAAAAATAGGAAAAAATTTAAATGAACCGAAACATGAAGTCAGGAAGATATTCGAAATATAATTGATATTCTTTGAAATTCGAGCCAATGCTGCATAAAATCATGTATTATAATAAATACATTTTATGGTTTTTAATGGCCCTAGAATATTGTATAAATGAACAGTTTTTATATCTTCATTACAAAATACCATTTGCAGAATACGAATTCAATTGAATTATTTTTTGGGGATCGATTATGTGGACGCTCAAATTGTTTCTAGGAGGAGCTGAAGGAGACTGTTTATATTTATATAATTCCCTCTTTAATTACCCTCAAAATTTCCACTGTTTTCTAGTCTTTTCCTGAATCTTACATCTTACAAAAAAGTTGTAAGAAAAAAAAAATTCTCAGGAAAAAATCTGCCATATTTCTTAGCATGTAAGATTATTATTTATCACATAGGATTATTACTTAGTAGCAATATAATGACAATTGTTATTTATTAAAGGTTTGTGGGAATCATTTATCTGAGATGCAACAGAAGATCTTTAGTTTTCATTTGCTTAAAACTTTCCATCTAATTTTTGTGCTCACTAATGCACAGGGTTTGGAAACCCCGAATCCTTTCCCAGTTGTTGTAACCACTGAGTAATGCACTGTCACTGGAGCCAGTGGAAAAGATACAAAACAGAATGAAGTATTTTCTTGAATGCTGTATTCAAGCCACGACATTTTTCTTACCAGTTTGTTTTGAATTTTCTCCTGGTGGTGGCAAATTTGGTTTTTAAAAATTTCTTAAGCTTGGGCTGCTTAGATCCTGAAAAATTAGGAAGATACTTCCAAGTTAGTCGGTTATTTTTGTTTATGGGGAGGGTGGGACCCGATCTGTATTCGGCTCTTCGGAAAGGGCCTTTGGCGGTCCTTGGAGCTGTTCGGGGTGGGTTCCTCCTCCTTTTGGGTTGGTGGAGCGTTTTTGTTTGTTTGTGGTTTGTCCAGGGGATCAAACATCTCCTTTGTAGATACTGGTCTCCTTGTCTTTTCTTATCAGTCTTAAGTTATTTTTGTCAACTGAATGAGGATTCGGCATCCATTCGATTCTGAATCAGAATAGGTATAATCTGTAGTGTTATCCTCATCTTTACAAATGCTATAGACATTGAAAACAAAGCAGATTACAAGTGATATCTAACGATTCTTAATCGTTGCTTTCTGGTTCTCGAATTTTCTTCAGTTTTGAAAAAGAAATTGATTCTATGCCTTGGAACGTCTTGAATTTAACGTCAAACTTCAACCAAAGCTGTTTTGGCTTTAATGGTTAAATACTTGCTTTCTTGATTGAATCTCGTCTGTTTTCTACATTGAATCAAATTCTGCAATTGTTAAATTCCTTTTTTATTTTCCTGGGATTGATGGCGACTGTATAAATACCAAGTAGTTCTTTTTAAATGTTTCGGTTCGCATTAGCTCGTGTGGAATCCGTATCAAGTTACAAGGTTGCACTTTGCTCGCGGAAAGCGGCGTGACTGCAAAGTGAAACAATGTTGCTTTCGTATTAAGCACTCTTGGAAACGGAAGTGAGGGAATGTGAGAATCTTCTCGGCTTTCAACGATGCTATTCTTTTTTAACGATTTAAATTATTTGTAGCCTTTTGCAAAATATATGAGTCTCGTCGACTGAAGAATTTTTGTTCATTTCACTTAATAGGGAAAAATAAAAGCTTTAACACTTTACAGGGAGACACGAAAATATTAGGTGCCCACCCTCGTCTCCCTGCGTCCTACGAATACTCTTGTTAGCTTCATCAAAAAACAATTTGCTTCATAATGTAACAAATGCTTTCTAAAAATTATTCTGGAAGGGAAAATTGCAGGAAAAAAGGGAAGAGGAAGACCAAGAAGAAAATTCTTGGATGACACACAAAGGGTTCTGGAATTCCGAAGCTATTATGAATTAAAGAGAACGGCTGAGGACAGAAGAGCATGGTTGCAGCGACAAGGCGGTGCCTTTAGTACCTGATGATGAATGTAACAAATTACATTTAAAAAATATTTTAGGCTCGGATTGAATTAAGGCAGGGATTTACATAAGATTACTTTATCGTCGCAGCTCTTAAACTGATAAAGACGCGGCTCTTAAATATTTAATTAAAGATAAAAAAATGAAATTATCTTCGTCAACTAAGTAAACATTAGCTATTTGATAATCCTTCTGTATTATTTCATTCCAAGAGCTGAATTCAAAATCCATTTTTATTTCAATATCGGGAAATGGTCGTCACATAAAACTTCATTTATCAGGTGTCAGTTATTGAAATTCTGTTCCAGGGATCAATGAGCTTTTAATGAGTCCTCGAATTACAATAAGTTGGTTAAAACTAATCGATACAATTGTTTATTTTCGTTCATTCACATCCGATCAAACTCCCATCAAGTCTAACGAAGAATTCCAGTTTCAAAAGGATTTTAAAATCTAGGAATTCTTATAAAGGTGATCTGTTCAGGTTGTTCTGAAATAGAATAGCAACAGCATATATCAACTATTTCCATTGACACTACTTTTTGGAAATATTAAGTTCAGAAAGCTATTGATCAATGAAAGTTTGTTCTGGAATTAAAGTCAAACATGTTTCAGGTTAAAGGAAAATTTATCTTCCTTAAATTTTCCTTTCACCTGAAAATTCAAAGTTTAACAGAAGATCTTCTTTGCTACAAAAAATTTGGAAGAGACTTTGCTATAAGGAGTGGCTGGTAGATAGATCCCAAGCTATATCAGGCTTTGAAATCGTCCCTAGAAATTGAAAAGTACAACTTCATCAACGAACCAAAAACATTAAAGTAAATCACATCTTTGTCAAGCAAGTCATGGAATCTTCTTAACCATATATCAATTAAAAGTCTAATTAAGATTCCCCTCTTAAAAAACAAAAACAAAATACAAACAAACGCCAGGTTTCCAATGTATTTTTTTCTCTTAAACTTAGCAGAAACTAACAATTTAATATATATGGTAAAAATGTTTCATTGGATTCCTATTAACTATTAGGTTCATTGTGAATCAAACATTCAGCGATTGAACTTTGATTACAAAAAAAGAAATGTAACCTTAATATTTTTTTTTTTTTTTTACAGAGACGAGGCTGACAGCCTGTTCCTCCCTCGGGAGTGACAATGGGTCCGTCCAGCCTCGTCCTTGGCATTGGTGCTATATTCATTTGTATAACAACGGCCCTCACAAGAAATGACCCTACCTGGCCTCTACGTCAAGTGGCCAACTACTCTGCTGACGTCATCCTTGGAGCGCTGTTTCCGATTCATGTGCAAAGTACCAATCATTCTGAATGTGGACGGATTCAGGTAAGAAACCACTTTCCTATAGATGAGATCTCAATACTTTTAGCATCTGGCGGAGTTTTATGTAAGATGGAAATAAATGAATAAGATGAAATATAAACAACTCATGCGATTGGGTAAGAGTAAAGCAGAAATGGATTGGAATGTAATTTAAGCAATCTCAAACTGTAGGAATGAAACAAAACAAACACCCATTTCCGTAGCAAAAGGGTGATTAACTCTGTTCATTCTGCTTCTCTTTACTATAGAAAATCCATTAGATAAAACAAAGCTATGAAAACTTATTAGTGTAAAGTGATAGCAAGTGAAAATTCTATCAAAGAATAAGATGGCCATTTAAAAATAACATTCTTCTTCATGATTATTGTAAGTTTATCCATGTTCAAATAGTTTGACTTTAATTAGAAAAGCCATTTACTTTTATAATAATAAAGTATTTAGGCACATTAAATTCATCACTGAAGGCCAAGGCTAAGTAAAAGCACTTCCCATCCCGAGCAGTCACCGGGAAGAGACTGGGACGGTGACAGCTGGGAGTGCGAAATCTTTTTTACTTAGCCTAGTTATCATTTGTCGCATTTATTTTTTGTAGCAGTTATTTTATTCATCCTCATTTCTTAGTTTTAATTAACAGGAAATTCCCGATATTACGATTATATATTTTTATTAAAGTTTAAAACTCCTTCATTTGACAGAAATGAACAAAGAAATTTGAATTCGAACTCTTCTACACTGTCTATTGTTTCGGAATTGCACTTTTCAAAAAATGGTAAACAAATCATTTTATAGAAACAAACTTAGTAAAATTTTTCTTATACAATTTACGTATAAAGCTGATTGCCAGTACCAAGACAGTAATGAAACTTACAATAAGCTTCATTCAAAAGAATTTCCTAAAAAAATGCACATTATCTATTAACTGGTTTTCATTCTTTCTGTTCACAAAAATCAAGTTAATGACTTCGATTGATTTTTTATAGTTACATTTGACCACAAAATATTAACTTAATTGGAAGTTAAGCGTCTGTCAAACAATGGAAACCATTAAGTCTAATTTTCAAACCTTGGCTTCCCTGTAAGGTTGAAATAGATTTATCAACTGTATGGATTAATCTTTGCAATAAAGAACCAAATTAAAATGATACAAAATAGTTTCAAGGTATTGTAAAAGCACTTATTTTCGCGAGGCTTTAATTTTCGCGAATTTCGCGAGCCTGTCGTAATCGCGAAAATTTAAGCCTCGCGAATTACTTTTTTCGGTTGAATTCGGTTCTGTTCATATAAAATTCGCGAAATTTTCAGCTCGCGAAATCACCGACATCTTCATTTTCGCGAAAATTACGGCTCGCGAAAATAAGTTCAATGCGGATACATTTTTTTCAACTATAAATGAATTAAAAATAAAAATCAATGAAGAAGCAGTTACTATTAGTTCCGATGTAGTTTGAGCATGAGACCCGCTTTTAACTTTGTATTTAAAATATTAATTTGAAATAGTTCGAGAGGGTATTAGTTTAAGAAGGTATAAAAATAAATAATAGAATCTCGAGAAACCCTTTTTAATTAAGACCAGATCTTCATCTTTGTAATCGTCAGAAATTCTTTCCCGTTTCGTCACTGCTTGTTTTTATCTGCACATTCAGAAAAAAAGTCTTTTCAAAGTATTTGAATAAATTAAATATATTGAATGAATTTTCGAAAAATTGATTCTTTTTAGCAGAATTAATAAAGATCAATTAAATCAAAATATTTGAAATAACTTGTTTAATCAATGACTTGTAAAGAAATATTCTAAATTGATCATGGAAACATAATGATTACCGAATCTAATTTATTATAAATTCTAAATTATTAAAACCCAGGAAAAAAAATTGATCAAGTGGAATAACAGACCTGGCATAAAAAAATTGTTGAAGTTTAACTTTACTGTTAACTTTTAGGCAAACTTAAATTAGTTTTGTTTTCCAAGCTAGAATTAAACAATGTTTGGACAATCTTAATATTATAAAAGCGTTATTCTGTCTGTCATAAGACTTTACGTTTTTCTAATTTTGTGACCAAACTATAAGAGATAGATTGGTCATGTAAATGGATAAAATGTAGATCTTTATAAGACAAACAAAATGCTACAAAAATCTTTCGAAAAAAGTTTTTGGTTTCCAAGATGGCGCCTTTTAAAGGGTCAAATTTGTACTTTCTCAATTTAAACGAAAAATATAAAAGATGAAAGAGAACATTATATTGAGAAAATGTTGGTATTTAAAAGTTTTATCGAACGATATATCACTTATTCACAAATGATTCAGCGTTTGCAAGATACATGCAAAAATATGAATTTTCGGTGTGTGACGCCGACCCGCAATACATCAGTTATTCGGAGAAGCCATAACGGGCTGGGAAGTTATATATTCTCCGACGATCGCAACATTAATTTGCTAAATAAATGAAGTTGTTTTTTGAATGCTATATATGCAAGGGTTCCGGAGCGAAGCGACTGTACCCGGCTTATATATTATAAAAACTTATATTATAAAAAAGGTTATTCTGTCTGTCATTCTAAAAGCAAAATGTTAATTATAAATTACTAAAACGTCGGAGCAAGGAAATCTTTTGGAAAATGATTCAAGAATTTTCACAAAACACGTTATTTATCATGAAGTTTTGTAATAAAACCTAATATGTTTAGTTATAAAAAATGTGTTTGTGTTATCAAACACAAAATATTAACATTTTAGCCCTACATAAAACCAACAAAACACAAAGAAAGGTAAATTTACTGAAGAATTAGAGAATCTATACATAAAAAATGAAAATATATTAAACAACTGTCCAACTATACTAATTGGTGACGTAAATTTAGATCTTTTCAAAATGAATAAAAACAATGCAGTAGCCTACAGAAATACCTAAAACTTATGTGCAATCATGGTTTCAAAAATTGTCTTTACGGAACAACAAGAAACAACTGTACAATTCATGGAAATACTAAAACAAATTTAGATCATTTTCATAAATAAGCACGATATCGAAACACCAGGAATAATTTGTAAAGTAAATTACGGATTTAAATTATCTCGGATAATAAGAGTTGAAAAGGAGAAAATAACAGATCCAATTATAAACTGAAGAACTAATCAATGAGTTTAACAAAACAAAATTCATAAAAATCTATATAAAAAAAGAAAATTCCCGACTCCCTTACTGACTGACTCATCAACGCCCACCCCAAACCCTTTGACCTAGAAAACTGAAATTTTGCACAGAGGTTCCCTTTATGATGTCGACGAGGAATAAGGCCGGAATAAGGCCGGATTTTTCGAAATTCCCACGCGATAGGGAATAATCTGGCAAACTGACCATGAAGTGTGTGGAGACAAACCCAGGTGTGTGGTGCCAACCCGCAATACACCTGAGTTAAGCGGAGAAGGCCAAAATGGGCTGGAAGTCGTATATTCTCCGATCTCAATCATAATTTGCTAAATAAAGTTTTTTTTTAATGCTATATATGCAAGGGTTCCGGAGCGAAGCGACAGTACTCGTCTAGTTTTAGAAAGAAAGTAATTTCAGAAATTCTGTCTGGAAATAGTGCCGTCTTACGTTGAATTAAAACCACTATTTAGTTAAAAACATGCACAAACAATAGAAGTTCAAAATAAGATAAGTTTGGACGCTTTCCTTATTTTAATAAGCATTGAATTATCTCAATCATTATTCCTACTCTATTAATTATGAATACAAAATATCAAAAACAAAACAAAAACACTAAGGTTTTAGCTTAAGATTTTTAAATTTAGAATTATAAAATTAAACTTCAGGGAAAGTTCAAATGGTGCTGCCATCTGTTGATTCAAAAACTAACAAATAATTTACAGCTATGTCTATTTTTTAATTTTTTTTTTAAGGCGCAATCGTTCTGCAAAAAACATTTATGTCATATACCGTCCAAAAATGACCTCAATTCTCGAGTATTTAGCACTTTACAGAAATAAACTTTTTTTTATCAAATTAAAGTCGAAATAACGAACAATTCGCTGGGCTTAAAAGTGAAACATTAAAATTTTTATTAAGAACTCCTCTAATGTGACAAATCAATATGGCACCTTAAAAATTAAATATATACATCCATCTATCTATATGAGAGAAAGAGAGAGAGTGTCTGTAAGTCCTTTTCTTTGGGAACCACATGGTAAATACTCTGCCATTTAACTGTCATCAAATTGAAATTCAGACAAACTAAATCTTTCATACAATATTTGACAGGGGATTTTAAGGTAATTATATCAGTTGCAATGATCGCAGTTTCATGTATAATCGTTCAGGCAGATTTCGCCAAAGTAGTTCTTTATCACACAGAAGATGCATAATTTTCTCACCATTATGCAACAATATTGAAATTTGGTTCAATTTCTCACTATAAGATAATCTTAGATATTGAAAGATACTAATTGTAAGTAGATAGAATTATTCCATAAAACAGGAAACTACTTTTGATCAATTGTTACGAAGTTTCTCTGCAGAGCTCTAGAATGTGTTTAGGTTATTAAAGCATTACTACCCTGGCGATACAAGTAGGAAATAAATTTAAACAAGCTTTCAGATTTCCTTTCCAATATCTATTCCTTTTAATGCTCTCGGTTACTTCTCAGTAATTTGAACATTTTCATGTATTTACCGAGAAATCATGATTATCCATGATGCCGAGATGTCGTTATTATCAGTCATTGTTATCCATGATATCAAATTCTATAACCATGTACGTTCTCTATGAAGATTCTTATTTTGTTCGATAATTATTGCCATTTTGCAAAGACTTGGATAAATACCCGTACGGACGATATTTTTAATTAATTCAACTAAAAGAAAAGATATATTTTCCTTACAATTTTTTATTTCCTTAAGGTCACATCCCGACGAATAATGATGTTTTTGATTCATTATATTTTTTTATATATCTTGATAACTCCGTAAAAAGAGTGCAAAAGAATTCTTAATATGATTGTTTTCACAATCTATATTAAAATGTTCAGTGAAATTATTCTTACACATTTAGTTTTAAAGATTTAAGTAAAAAAAAAAAAAAAAAATTACAAGTACGTTAATATAATTATTTACAAGATATGGATTTCCGAAGAGGTCTTTATATTATTATTTGGTTTGTAGTTAATATGTTGGTTTAAAATTTTCCAAATAGCAATATTAGGGTTAGGATCATTCTTAATTAAATTTCTAAAAATAGTGTTTTTTTTTTTTTGTTTTTTAATAATTTTTTTTAGTTAATTTCTTTTAATTTTGTATTCTTTTTTATATTTCTTATGTTTTGTTACCGGTATTCTTATATTTTTTAAATATATAGAAGAAAAAAATAATTATGTTTTAATGTCTGAGTTCATCCATGACTTTTTATCATAGTTAGAATTACAATCAGTTGGAATATAATTATTTGTAGGATGTCTTTTTGAATATTTTTTTGCTTTTAATTTCTTGTAATAATTTATTTATAATTTTATTTGTAATTTATTTTTATTTCTTGAGTAAGATTATATATTTATTATTAAAATGATCCTCATTTAAAGGAGGGTTATGATTTTTAAAAGTTTTTATATAACCAGTCTGAGTGATTGTACAGGAGATAATTTCCAGTAAAATACAAAAATTATTTACTTGTATTTCACAATTATTTAATTTCGAAAAACAATGATCTATACGTGTTTTAAGATATCGAAGTTTATGTACATACATAGCTGGTCGTTTTATATATATATGATTTTTGAAACCTAGGTTGTAAAAGTTTTGTATATATTACCTATATCATAAGTTTGATTTTTTTTTGTTTATATCGATATTTGTGTCTCCAATGACTAGTTGATTTAGATATCAGATCATTTTTCATGTATCTTATGAAGATTTGATTTTAATTCCTTAAAAGATTTTTATTAGAGTGGGGAGCTTTATATTTATTACATTTACGAGAAAATCATTCAAAGGATAAAAATTATCTTTAATATCACAAATGATATTTTCATATGTTGTGACCTGATCTTTATCCATAGTAACTAATAAATAGTCTCTATAAAATATCACTGTCCCACCTCCTTTTGAGTTTATTCCAAGGTCGTAAATGGAATTAAATCCAGAAATCTTGTAATTGGAAATTTCAATCTTGACGTTAACGTCTACTAAAATTCTTAGCTTTATGTCTTCAATTTTAGAGTTTAAATTAGAAATTAAGTATTGAAAAATAGTATTTAATACCATCTTTTACAAAACGTTTACAAAGGGATGTAAGCAATATTAGGAAATTCAACTTAAATTTATCATCAGATATTATAAACCCATTATTCCAGTTATTATATAACTTTGATTTCAAGAACGAAAAACAGGATTAGTTTCAAAAACATGAAAATTTGGCTTACAAATTTTTAGTAAATATTTTCAAAAAGATAAAGAGTGAAACCAGGATATTTGGCGTTTAAGATAAAATTTATAGCAAAAATTTCACCTCAATTGATATTTTAGTGAAGTATCGAAGGATCGAAAGTTGAGGAAAAAAGATTCTAAGGTAGAATGCAGTCATTGCGATTGATTCTATTCTGCAACAGTTTCAGTTCGAAATATATAGAACACATTTTTATAAGACAACAAAAAATTTGTTAAGTTTTTTATGAACAGAATTATGGAGATGTTTAGCTTTCCATTGATTTAGAATCCATTTGCTCAGCTAAGAAAGAAGTTACTGCTGTTCTAATGATGAAAAGGACTCGTAAAAACCAACAAGGAATTAGTTACGTAGGAATAACTTCTCATTACTTCTTGGTCCATTGGGTTTTGTTTCTGGGAGTTCCAAATCGTAAACTTACTGAGTTGTTTCGATGTCAAATCAGCTTCAATGGCGGCTGTAGTTTTCTAAAACTTTTGCAAAATGTCACTGTTGGAGTTTTTAAACTAGTCTTATTCCTGTATAAGATTAATTATCATTGCTCCTAGAAACTTAACTAAATGCAAATGATTCATTTTCAATCGACCTAAACTGTAAAACAGGAGTGAAATGTAGTAACAGTTTTTATTCTTTCTACGATTGTAGCCAACATAAATTTACTTTTTCCAATATCAATTCAAACATTGGATCTGAATCTTTGATATCCTATTCTTAATTCCTTATTAGAAATATTACTTGCCCTTTGTTTGAAATAATTTGACATCTATTAGTTTATTTTGAATCAAGTTTTACATTGAATAATTTACAGAAATTATCAAAATTTAGATTCTCTTAAAATGGATAAAAACAATTTTTAGTTTCATTATAACAAAGTGAACAGATTCATGAAATTTTGTATGAGAGCATTGTATGTTACAAAATTTATTGTATATAGGAAACGTTGGCGAGAACATATATGGTCACGAACATTTTAATATTGTCTTAATATTGAGGATTTTTGTATTTTGTCAGATTAGTCGGTATTACTGTGGCCGTCATTCTATTACGAACCAATCATCTCTGTCAGATTCAATTTGTTGTAATACTTCGATGTGTTCATCACGAGTTCCTTTCAGTTTGCAAACATTTTAATGGAATAATTTTAATTTCAAATCTTTGAAAAATTTCAGTAACTTTGTGATTTTCTATCGTCATTCACAAGATTTGAAATAAAAACGAATCTATCCGCAATAAAACATTAATTTCATAGTTTGGACAGTGGAGCAGATACATAGTTTATTTTCAATCTCTTAGACAATGACATTGATTCATATTTCTGATTTATTGGATCATCAAAATAATGGATATTAATGTAGAATGTGTGTTAAAGTTATGGAAAGTCTTAATGGTAGTAAATTTCAAATCAAACCACGAAGTTTCCCCTCGTTCACTTAATGGCAACAGTATTTTTACTTTTTAGTACATTTGACAAATAAAACTTGATTTTTTTTTCTTTTCTTTTCTTTATTTTAATGTTTTTAAAAAAAAAAAAAAAAAAAAAAAAAAAAAAAAAAAAAAGATTCCACCCAAAGAAAAGAAATTCAACATTTTAAGGAAATTACAATTTTACTCTTTTTTTATTCTTTTCTTCTGGTCCCTTATCTTTAACAGTCTTTTATGTCTTAATTATTCAATTAGAATGGTTTTTAAACAATTTGCTAATGAGTCGTCTGGTGTAATTTATTAGCTCATCCAAATGCTCACATTTCTTGCTTCGATGCCATCAAATCGTCATAAAACCTATGTTACAGCAAAAGGACACCGTTTTACGATTCTGTTTTGTCTCCATCAATAACCATTGGGTTGTTTGTTCTTCAAAACAGGAGATGGTGCCTTGGGCTAATTAAATGCTAATCTCATTAGGCTCTGGCTAATTACTGTTAATCGATCTCCAAAGTATCTTCCTTCTGTGGATCAACAACGCTTAATTGTTCCTGTATTTGCACAAAAGAATAAACACATGGCAATGAAAACTGCAGGTTTTGTTGAATTGGTTTTTTTCTGAATTGGGGTCAAGGCTACTGATCCGATGTTAATTTTAATTATATGATAGAAAAAAAAAAAACAAAAAAAAAACCCGACAGTATAAAGAGTGAATTTCATAGAAGCTATTGAATTCCTTATATGGACGATGTTCTCCACTATTTAATTGCTTTCTGTAAATTGCAATTTTTAATCTTACTTTCCTAGACAAATGAAGTCTCAAACCCACTTAACTTTTGCACTAAACAAAATATCTTACAACTTGCCATGCGAACTACGGACAATAAAGGACAATGTAAATTTGGAATTATATTTTTCTTAGTTTAGGTTCTTGAAAAAAAATTAGATTGTTTGTAATCGAATGTATGAATTTGAGTAATCCGATATTCGGATAAAATGTAAGATTAATGTATATCATACATTAATGATACAACACTTTAATACCATGGAGCTAAAATTAATTTACATATCTAAAGACAAATAAAAAAAAAAAAAAATGCGCTTTCAGTTTTTAACTTCATTTCTGAACACTTTCCATGGGATAATATTTAATAGTTATTATCATGAGCGAATAAAAAAAAGCAACAACAATAAGATAAAAAATATTTAACACTAAAAGATGACGTGTTAATGTTTTTTTTTTTATCTTATTTGTGCGTTGGCTTTTTATTTGCTTCTCAGTTATTTTAGACGTTAATAGTTTCTTATAAATATCAAGGGGTTGTGTAAATAAACATAATGAAAAAGAATTATCAAGGGGATGTGTAAATTACAATGTTGTAAAATGTGTTATGTCTTAATTTTAAAGAGGAGGGGTGGCAACAAAGGCTTCTGGTTTTTTTATTTTTTTTTATTCCAGGGTTAATATCCAAATAATCTTCCTTAAAACATCTGTTAGTGATATATAAAAATATATAAACATTTTACAAGAATATAATTATTAGTTATCCCTTTCAGAAATTGCGGGTTTTTAAAATTACATGTTTGATGAATGCTTACATTTCATGTATTACCATAGGTTTTAACGTTTGTCCCATATTAAATTACACTATGCGCAACTAATCAAATTAAAGAAAAAGAATAAACAGAAGAGAAAGTGAGTGATTTTATTACAAAATTACACACATTGATAAAACCCCTATAGTCCTTTCTTACTAAAGCGATTATAAATACAGTAGACGCCATTTAATGTGATGACATCGGGCCGATTCGATTTTGATAACTACAACCGATTGATTATAATAAACGGAAAATATAAATTAAAAAAGGGCAGTATATACTGTAGTAAAGGTGAGGAGAGGACGATTCCAGCAGAAAACATTTCAATGATCTGCTTACGGAGTAAGTCATTAATAAAACGTTCGTACTCATAATGTTTACGAAACCCATCAGCCTCAGCTTTTTTTTGCACTCCCAGTCGCAAAATTCGAAGCGCATTTCTCATTTCAGCACTCGTTGGAGTCTTCTCTTCCTCGATAACATTTTGGGATTCATCTTCATCAGAAACAGACGTTATATTTCGTTCGAGTTCGATAAAGCTTGAGAAATATCATAGTCTGTTAATACTGCCGAAGTTTCTAGGTTCTCGTCGATGTCCATCACAGCTTCGAAATCTTGAGCAGTCATGTCGGGTGGAGCACTGATAATTTTCTGCAATTCTTCCACAACTGCATAGGCGTTTTCTTCTGGTTGCAAGAATCCTCCATGACCAAGACGTTACTCGCTCATCGAAAATCGCTCATCGAAAATGAACCAATTTGCCTAAAATTTGATAACATTGTGCGATGTTGCGATCACATTAAGCGATCATTTTTGCGTTAATTCGAATACGTCTGTTCGGGACCGGAGGTTATTGATAATATTAAACGAATGATAACATTAACCGTGATTACATTAAGCGGTGTCTACTGTACATAGAAATTTAACATTAAGGAAGTTAGTTATATTTGTTTGCTATTAGAAAGTCCCAATAAAATTGTGCCCCACAGTTTGGGGAAAATTCTACAGGATATCTTGTGAAGGAAGTTAATTTCCTAAAATGAAGATCAGCAATAATGTGTAAGATAATTATATTTCAGATTAATCATGAATTTTTTTTTTCTTTTACATTTTAGATGGAAGATGGGATTCAGCCGCTGGAGGCTCTTTTATACACAGTCGACAAAATCAACAAAGAAAACATTCTCCCAGGTTTTACTTTAGGCGTTATTGCATTGGATAGCTGTGACAGTGTGGTCCATGCATTAGAACAGTCACTCGATTTCATTAAAGGTATCAAGTAATCTACAATTATTTTCATTTATAAAAGTAAATTAATTTATCTAAATTAACATTAATTTATTTTTTCATTAAAATGTTTATAAAAGCGATATATTAAAAGAATAGTTAAGTCAGTTTCACTGATTTCGATCATTTTTTTACCATATTACCCTTGATGAGGCAAAAAGGAATTTACAAGAGTAAACTTTCTGTAACTAAATTTAATTTCTCAACGATTTTCTCCCTTCTTTCATGAATCAACGAAAGATTACTGAAATCTCCCAAAAATAACTAACTATTAAACTTGCATAACGTTAATATTCTATTAATTACTGTACAAGTCTGAAATAACAAAGGACTAAACCAAAAATATCAAAATTACGACGGCAAATTCTAAAGGAAAAACTAGCAAAATCCCCGTTCTTCGGACTGTTACAATGATGTGGATGAGAAACAAGTTGAAATCAATTCGAAAATGATACAAAAATCACATGATAAGTACAAAGTAATGTTTATTTGAATTTTGTAACTCTAGATCTCCAACTTCCCACCACTTTCTTCCCTTCTCCACACCCCTATCACTTCAAATCTTCCCCAGTACGTAAAAAATCAGTTGCTTAATCAATATTTAATACCGTTCACAAACGATTTCGTAAGTAACTATATACCTATTAATAATATTAATGTACTATAATTAATAATATGTTCAGTACATGTTTAATAAAAATATTCCGGATTATTATCCGAAATGGGCGTGGTCTGGTTTGTAGTGATTCCAATTACTTAAGACTATATTGAAGTTAATATGCGCAGAATGAAAATATATTGAGAATAAAAGTTGTAAAGGAAAAATAAATAAGATTGTATTGACTGGATAATATTTATATAAATAGTTAAAATAAGCAAACGGTAGGTTCTACAAAATCTAGAATATTCTATTTACAATCGAACAGTCCTTTAATAAGCTTCCTGGTCGAAGGCTAAATTCTGTGGTGATTTGCCAAAAGGAGTCAAGTCCTGAAACAACATTTCTGGGAAAATGAAAAATAAAGTTCAGAGTTGTTTAATAAATAAAACCTTGTATTCTGAACTACGTAGGTATAGAAGCTGAACTATGTACAGTGGACATAGATCGGTTCGGCATATCATGGATGTATCTAAAATGGATTAATTGAACATGTTATCTCAAAATGGCCAACTGTGGACTTACCCCCTTTTGGCAAATCACCACAATTCATAAAGTACTTGAGAAACTAATGCTATTTTTCGTCGACTTCCTGTAAATAAATAATTACAATACCTTGTCTTCACTTTGAATCGAACAACATCTGCGTTGAAATTAACAGAATGATCATGGATCCCGTATTGAATCCTTGGTACTTCCTTAAACGTGCTGCATTTACCCGCGAAGATTTCACTAAGACATTGACTTTATTCATGCTGGTCAATAACGAATAACTACATCACATATATTCCCATTTGTATTTTCAAACATGGCAGCAACATAAAACCCTTTGTCACCAAGTATTCATAAACTTATAATCACATCTTGGTTGAATTCTTGGTAAGACTACAGTTTGTGGTAACTTGTGTTTGGGTTTCGCGTCGTGAAACATGGCAGTCTTGAAACTATTTTCAGAAACCGGAAGCGATGTAGGAGCGATGATTTTGAAGGGGATCAATTTGTCTTCAAAACTTAGCAACAGATACATCCTGCAGCTGACGAAGCCTCAATTAACCTAAACGAAACATAATTGCAATGGGTGAAATCTTGCGCAGCATCGTAAGCTTCCTATTGGCTTGTACCAAATTCTTCAGACTAGCCGAATTCTTTTAATCACTTAGTTGATTCACAGACGTTTCGGTTTTAATCACACCTATTTTTTCCTATTTCTAACTTATTGGCTAAATATATTTTAAGGAGACTGATAACCCTTTTCATCTGAAACTTCAATATCTCCTGACTTCGAGATACTTCCTTTACCAAACTTGAACTTCATTGTTATTTTGTGTCCCTATTTAAATTGCATTCCACTATTGTTGTCGTTAGTTCATCAACAAAGTTTGATGCGTTCCTTTCTCGTTATCTTTGCTCTTTGTTGGTATCAATATTTTCTTTTCTTCTCTTTTCAACTTTATACTTTAACTTTGCACTTTTAAATAAATTTAATCTTTCTCAAGTAATTATTTGTTTTAGAAAATATCTTTTAAGTTCGATACACTTAATATTTCCTACACGGTTCCATTAAATTCGGATAAACGAGTGGAATAATTTATGATGTTATGAAATAGTTACTTCAAAGTACACAAAACTGTATAAAAGCAAAAAAAGTAAGTTCAGTAAATTCTCGTATTTATGAATTGTTTGTATTAATATGAGAATCCTCGTCTTATTGGATATTAATATATTGAACATCGAGTAAGGATTTGAATTTGATACATTTCAGCTTCTTAACATTTTAACTAATGAATTTTTCTTTCCTGTCGAATTCAATGTGTATGTTCAATGAATTGTGTATGTTGAAAAGAAGTTCATCTGTTAAAGACTTAAAATGGAGGTCGGAAGACCAATCCAATGGTTTTCAATCTTAATCGGAGTGATATTTTATTGTAATTACTTTAACTGTGTGATGTCTCTAGCCAGGTTATTTTATTCATAAACTACTGGATAGTGAACATATTTGGAAAATGGCAGCTGCGCCATGCTAGGCCACATTTAATAAGTAAGGCACTGCATGCCGCAGCCGCCATGTCTGTCTGCAGGTTATTTTAATACTCTGCCAGTACTAAAGTTACATAATGGCGCTATAAGAAACCATAAAATAAACATTGCAAACCAACATATTTACGAAACAGAAAAAAGCTGTTTGCTAGTGAGCTTTGTATAAGGTTAGAAACTACAATTTTAAAATAAAATTTATTTAGTTTAAAAATAAAAAATATCAAGCTTTTTCCATGATTTTTATGAATAGCTTAGATGATTTTCCGATCCAATTGTAAATTTGCCAATATGTGAGATATTAGATATTTAGTTTAGACACTAAGTAAATGAGACCATTGGTTTAAGATATCAGATGCTTTTGAGTTTCTTTTAGATACTTATCAGTGGAAAGCACTGATAAAAATAAAATTAAATTTTAGATTTTTAAACATAAAATTAAAGAATTCACAATTGAAAGCTAGAATTAAGAAGTACAAATAAAATGTATATTGTATCAATACATTTCTCCAGTAAAGAAATCGGCAACAAATAGTTTAAATGTACGTCTTATATTGTTTTTTTCTGAAGCCATAACTTCGTTCTTACGAGTCGTATCAATTTATAGTTCAAATTACGATTGGTTTCTTGTTTTCAATAAATGCGGATGCCTTTTCTAGAACAACGTCGTAAATCAAAGTTGAGGCTTTGAATACGAAGTTAAGCTTCCAATAAATGAAAGACTAATGACACTTCAGAAATACATATAATTTACAAATACAAAACCCAACGCATATCGGAAATTCTAGAGCAAGCAAATTGCCCTCCTCCAACTTAATGATTTTTAATTCTTCAACTATTAAAGTGCAATCAATTTCTCTGAATTAGTATCAGCAGTAGATAAAAGAGCCTCTGAATGAGACACAAACGAACCTCACAACGGATATTGAATTTGGAAATGATACCATATTTGGAGATTTCACTTGAAAGCAAGTAACACTAATTTGACTCATTTCACAAATTAGCGAATTCACTGCTTAACCGAGGACTAATAACATAGTATAAAAGCATTTAAATAATTTGAAAATCCTAACCTGTGTAGATAAACCGGTTCCTCTTTCTCTGCAGCAGTCCTCCACTCATCAAACGCAAAGACCTCGATTTGAAATGCGCGCCTTTTTTTATCCATCGGAAGTGCGGTATTACTACGGAATTCTGATTGGTTGCGAAATTTCATTTTAATCAAACATAAAATCAATCCTTAATCTAATTGTTCTTCATAAAATTATCGAAAACACTGACTAAAAGAAAATTAATAATTGATAAATGTTTTGTCTTTCTTCTAACTTATAAGTTTAATAATTAAATAATTTTATTAAAACTTTCATATTAAAGTAAAACCATATGTTTTTGAAAAAAAACTAGTGATCTCATGAAAAATAGTCTAGTATAATTTAATTAATGCAATTAATTAATGGTCATTTTTATCGATGTACAATTTATTTACCACAGCATAAAGAAATCTGGCATTAAGTCTGGACCAATAACGAAATAACTGACTCTCTTTAATAACGGAAACAATTTAATATTGGCTTTTAAGAATTAAATCAAATTAAATCAAATTTCGAATATTGTTTATGTTACTTTTTCTGTAGAACATTTTTTTTTATCTTTTTCATAGCTAAGAGCAATTTTTTTTTTTTTATTTACAGCGAGAAAATAAGAAAGAAGGAAAGAATAAAATAGAATCATATTTTGATTTGGAAGTGAAGGAGTATTTTGTCAAAATGTGGGATTTTTTTTTTAAGGATTTTTTTTTATTATTTTTTCTTCTAAAGGATTCATCGCGAAAATCAACGAACACCACGATCAGCAATTTACCTGCCAGGATGGGAAGCCACCCAAATATCGAGAAGGGGAGTACGATAGGATCGTCGGGGTCATTGGAGGTCAATCAAGTGCAGTTTCCATTCAGGTCGCCAACCTTCTTCGACTTTTCAAAGTGCCACAGGTGGGTGTTGATAGAAAGAATAAAAATCATTTGAATATAATTGAGTGGAATTCAATTGGTCTTCATCAAAAGTGACGTCATTCACTGGTGCTCACTTGAGAAAGATTACAGTAAATGCTTTAATTGGTTTAATTTTGTAAGCGAAATTCAAAACAAAAAAATTAAAATACAAATCTTTAATCACTACTGAACACAACAGTTAGTCAGGGGTGTTGTACAGTATAAGGCTTGAATGCGTTGGAAAATAAGACTCTGACTGTTTCTTGACTTTTAGAATAAGTTGAAGTCGGATGAGCAGCACGTCGTCTTTCATCCTCCCAGTTGCCACTTTACAGCGTTGGATCCCAGGATGGAGGAGAATTAAGCCGAGAAAAACTTCCAACCTGGAAAAATTGAACGCGGTTTCTTCATCTTCCCACTTGAGCTACAGGGTCCACATGAAGGATTATCTTTTTATAAATACTTTGGAGGACTTTTTAATTTCATTGCATAAATTCGTCAAGAAACTACAACAATTTAAAAAAAAAATCCTTCTTAAAATCAAGAAAGTGACGTTTGCAATCTATCATCTAATACTCAAAAAAACCCATTGAAAAGCCACTTTCGCTTCAAGAACAACTTTACTACTAAAAATAATAAAATCCTTCAGGAACAAAAGTCATTAAGTATCGCACGCCAGTGGACGCCAGTTATTCTGAGCATCTTTTCTCATTGCGTAGCTGGATTTTCCATATTCTTTCTCAATTGTCATGATGTCTTCTTCTATTCTCTTGAGAAACTGCACCATTGGGACTTTCTGTAACGTTTTTCTTGAGGATATGGCCCAACCACCTGAATTTCCTCCTCCGAGTCTGGCCAGTTTTCTGCCAGAGCTCAGTATTAGCTATTTATTTTTTGGCCAACAAATCTTCTAAATGTAGCGGAGACAGCGATTAATCAATTTCTATAGTTTCTTTTATTATCTGTGGGATCAGCCAGGTTTCAGAGTCAAGAATCGATTTCACACATGCATTAATTTTTTTATTTTAATGTTGAATGTTATTAGATCGCCAAACATTCCTTAATTTTGCAAAGGCTCCTTTTGTATTCTGTGTATAACGTCGTCCATTCTTAATAATATAACTGCCTAGATATTATTAAGTTGCTTCAAACGGTTGCGAAAGAAATCCTTTTTTGCAGGTGTAAAATTATTTATCACAATTTAGCACAGACTAGCTTCGAATTATCCAAGTGTAACTCTTTATCGTTGTGACAAGTTCATCCAAAGTAAGTCTTTGTTAAGGTAAGAAACCAATGAAAAGTCATTAGCTGACATCCCTCTAACCATCCAAGCCAATAATCTTCACAGGTTGGATTACCAATCACAAGTCCACAGAACGCCATCAATCGATGATCAAAGAACATCGATCCATATGTGGAGAACTGAAACAATAAAAAAAAGTTCACTTTTCCACTTTTTCTTTTCCTTTGTATTTATTTTTTTGTATTCTATAATGAAACCTGTCTATTTCTAAGGAGTAGTGGTACGCTGTCTTGACGGACAACTGATCATTGTAACAATCACCAGTTGAAACAAGGATAACCGACTCCATAGCACTTCGTAGTTATATGGTATCCGCTCTGGCTATAATGTGTGGTTAATCAAAGTTTATGGTGTGATCAAAGTTTCTGTTCTGGAGAACAGTTCCGTAGATTTCGTCCTTGCGATTGAGGGCCCTTCTGTGGTCCGCCACTCTGTGCGACAAAGGGCGGTAGGTCTCCCACATAAACACTTCTGATCTTGGCACTGCAATGCATAAACCACCCTCTCTCCTTGTATGGATCCCTCTTCCTTTTAAATCTGTTAACATGATTCTCGTTGAAGAACGAAGAAATAACAATATCAATTGGACTCAACATGGTGCCATACTTCATCCTGTCTTTCTACAACAAGAATCATTTTAACTTTCTTTTAAGTTTCCCATTTTCTGATGATTTTATATTGTTTCTCAAGCCTATCTCTAATTTTACTGATAAAACTTCCTTTTTTTTTGTCAGAATCCTTGAACTTGCATACATTCATTTTCCTCGGTCCTATATTGGTTCTCCTAAACCCTCTAATTTTCATTCTAATTGACAACCAATAAATGATGCTCAGAGGCAAAATTAGCCTGTCTCCCATTCCTGACATCAAGATGGGAGTTAGTTTCTGAAATTATTGCTAATACAAATGTGATCAATCTGGGTGCTTGTTTTCTTATCTTATATAAAAACTTTATGATGTTCTCTATGAGGGAAAGAAGTTCCTTATTATGAACACATGTTTGCCACATAATTCAATCAGAAGATTATCATTTTCATTCTTAAATGCAATATCATGGATGCCATTATTTATTCAACTTCTTATTGTTGCTTCCAACACGGGCATTAAAAATCACCCGAAATGATACAACATCCCTCTTTTTAATGCTCTTAAGAACTTTATCCAGTTACAATAGATGTTTTCTTTTGTTTCAGTATCTGCTTAAGCCTGAATGATGAGATTTGCCTACATTTTGAATTCAATCTAGATTTATGGTTGTCTCAGAGATGGAAGTCCAATGTGTATAAGTCGATCAGAAAAAAAAGTTTACAAAGCTTGTTTACGAAAAGTAAACCTTTATTGGAAGAGAAAGGGATGGTACCCCTAATGTGGCACAAATACACTATTTTTATACAAAATCACCTTGACGATTTGCCACAACGTTTCATCAGTTTGTTCATCACAGCCGCGCCAAATTCAGGCCCTGCTTTTGAAACCAATTTTTTGCATCACGTTGGACTTCTTTCTTATATGTGAAACGTCGACCTGACATGGACTCCTTTACGCAAGGAACAGATGAAAATCATTGGGGGTGGGGGGTGGGGAGGAACCAAATCCGGACTGTATGTCGGATGTCCCAAAATTTCCCAGTGGAAATCGTGCAGCAAAGTGAACCGTGCAACGTGTGATCAGGTTTTGTAATGAACTAAGAACTCACCGTCATTCAGAAGACCAGGGGGGTTTCTTCCTGCTGTTCCTGCGCAGTATCTTTAACGTTTCAATTGGAGAACAGTTATTCAAGCGGATCGCATCGAAAATAGGAGACAGCATGTATCTCCATCGAAAGACCAAGCGGCACTGAGCAGTAAAGTCTTTTGTCGGATATTTCAGCAATTACGGGAAACGCATAAATTTAATTTCTAGTGGTTGTAAACTTTTTCCTGATCGACTTTCTTTACAAGACTGCTGGTGAAGCGGTTGCTGAGAAAAATACTGACACCAAATCTGTGCATATCATTCTCATTTGGACATTCCCATAAAAAGAAAGAGGTTATCATCTTTAGTTCTAATTTTTCCATTTCCATTCCAGCGTACTTAGCTTAATTCTAGGATATCTATTCTGTAATCCTTCAATATTTTATTTAATTGTTCAATCCTTCCTGCCTGATACAGTGTACATACATTCCACTATTTCATTCTAGTCCGCGTTTTCGAGCAAAGTTTGAAATAGTCAAGCCGCAATTAATGATATAAAGATAGAGAAAGTCATCTCGGGAAACAGCAAATTAACAGTGCACTCTCTTCAAAGGCCCGGAGGTGGTGTTGCCATCAAATGTGCTGGACAACGCTACGGAGATGTCTGAGCATTTCCTGTCAGGCAGGAGGAATCCTGCTCTGATTCGGGCACCAGAAGCTTGTCTATAGTAACAAATAACAAGAAGGTAAGGTCTAAGCTTGGGGAGAAAAGGTCATGTTTTTTCACATCCACCTCCCTTGGACCCCTAAGTTTATTAATAGCTGAAATTAAATAGAAAAGAAACCCTAAAATCAAACATGTTTTCTCTTTTTTTCTGTATCAAGTCGAGACTTTCCTAATCTCCACCATTTAAAAAAAAAAAGAGCTAGGTATTTATAACAAATTTAAAATGATGTGGAAGTAAAAAAATCAACAACTTTCTTTTTTCGAAATTTCGCGGAGATCAATAAAACAAGAAGATGATGCATTGGATATGTCATACAATAATGTGTCGTTAACTGTCATAGAAAACCGATATTAAACGATGGAAGCCGAACCTGAAGCAAGAAAAAAGAGAATCAGACTGTCAAGTAGAGGAATCGCTTCTATGAAGAGAATGGTTAAATCCTCCAGAAAAGATCTTTTAAAAAGATTTCATTAGAACTGCCATTAATGTGAGAATGACTCTTGTATAGAGCTGAGTCACATGCTTCACTTTATACCAGAGAATACCAAACGTTAAAAATGATATACTGGCTGATATACTGGAGAGAAATGACACGTAGTGATATACTGTGCCACACAATGATAGGTCTGACTGTTTAGGTTCTGTTTAGGTTGAAGAATGTGTACAGAATGGTTTTGTGTTGTTGTGGATCGTTCCAGCAATGAAATATTTGCGTGATACGTAGTTAAGTCATGATATTTTCGTGGTTTAGAAACAACCATATCTTATTTTTACAAATATAGGCTCACTTGGATATTCCAAGAAACTTCTTCCCGCGATGAATATATGGGAAACAAAAATAAAGTAAATAAAAATAAGGATATTTAAATACAGTTAAACTCTAATTTTAATTTAATTTTAAAAAATAGAAATGCATTTTAGTAAATTCTTTATTAAAACTATTTATAATTTTTAATTAAAGTCTGATTTTTATTTTTATTTTATTGGTATTTTGGGGATTAAATGGAATAACTTAAAGTATATTCTTAAAAGTTCCTTGGAGCATTATTACTATTTATAAAAGCTTTTTTTTTGTTTTATAGATAAGTTATTTATCAACAAGTACAACATTAAGCAACAAGGAAGTATTTGAATATTTCTTTAGAACTGTACCGTCGGACATTAATCAAGCCCAATGCATTCTGGAAATTCTAGGGTAAGTGAACCGTACTCCCCAAAATTCTCAAATATAGTGATTTTTAATTGTGTCGTTTCATTGTAAGTTTAATAGAATAAGAAATCACATTGTAATTTATCTACTTGTTATTGGATTAGAAAATATAACTTAGGTTACATTTCAAAGTGCATTACCTATCAGTAATTTTGATTATTCCAACAGTGAAATCAGTGAGAGCAGAGTAATACAACACTTACTATTTCAATATTTTTAGTGAATCTTCTTGATTAAGAAGAATTGAAACAAAATTTAACTAAATTATTATTAATTACTTTTTCATCGCATATTTAAATACTTTGATTTTAAAATTCATCTCTTTCCTAGCGACTGTCTTTAATCTTTTTTTTTGATAAAAAGAAATCTTAAAAATATTTCAAATTAATAATATTCGGAATAATAAGTCCAAATTGATTGTCAGTGGTTTTTGAATATAAAAATTTGATTTCAAAGCTTCTAATCATTCTATTCATTTGTGAGTTTATTATTTTCAAAGAATTTTCATTTGTTTTGAATTGTCTCTGATGTAAGACTCGTTCTCTTTGAATCAATAAACAAAATTGAAATGTTTTGCTACAAAGGAAACGTTGCTCCACATATTTTGTTTGTTTGATGTTTTTCGTTTCTAAGGAAGTTGAAAACTTGTTTTTAAGTTGTTGATACCTTGTTAAAGGTGTCCTTGTTGAAGGGCTGCTGCTCTCAAGGGAGCAGTCATTGTAAAGGAGCTGCTTCTCTGTGTCGTAGGGATTCATGTTGCGCAAACACGATGCCTAATGGGCTTTGGGTCCGTAACAGAACGGAGGTCATTATTTAAACTCAGCCAAGATACACTGTTTGCATTTCCCTAGATAGGTTCATTAAAAGAAAATGGATTTGGTTACTTACAGATAACGCAAAAACAAAATAAAATGAAAATAAAAATTTTCTGGGATTGAAACCACATGAAATTGTTTTCAGTAATTATATCCAAAGTAACATCAATCTTATAATCTAAGATTCGAGTGAATTATTTAATTATTTTTCAAATTTTATATATTTCGCTAACTATTGTAACGCAGTTTTGTTAGAATAATTATTATATCTTTTGTTACAATAATTTTACATTAAAATAAACGAGGAAAATTAAAATAAACGTAGAAGTTAAAAGTATATGATCTAAAAATATTTCTACTGAAATTGATCGTTTGTTTAGAACTATATCATAATAGGCATCAGAATTGTGCAATACTTTCTAATTACGTCACATTGGAAATAAAGTGCTATTACAGTTACCTAATATTTTTCTGTTTAATAATAAAAATTCATTATACATAACTTTTTCTGAATGGACTGAGAATAAAAGCCTGGCTTCGAAAAATTTGGATTTCTTCGTAACAATCTGAAAAAGATTCCTATATCTCTCTTATAAAGAGAAATAACTTTTGGCTACTCTCCCATTGGCTGTAGCTGATGTTACGAAACTGACAGAACTGATGTAAACCATGCAGAGATTTAATTGGCGTCTCCAAAGGTGCACGATCTGTCTTTGTCGTTTGTTTTTTAATTTTTATTTTGTCTTAAGATTATTGAATTTCAATCTTAGACCAAACTTTGTAGGAAAGATAAACTTAGTAACGTTGTATCTCAAACAATCATTAAGTTGGATTTTTTTTTCACAACAAATAAATATTAATATTTTTTTGTTAATATTTAATATTCTCAATACAAATTTGTTTAACTTACTAACTTTTAGTTGTAAGTTTAATACGGAAGGTTTTTCCTGATCTCTGGAAACGAATTTCGGTGATGAATTGCTGCAGAAAATCCTTGTCTCCACCACTGATGATGATCATGTGACAGCCTTTCACTGCTGCTCTACATTGTAATTTCCATTGAAGCAGACTGATTTCTGTCAACTCGTCCTGACTAAGCTTTCCAGAGACTATCTATCGTGCGGGGACGCCTGCTTTCTAGTTCTCGTTATAGGAGTCCAAATGCACAAAAACACTTTGCTGCAGCATCTGGTGACTTCACAGGAATTCACTGAAAGGTATAGCGTTTATTCCTTTTTCTGTTCCATACTCTCCAGAAACAAACGGGTTGAAGGAAAGGTGTGACTCGAGGCTTTATCTGGATGGTGCTAAACCTTGTTTGTGTCTGTACCGTATAACTGAGGAATCTCATTTCTATATAAATTGATAAATTGATCCGAACATTAGTTTGATAGAAGTGGGAATTGATCTTTGCAACATGACGCATATTTTTTTATTTTACTCTAATAGCTGTATCCTGCGATGATGAAGAATCCCTTCTAAAAAACTTCTTTGCATTCTGTATATCATCTTTGAAAATTTTATCACCCCTTTGACGGTAATAAATTGTTAAGTTTGTTATTGAGACTCATTAATACTCATTAAGACTCATGTATTCTTCAATTAATGTAACTATGAATTTTTATTTTGCATCGGAAAGAGCAGTAACATATCCTTCCCAAAAGGATAGTTTTACTTCGGCATCGTTGTCGCCTAACACATGAGATTCCACACTGAACAGCATGTGGAAAATCACCATTGTTAAGCATATGCGTGTCCCGTGGCAGATCAGGCCAATAACTGCTTATTCAAAGCAGTTTCCAGAAAATACAATAACGTAAAATTACATAGCATGTCTCAACGTCCTTCCTCTCATTTTCGGTCACCATAGATTTTTAAAAGCTTCTTTCTGTTTTATTTAAGAGAAGTTATTTATTTCACTTAATTACCAATAAATAGGCTTTGTCTTTATTTGTCTTTACTATTCTTCTTGTCTTTAGCAGCTTCAGAGGTCTTCAGAATTATTTTTTATTAATCAAAATTTCCAATTTTTTTAATATAATTTAATTTAATAATTTTTTTTTCTTAAGGACATCAGTCAGATCGGGGTTTAGAGGCGGTCCTTTTTCAAACGTGATCTTCAGTCTCATTTCATTCAAATCATTCCTCGTGTTTTCACTACTTTTGTGCAAACAAGATTAGTGAAATTGATTCGGAGGAAAATAGGATTTTTTTTTTGGAGTGAAATCGAAAGGAGTTTCTATTTCGCTGAATAAAATTAAATAATGAGGAATCAACAGATAATCCTTTTTTTATTAAAAAAGTTTATTTTTAAAAAAGGTTTATTTTATGTATTGTTTTATTATGTTTATTCATTTATATTTTGAGATTTTGTGAGTATTTAGGACTTTATTGATTTTATGCTATTTCAGAACATATAATTTAAGGAATCTGAAAAATACAATTTGTGGTTTTCTGCCAGAAATTAATCGCAGAATCAAACTTGTATTTAATGTCTTTGGTAGAAACAATGTAATATTGAAAGGAGCAACGCCAATGCTTAAAGAGAAAAGTTTTTAATCATTGTATATTAACAGTTTAACATAAGGAGCGGAGACAGTGACTTTGACCAGGAAAGCAATTCAGAGACTGCAGACAACACCAAAGAAGATGCATGTTAGGAATTACGCGATGAGTGCGCAAACGAAATGTATGAGTGAGAAAACCAACCGATCACTATAAAGGAGCTCAAATGGCATTGGACTGGTCATGTAGCAAGACGTAATACTAGATGGTCAATAGAAATTCAAATTGGATTCCGAATAATGAAAGGAGACCGAAAAAAAGGCCATAAGGTAGATGGTGATGAAATTAAAAGTTATGTTGGATTCGAATGGAAGAGAAAAGCTTTTGACCGAAAGAACTGGAAAAACAAATATGGACAGACCTTCATCCTTCAGTGGATTGAAAATGGTTGAAGATCATGATGATGATGGTATCTTTGGAATCTTCTTAGCAATATTAATTACAGTTAATATACTCTTCTTCTTTTGAAAATTTCAATTTTCTGTTACTCTGCTTGTTTCAATATTGTTTCTAATTTTCTCATTTTTTGTCTATGTTTAGTGCTTTCAATTGGACCTATGTTTCACTTGTTTATACTAATACTGAATACGCTAGCAATGGCTTTGAGGAATTACAGCGCTTGGCTCCCAGATACAACGTCTGTTTCGCACAACCACAACGTATCAATGTCGATAATTACACTCCAAAGGACTACAACAACGTAATTAGGAATTTGAAAGTAAAAACACATGCAAGAGGTAACTATCCTTTTATAAGAAAAATGAAAATTCATTTAATTAATTAAAATAATTTTAACTTAACCTATAATTTATAATTATTCTTCAGTATATATTTATTAAATTTTTCATTTTAATTATATTTTTTTATTCGTCAGTATATTTATTTCTAATAAATATTAAGTAAAACACGAACAGATTAATAGATATAGCATTTAGTAATCTGTATTTATCAATTGCTATTTATGAATCATCCATAAAGTTAATATAAATCTGGATTTTATAATTAATCTATTCGCACAAGAACGTTTTTAATCCGTTCGGCTATGTCGTAACTCCTATCCCTATCATCAAAATTCTATAAGAGATCTCAGATTCTATCTGATATTCCTACTTATTCTTTAAATCGGCTTATCTGTAATCAGGTTCAGAGCATAAACACTTACCTATTAGAACACATAAGGGCTTATAAGAATGATTGAGCCAAAATATCATATTGGGCTGATCATTGTAGAGATTTGAAGCATAATCCGGACCCAACAGTAGAAATCTTATATCACCTGCCAGAAAAAAAAGAAAGATTAATGATAGAATCTTGTATAATTAATCAATTTCCATGTAATAATGAAGATAAATTTTAAAAAATCAGTAATATAACATTTGGCTGGTTCAAAAATAAATATTAAAAATACAGAACTATTTATAAGTTGTAGATTTGAAATATGATATCATCATCAGTTGGATTTTGTTTAAAATAATTACTTTAAATTTGTAAGATTTTATTTCACTAAAAAAGAGAATGGGTTTTATTAGTTTTATTCATCACAGTGCATTTTAATTAATTGAGACCAGTCATTAAGAAAAAAAAGGGTGTCATAAGGGTTTTCTAATGTTAAGGAGTATTTTTATTATAATATAAAAAAAAAAAATAATTTTAGATGTTAGTTTTTTTGAATCTACAATGCATTTACTTTTCCTTTTTCGTTAACTAAGAAGACGCTTTGATTGGGAATTTTTCTGATAAATCTGTATGTAGAATTAGCTGTGACTTTCTGTTTCCTAAATCCTTTTTCCGAGAATCTGACTAAAAAAAGAATTTTCGCTTCTGCAAAAGCTCTTAAATAATAATGGCTTCATCTGAAAGCAATGGAAGTTTTGTGCTTGAAATGGGAAGGAAGACAGTGAATTCAAACATTTGATAGATTTCAACTTTCTTTTTTTTTTTAATTATAAATGACAGAAAAAATGTAGGTTATGTTTTTTTTTTCTGTTATTGTTGGGATTCTACTTTCAAATTCTGGATCAGAATAATTACTTCTTTAACTGATTCTGACTTGTACAACAAAGTAATAAATAAGATGAAAATAAAAAAAATAAAGAAATAAGTTTTATTTTATCTTTGTTAATGAAACAAATTCAAACTTGGGGTGGATTCGAACTGTCACTGAAAGCATTTTTTATTATAGCGCTTTAAACTGCTGAGATACCAATTGAAGATTCTATTGTTTAGTTGTTGTTTAATAGAATAATTTCTATATTTTTTAAATCATTTTTTCGGAAACAAGACGTGTAGAATATAAAATGTCGATTCTTGTCTATTTTATTGTTCTGAATGTGTAGATTTTATGAGAAAAATGCAATAAGTTCTGCATAGATATTATGTAAGTGTATATATATATATATATATATATATAGATTTACTATTCTGTAAAATACATCTTACTTCTTTTTTTTTAGTTGTGGTAATTTTTACTGATAAGCGAACGGCTCACAATATCTTAGCAGCGGCCAAACGGTTAAAGGTTATTGGTCGATTTGTGTGGATTGGAAGTGATGGATGGAGTGGACGAGATTCAGTGACTGTTGGCAATGAAGAAGTGCTCGAAGGAGCCATCGCCGTCCAGCCAATGTGGGGAGAAATCAAAGGATTCAAAGAATATTTCACTTCACTAAACCCTGCGAATACTCCCCACAATCCCTGGTTTAAGGAGTTCTGGGAGGATTATTTCCAATGTCGTTTACCCGACGTTGCTCGCAATCCTTTTAATAACAACTATCCCCCTTGTACAGGACAACTGTCCATTGAGTCCAAAGGAGGCTTTAGGCAACAGTGGTATCTTCATTTTATTAGAGATGCTGCCTACGCATTTGCCTATGCCCTTCGAGATATGCATCGAGTGAAATGTGGGGAAGGCACTCAAGAACTGTGTTCAGCTATGGCCAAACACATTGAGGGAGAAGAATTGAAAAAATATTTAGAAGCAGTCAGCTTTAAAGGTAAAAAAGTATTCAAATTCTTAAATGCTTATTAAAATACCTAGTTAATAGTTACATTTCTATATACGGTTTATTTGTTGCTAGAAACTTGGATAAAATTTCAAATTCATGCTAAGAGTACAGATGTTAATGTTTAAAATGAAATATTTTAATATATATATATATATATATATATATTATGGAACCCTGTAATTACATTATTTAAATTTTGCATTATCACATTAACGACGATTGAAAAATGAATATCACACGTTTAAAAAAATACATCAACCAATAATTAAAGTAAAAAACATGAATACAATTAAGAAAAATATATACTTAGGACAGTTTCGACCAGCAGACTGCTAAGTCATCATCAGCCTAAATACATAAATAAGTGAAGTTATTTATTTAAATTTTAGTTAATAATAATAGCCTCAGGTTTCAAAATTAAACATTCAAAAACTTACATAAAAAAAGTATTAAAAATTATATCTTTAAAACATTTAATTTTAAAAGTGTTAAAGTTATTGAGAAAAATTAGTGAACATTTGATCATCTTAATTTAAAAAAAAAATATTATTCAACTGTTTGCGAAATCATTATATTCCTTTTTTTTAAGTCTTTATGTAAAATTCAAATAAAAAGAAAAGGTAGAGGAACACTTCAACAATTCTAGTCTCTTGCATTCATTCCTTCTGAAGTGTTGGAAAAAATGAATATAAAGACTAGTTAAATATCTAGGGTTTAATTTCAAATAATATCCTAAAAAGTTTTTCTTTCAGTCAGAGATTATCAAACGCTTTGATTAAAAAAAGGATTACAAGTTTAACTGAAGTGTTGTGGGATTTTTAAATTAAATATAATTGTTTTTTGTAAAGAAATTCTCATATTCTAAATTCTTTTTCTTAATTCTCATATATTTTGAAGAAATTCTCAATAAACAAACGCAATTTTTAAAACTATTGCGTTTGTTTATTGAGAATTTCTTCAAAATATATAAAAAAAAATATAAAACTTGTGATTTTCTTTTCTCACTCAACTTATTTTAGTAAATTAATATCCTTAATTTCAAGAAAACTTCATATCTTTCTATCGTAATAGCCTCTACACCGAGTTATCTTTCAATCTGATATTTCACCTTTAAAATCATTGTCGTTAAAAAAAAAAAAATAATTTATATAATCTCACTAACCCCATTTTTTTTCTTTGATCTTATCAATTCCTTTCACAAATATGCTTATGATAATATTGGATAATATTTTTACATGATAATCTTCTATGA
>JAFIDM010000005.1:31378537-31392484 GCA_023159025.1 Thereuonema tuberculata
CGGAGTGGGAAAATTCCTCATAGAAGAGTTTATTGTGGCCCACTCCTCCTTCAGATCCCGATTATATGCTTCTGATATTTCTTACAGATGAAAATAATAAGACATTCCGTTTCCTGAATGGAGGTGATGGGACGCCTCGTTACAGCATCCTCAACTATCAGAGATCTTCAGATACAGAATTTAATTGGAAAGTTGCTGGAAGTTATCACCGTAAGTGGAAACATCAAGAAAAACTAATAGGAAAGGATAACATTATTCTATTTTATAGCCAAAGAATAAATACGTACAGAATGTCAAGCTTTACAAAGCATTTCTTTTGAATTATATTACAAATCCTCGAATTTTATAAATCTTAATTTTTAATAGATAAATGACTCCTCACACATCATTGAGTATTTAAACATGTTTATTTAAATGCAATTTGCGAATTTTCGGGAACAAATATTATCGTTATTCCCTTCCTCAAGCATATTTGGAATTAATACAACAAACAATAACAGAAAACAGAAGGAACACTAAAAATTAAATCGAAACACGTCATTACAAAATATGAGAAGAGAATTAATAGAGAAATTATGGTATAAATCTTAATTTAGTTTCGATTGATCAATAAGTGCTTGTTAAATGACATTTACCATTGCTTTCAGTAATAATTTTTCAACATTCTATATATTCAAGTAATTTCGTTTATTGAATTGGTTGCAATGTCGAATATTGAAAATTCAATGATTTATTACTTTGATTTATTACTTTTGGGAAATTTCTCTACAAAATAATTTCCTGAAATAAAAAATGTTTGCTGATTCTTAATTCAGAACAATTTTACTATTCTACAAACACCCTCCCTGAAAATAAGATCACTAATCCTTAAAGCTCTCATAACTGAATCTACCCAAGGTTACATAACCATTACAAATTCATAAATTCTATAAAATCAATCTGAAAGATGCATTTTCGAACACTACAGTTTAGCTCTCAATTTTAATAGTATAAAAATTTATCAAATATTTAATTCTAACAAATATCTTAGAAATCAAAAGATAAATTCTTGTCATTCTAGTTGTAAACAAAAAAGCTTTTTTTTTTTTTTTTTTTTTTTTTTTTTTTATCTTAACTGAAAAATTTTCGATCGATAAATGACTTTAAGTTGAGAATTGCTTCACGTGAAAGAAAATCGATTGGAATTCTTGGAAGGAATGTTCTCGATAAGGAATCTTTTAATTTGTTTTTGAGCAGTTCTCTGGCTAATTGTATTTTTTAAAAAGCTTCTAAGTACAAGAACTTCTTAACAAATCGTAGACAGAAACTTCTCGATCAGTGAATCTCAATCTTTTTTGAGAATTCTTTTCAGAATTGGTTTTTTTTTGAGAATTAATCGTAATCCCGTTAACAAAAATATTGCCATAAAAAAATATTATGTTTTGCAATTTGATGAAGATGCCATTTTAGAAATAATTTTTTTTTTTTCATAAATACTAAAAGGGTGTTTATGAAAGTTCAGTGATGGGACAATTCATCACTGCCATTCGTTTTTATTTCATCATAATAATTAGGATGACATTTCCAAGGGTTTCGTAGCAGTAAGTCGTTGTAACAAAACAAAAATCAATCTAAAAATATGTAAATACTATTATTTATACTCAATCACTTGTTTTATCTGTAAAAGAAAGAGAAGAAATGACATTTTTTAGTTGAATTTCATTCTTCTCAACGACTCTAGGTAAACAATGTGATTTATTTCTTGAATTTCTCAATAAATAATAAAAGAAAAAGGTTTCTATTTTCTTTGAAAAAATATTGACATAGAGTTAAAAATATGTAAGAAAATCCACAGAAAAACAAATATTAAAACTTTCACAATCAAGAAGTTGTGCTGTTGATTATTGGATGGCCTTAGGTAAAGAGAATTGAGTTACCTAAGCTGTTTTCAAATATCTTGGAAATTTTCAATGCAATCGATTTTTAAAATTAAATTTCCGTATTTTGTTTCATTAGTTGAAGAGGATTATAGTCCAGTGTTGGAGATAAAAATGGACTTAGTCAAATTTGGAACAAACAAGGAATTTCCTGCTTCTTTCTGCAGTGAACCATGTAAACCAGGACAGGCTAAAGTGCAACAGGTATTTTGATTGTCTATCAATGGATTCTGAGAAATATTTTAAGTGTAATTTATCTTTGAATTCTTTCTAGTATTTTCTTCTCTTCTCAAAGAGTGATTGGATGCAAATAAATCTAAGCAACACCTTTTTTAAGAAAAAATGGGTAGAATATTTAAAAAAAAATATATAAGCTATGAAATTGTTTTTTAGTAAAAGAATTGAAATGAATAATTGACGTATGAATGTATAAATTTTTTGGAAATGCATAAAAAAATTAAAAACGTCATTTCCGAAAATTTATTGAAATATCATTTTACAAGACGATTCCATCGATGGAAGATGTTTTTTTAAATTTCACTTGAAAATAGACCCAATTAAGTTGAGGGTCAGAAACGTCGTGAGCTTTTATCCTTTTTAATCGTTTGTCCGTGCTTTTAATGGTAGGCATCTTTTAATTTTTATTTAATAGCACGTAATTTTTATTAATATGCCTGAATTACTTTGGGTGGGAAAACGTCTTTCTGACGAATTACTTCCAGAAAAAGAAAACAATTGGAAAGGGAGAATAAACACTTTATACTCTTTCTTATAAATGTAAATATTAATGATTTATTAGGATAATCAAGTATTATAATAAGTGATGGCGGATTTAAAAATAGAAGTTCGAAATATTGAGATCTTTCAAACAATATTTTTTAATTATCTGTTCGAACTTTAAAACAATACTACTAGATTTGTATTGAAATGATGAAATGTTTTTCCTATAAACAATTATCTTTATTTTTTGAAGAATCTAGAAAATTAGTAGATATTTCAGCTTCACAACAATTTTTTTATTACTTTTATTATAATTTCTTTCAGTTATTTTAATAAATTCATTTTCTTTTCTAGGAAGGAGAGACGTGCTGTTGGGTTTGTACTAATTGCTCTCAATATCAATACTTAAAAGATGAATTTCATTGTGAAGACTGTCGCAATGGTACCATACCCTCACGTTCTAAGGACACTTGTGTTACCATTCCTGAGAAATATCTTCATTACCAGAATCCCTGGGCTATAGGAACTTTGGCTGTAGCTGGTTTAGGGATTCTATTAACACTGCTCATTGCGTTGGTGTTTTGGGCCTACAGTGATACTCCAATCATCAAAGCTGCTGGTCGTGAACTTAGCTACCTTTTGCTTCTTGGCATCTTCCTTTCTTTTGCCATTACTTTTGTTGTCGTGGCCCCTCCGACTTCCCTGACCTGCGGATTGACTCGTTTCTTTATTGGACTTTGTTACACACTGTGCTACGCAGCGCTGGTCACCAAAACCAACCGCATCGCGAGGATCTTCAATCATCGGTACGCTACTCCCCACAAAGCTAGGTTCACAAGTCCACGATCGCAGCTAGTCATCACTGGACTGTTGACTTCGGTAGAGATATTAATCAACGGAGTGTGGCTAATATACAACCCACCAACAACAGTTAATATTTACCCAACAAGAGATGATAACATTCTTATCTGTGCCGGATCTAACAATGCCTCCTATTTGGTCGGTCTGGTTTATCCTTTCCTCCTTATTGGTTCTTGTACAGTGTATGCTTTCAAGACACGCAAATGCCCAGATGGCTTCAACGAAGCGCGCTTCATTGCTTTTGCTAATTACACCACCTGCGTTTTGTGGTTTGCTTTCGTTCCTCTATTTTTTGCATCCGTTAGCAACATTCAACGTGTGATCACACTCAGTTTTGCCCTAAGTCTCGGTGGATTGGTTCTTCTTGGTTGTCTCTTCGTTCCCAAGCTCTACATTGTTCTTTTAAAGCCAGAAAAGAATACCAAGGAAGGTGTTATGTCACAGCACAGAGCCAACTATGTACCGTCTTCCTCCGTACAACAGGCACCTTCTCCTGTTCCCATATTACTTAATGGATCCACAGGTAAATTTTTATTTTATCTTCAGAAATTGACTGTTTCTCTCTAACTCTAAAATTAATAATTAACTTCTAAAAAAAATAAATAAAAAGTTATAGTATTTTCCAAGATGTTACTATAAATCATCCGATCCTCAAGCCCATTTATGTAATATATTCTTTTTTATTTTTATAATTTTTAATATACATTATTGTTTCTTATATATGTGTGTCAATATTTACTCATTTCATAAATATATTTAAAACACGTTAAACTTCAGGCCTACCTGAAGACGATTCCTGAACAATAGGACACGAAAGTCCTGGTCTACTCTTTTAACGATGTGGGAAATACCTCAGAGTCTCGTTTGCAATAACTTCCCCTCAGTCATATTAGGACTACATTTCCTAATTAATTACTGGTTATATTATTAAATTTATTCAATTTATATTTTAAATGACATTTTAATTTATGTCACGAAATTGAGTTATTAATACTTCGCATGAGAAATTTCAATTTCTTAGGAAAATTAATTAAAAAAATTAATAGTTACTCATGCTTGAATGTAATTTGGATCAAGATCTTCATGGAAAATATAGAAAGTAAATTTGTGCTACATTTCTTTTTTCTTCTGTAAAATGAAATACTGTTAGATACATACATCACGTTTATTCTGATTTTTTAGAAATACAGCTATATTCCATTCAAATTGCAAAAGCTTCTCTATATATTTTTAATATATATATTTGAATTTGATATATTTGAATATTTGTGTGCAATGTTTAAATCTTATTTTAAATTTGAAGATATTTGCAATACATACAGAATATATTTTTATTGAATTAATAAATCAAGCAATATTTCTTTTGATCAATAAAATATCCTTGAATTGAAAACCTTCCTTGGCGATATACATTCAACTCAATCCAAATAAAAAAAAATCATGCAATTACAAGTCATTTTAAATCACTTACATTTAAGGAAAAGGAAGGTGCTTTCAGTAAACTTATTTTTAAAGTAATAAATAATAAGATATTGAATGAACTTATTTTATTAAAAACTACTTATGAAACGCTTTAGTCTAATCTTTTCTAAACCTAGACGGTACTTTCCCAGTGCTAATCTAAATGGACATTTTCCAAGTTATCGTAGACTTTAATATTTCCAGAAAATGTTCAGATAAAAGATTAATCATTTTTAAAAGATCGACGACAGAAAAATCGAACTTCAGAAACAACAACAAAAAAAGTATGGTGGGACATTGATTTGAAGATGGCACTGCTTGAATTTGTTGACGTTGCATTATCAGGTTATTGGAAGAAACACATCTGCGCATAACCTGAGAAAAACATATAATTTTTAGCTGCTTCAGATAAAAATTAAGAAATGTAGATATTTTATTGAAATTAATTTAATTTTTTGTATTAAATTGATTCACTTCCATTCATTTCAATGTTTTTTAGCGTTCGCTGATACAACAAGTACAAGTTTAGTACAAGCAGAGGAAGAAGAGAAATTCTCCTTTGAGGAAAAAAATGCCAAACACGATATCCAGATCTCTAAAAGTTATCAGCTGATTGTGACGTCAGGCAGTGCGAAATTTCCACGAAAGAAAGCCCCGAATCTCCCCAAAAGTATAAAGACATTACATAGCCAAACACTGTGATCTTTCAAGATATTCTTCCAGACTGAAGGACATCCAATTGAATTCCCTCCACTCGTCTTCAGTGATCTCAACAGGAAACATATTCTAGTGATAAATCATCGAAACTTCATCAGCTTTCTGTTTTATTGAAGAACCTGTAAATATTGTGTAAAATTTGTAGTAATAAGTTACTCTCAGTATTTATTATTTATGTTCATGATATATCGAGATTGATTTTTATGAAAGGAATGTATTTCTTTGCAGGATTACTTCTTTCTTCTGCTTTATATATTATTATACGAATAATGAATTCTCTAATCTATGTAGGCATTCGGAAATAATATTAAACTCATTCTATAAATTGTTTAAATTCAAAATGCAATTAAAAAATATCGAGTCATAGTAAATGCACTGACAATAAGTCAACTTGAATTGTATGAACTTTTTAAATTTTTATTTTATCTCAAAGATATATTGATTACTTCAATTTGTGGCTATTTTTTTTGTTAATTACTGCATTAATAATGTTTTGTTAGTTTTAAGCATTATTTTCAAATAAAAAATCATAAAATAAACCAAAAAAGCATTTGAAATCAAGTGTGGGATCTATTCGTGGAAATAAAAAATGATCGGAAGGAATTCTTAAGAATCGAACATTAATGATAGTTATGTAATTTTTTTCTACATCGAAGCTCATATTTAGATATTTTCTTTCTAAAGGAATTTCATGAAAATTTAGGTTGAAGATTATATAATAATAACCTTTGATTATATAATAAATACGAATACATTCAACAAAATTAATTCTTTTATTCCTAAAATACGAAATGAAAGGAAAATAAAATAAAACAAAAAAAGAAGAAAAGAATTGTTCCAGGTGTAAATAATTGCAAAGTAATTCTGTTATTATATGAAGGGTCCATTGGATGAATGTTCATATCTAGTTTATCGATTTTATTGATTTCTGCATTATATAATTACATCGATTGTTGATTATTTCGGACTGAGATGAGTAAAATTGTAAACTTTAATTTATGAATAGACTTTAATAAATTCTTAATATACTTTTGTTTGAAAATAATTACAAATCTTCAAGTATTTCAAAATAGCATGTAAAATTTCTCAAGCCTATAGCAAATTAATTTTGTAATTTCCGACTGACTGGAGAGGTTTTACATCTCATTTTGATAATGAAATTGTAATTTTAAACTATGAAAGACAAATTGCAACTTTTAGAAAATTCAGTTGGACCTGATATTAAGTAGGACCAGTGGATTTAACAGTTTTAAACACTAACCTCCTTCTATTTTTCATGTGAAAAGCAGTTCCTAAGGAAGAGGAAGAAAGTAGGAGAAAAAAAACAACGGAAAAGTGGAATGATCTGAAAAATGAATGAAATATAATTTTATTTTTTCATTATAAGTCATATTGATTTTAGTTAATGAACTTAGCGAAGTTTCAACTTTTAAAAGAAGAGAGATTCTTAAGAAATAGTTTTAAATTGGTTTCAGATGGGATTTCTACGAACAATTAATACAGAAAGTGATATGGAGTAAAATGTGCCATAAATCAATGTTTCTCTTGTAAACTTTCAATATCCATTAAGTATCCTTTTATATTTATAAGAAAATTCATCTGTCTTAAGTTATTTACCAGTACAGTAGAACCTCATTATAACGGACCCTATTATAACGGACGTCGCTTATAACGGACAGTTTTAAAAAAAATTGTAGTAATAATAAAGGATGCTTATTTTTATCTGACGAGTTTACATTTCCAAGCAAGCGATTAAAAATTAATCGTTATGTTGTTTTGCGTAAACATGGATGCGCTGAAGGACTTTGAAGAAGCAGAATCTTCGGAGGACGAGGAAGAAGGGGTAGGAGACACGACTCAGCCTACAATTAAGGGGAGCGAAGTAAAAGGCCATTTAAATTTTGTTATTCAATATATTGAACAATCGGCAAATGAAAATGTATTTGCCTATTATGAACACTTACCTCCGTCAATTATTGGACTGAAGAAATAAGCAGCAAACAAACCCAGCAGAAAATAAATTATTTTTTCAAAGCAATGAATGTAAGCAATCAATATGAACCAGGATCTTCTTGTTCTAAAGATTAATGCAGTGTATACGTACACAACTTTTTCAATTCAACCTATTATGTTGAAGGCTGTTTTTTATTTGATATATAATAAACCCTTTTTTTTAGCTAACTATTGTACTTTCATTGATGTACACCCTGCTGCATTACACCTCAATAAGAATTATTTGTTATAAACCGGACTTTCATTAAAACTCTCTACCCCTTGTTAGTCCGTTATGAGGTTCTACTGTATTCGCAGTTGGTGCATCATGATTTGTTTTACTTATTTTAAGAAATAAAAACAATAAAAAAAGAAATCAGTGACTGCGTCATTTCTTGAAGTTCATTATTTCGTTTGAGATTTTCTTTATTTTAATTAAGTTATTCGAACCTTATTTAATCTCTATTTCGTTAGTGTTTATCCTTTCTTTTTCGCTTAATATCTTTTTGTTTTGTGGTAACCAAATTTAACCGATGATTCATCAACGCAAAGTATTTTCTATTTGATGAGGCTAATGAGGATTTGCTACATTACAAGGTCTAAAACAGCCAACGTTTTCGAAAATACGAAATTTAATGAGGCAAAGTTCAAGTTTCGTTGGTGAAAAACCTGTATTGAAGGGATCAACTGAAGTTTTTCTTTCCTTTTTTTAATCGGGAAATGGGAGATTGATGGAGGATTCTCTTGGAGTGGATGAAGCTAATCAAGTTGTAATACAGAATGTTTGTATCATAAATAAATTCCACGAAGTCATAAATATCCCAATTCAAATTTAAAGACATAGTTTATTATTAGAATTCGTAATTCTATATTTTGTTTTGCAATTTGTAAAGAAACTCGACTACAGAGTAATTTACGCAAACAATTACAGTAGAACCCCGGAAATACAAACTAATTGGGTCTGTGGTCTGTTCGGATTCGGAAATGTTCGCATTATCCGAAAAGAAATATTAGTACTCTATATGGTATACATGCTGTATACTGTGTATACAGTACACAGTTACAGCTATGGTATTAGCTCCCACTTGGCAACGTAGCGTAACGGTGAGACAGAAGAACGAGGGTTGTGGAGGTGAGGAAAGGACAGCACAGCGATTGCTTGCACTGTGAAAGGCAGTACCCGATCACGTGAACAGTAGCAGTATCTGCAGTACGCAGGGGTGTTGCATACTTTTCGGTTAGCTTTTGTTACAATAGCCTACAATTCACTGTAAATCGGGACGAGTTACAGTTACGTGTTTATCATTTTAATTAATTAAGTTTACTTAAATTAAGTGAATACAAATCTAGTGTTCCGTTGTTGTAACATCGTAAAGTACAATGATAAGCAAACGGAAACGTAACTCGTATAAATTAAAATACTGTAGTGATGTTGCATTCCGCTAAATACTAGCTTAAAACCTTTTATTTTAATAATATGTACAGTGCTATGATTAAATACTGTACTTCCTGTATATTGCAAGTGAGATTTAAATTTTTTCCTGCATCATAGATTCTGTTCGGATTAACCGAAATTTCGGATTTGCGGGGTTCGGAATACCGGGGTTCTGCTGTACTAAGAAAAACAAAATACTTTAAATTAAATGTAAATGTTGATATGTTTCAGCTAAACAAGTAAATGGGAATGAATATAAAATGGAAATTATTCATACAATTATTTCTTTCACTATTGGTTGAATATTTGCTAGCTAAAATATTCTCATAATTCTCATCATAATTCTTTCTCCTATAATCACTTCAAACAACGATATTTCGCAGACATTTCTATCGGTCTACTTTTTCAAGCTAAATCACTTCGTAAAACTGAACAAGATTTTTTTGAATAAACAATACTAAGCTACAATTCCTTTACAATCTATTTTCTTAATGCATATAATAACAAAGGTAACATGAAATTGCATTGAATTTTGAAATATTGTATGTAAAATTTTTATCTTTCTTTTTATAATATCCTGAAAGAAAGATAATGTACTACTAGTGATAAACTAGCTTATGCGCCCGTAAACAATGACGGGATAACAATGCGACCAGTGCTATAGTACTTGAGAGCATTCCACATAGACGGATACATGCACACAATTGGAAAATAATATAAAAAGACATATACATTTGCCCGTTTTATACGTGTGTTCACGAGCACCCGTATTCCCTGTTTTTCTTGAAAACAGGTTACAGGTTGTTCGCCTGAAAATTTTCAATACTAAAATAGTATCCAAAGAATCAAGTTGTGATTGTGGATGTCCGGTAGAAACCGAAAGTGGGCGTAATCGGGATATACTTTGAAATTTCAATTATAGGTCATATAGGGTATCATTGATCATTGATCATTTGTTCAATCAATGTTCAAAACGTGCAATAAAGAACAGTGGAAAGGAAATACAACTAAAATCAAATCTGTTTTGCTCTAGCAATCCTTGTTATTCAGAATTACGAATCATAACATAACGTAAAAATATAGAAGATGTGTCATCTGAAATACCCCTACGTCGAGAGGTGCTCAAAATGTCCACCTCCTTCTGCCAAACACTGTTAGCTTCTCATTCAATAGAATGGAATCACTCAGTGAACTGCTGAGAGACCGATAAGCTTTTGTAATTTGATCCCTTGTCATCCCTTGTTGTTGGATGTTCTTGGTATACGACGTCTTTAACTCGTCCCCACAGAAAGAAGTCTTAATGGAGACGAGTCAGGAGATCGAGACGGCTAGCTACCGGTCCTCCTCGTGCTATCCAATGTCCATGAAAGAACTGGGTCCGAACAGCAAAATAAACCACAACAATTGAATACTATCAAACAGTGGCAGCCAAAAGTTACAATCACAACTACCGGCAAGTGATCCAGTTCATGACACAGTGTATTTCCTTTCCACATTTACTCTGTGTTGCGTAATTTGAACATAGATCGAACCATTGTCAATTTCATTTTTATCAACATTTGCAATTGTTCCGATAAGTATGTTGATGATAAGCGTCATCATTTTAGTTTTTCCTGAATTGTGACTAAACAAGAAACGTTACAGAAAAAAACGTTTTAGTAAAAGTTGTTTCTTTTCAAAAGACCTATCGAACGATACCCCACATGACCTGTAATTCAAAGTTGACCCAGATTAACCCACTTCCGGTTTCTACCGGACATCCACAATGCCACCATTTGATTCTTTGAGTACTATTTGGTAATGAAAATTTTCACACGAACAACCTATACCCTGTAGTTTTCGTGAAAAAACAGGGGATACGGTTACTCTTCAACACCCTGTATATATAGACCGTGAATATATCGATGAGTGGTTGTTATAACAAACTAGTATATACACCCATCAACTATGACTGGAGAATAATGTGACGGCTTTTAGTTGAAATAGAGTATTTGCCCATCATTTGTAATTTCTTCATTCATGTCGAGAAATGTCTCTAATGACTCTTCAGTTCGCTGAGAGTGAGCTTCTGCATCTAATGCTCGTCTGGCCTGAACTTGTAGTAGGCTAAAAAAAATTAAAATTTAAATTTAAATTTAAATTTTAAAATTAATGAATTATTTTTTAGGTTTCTAAACAGAATGATGTTCCTACAGGAGCCTTATATCCCCACTCCTTCTGTCTTAGCCATTGAATGATAGGCATACCAACACGACAGTTTACTTTTGAAAGGGTACTTCTGTTTCCCTTTATGGGATCCATACATTCGCTCTGTATAGAAACCGTGGGGTATTATGCGATTGCTACTGGCATCGCTGCTACTATCTTGTTTTTTTCTCTAGTTCTTTTCTCATTGCGTCACATACAGAGAGGGAGTGATAAGAGATATTTAACAATAATTATAATTACAAAAAAATATTTTTCAAACACAGAGAAAGTGCGCTATGGAAGTGCGTTGCTCACAGACAGATCTGGAAAACTATTATAACAAATAGCAAAAGTAAAATGCAACAAAATCAAGCTATTGATAACCCTATATCATGTTCAGTTGAGGGCAGTGATTGTACAAAAGTTGTACAAGTGTAAAATTGTAAATCCCTTACTAATACGTTAAATCATACTAAAATTAATATCAAATTGTTAATAATTCTTGTTTGATAAATATCTCAACCGATGGAAATCTGTTTGATTGTAGTTTTGGAAAACGCTTCCTTTAATTCAGTTCCGAAGAAGATTTGTAAGAACAGTTTCAGAATTCATTAATCCAGTAGTGAAGAAAAGGTACTGCTGGAAATGTTTCACATTTGTAAAAATAATATTCATTTTAAGTCAAAACTGTTTTGACAGTTTTAATTATTAAATACAGTGATACCTCGGATCACGAACGTCTCGGTCTACGAACAAATCGGTCTACGAACACCATCTGCGAACAAATTTTGCTTTGCTTCACGAACGATGCTTCGTTTCACGAACATGCACCCATGGAGCACATGAAGCGTAATGGACCATTTTCGCAAAATTCTCCAGCAAAGAAAACGACAAATTTCTTTGGATCGTTATCTTACGCAATTACCAACTGCCTCTCCTTCGAAGGAGTAATTTTCCTCCTCCCACTCTCCATCTCCTCCATCCCTGTGTGCCAGCAATTATCAACCACAAAGGTAAACTGTATATGTACTAATTGGATTAGTTTTATTTTGGTAATTAAACTGCTTTCTTCTAAATATTCCTGTATCATATGGAATATGATCTTTAAATGTCTTTAGAATAAATTCCTCAGGATACTCATTCATAATCAATCTGTTTTTAAGATCCTGAATCTTCCTGTGCCAAAGTTTTTTATCATCTGTGTAACACGTTATCCTTCTGAGGTTATTCAAAATTATTGTTCTTTTTGTGGATGTCCGATGGAGATAAAGAATTTTTCAGGAAGAGGAATTTCCAGAAGAACAAAGACATTATAAAGTATAAAAATGTATAAAATTACCTATAGGGACCAATGTTAATAGCTGTGTTAAAAATGTTTGCAAAGAGAATGAAGTAAACATAATGTATTTCAAAAGTAATAGTTTGTTTAAGAAATGTGGAAGATATGAAAAACCTTTACATAGGATGGGGGTGGTTTATGTTTTGCAATGCAGAGATTGTCAGGGGATATACATAGGGAGCACGGGCAGGGCAATGAAGGAACGATTAGAAGAACACATACGAGCATATAAGGGAAACAACAAGAATATTTCAGAGTGGGCAAACCACTGTCTGACATATGGACACAATCCGGACCCCATTGTGAACATAGCATTTGATATTCAAGCCGAAAGTAAAAGATTTATATTGGAATCCTGTCTGATAAATAGTTGTTGTTGTTTTAATAGAGATAAATCCCTAAAGGTAAGTGGGATATCGTTAGGGATTTTTCGAAAATCATTAATGGAAAATAAAAGAATAAAAGAAATTGTGAAATTAAAGTAAAGAAATTATAATGAAAGAAATTAAAGTAAAGAAATTGTGAAATTGTTATAGTAAAATTAAAGTAGAGGAATTATAGTAATAGAAGTAAAAGATATTAGAGATATTAGAGATTTATAATATTATCTTTCCGATTTCAATTTATTGTACATAGTTATTTCGTTTTTATTGTTATTATTATTTAACATTATTTTATTTTTAACAAAGGTTTGATGTTATTATTGTTATTATGTAACTTTATTTGTTTTTTAACAAAGGTTTGAGTTTGGTTTACACAGTTTTGATGTTTTTCAGTTGTTGAATATTTTATTTTGTTCAATTTAGAATCATTTTTCTTTTCATTTGTATTTAAAACCATGAGTAAGTCCGTAATGTTAAATTCGGACGAAATATCGGGTATGAGTTTTTGAAGTAAAGGGAAGTATTATTTCTTGAGTAATTTGCTTTCTTCTAATGTTACTGTTGCATTTATTTCCTTTCTGCATTATTTCCACACATAAAGCCATAACATGTTAAAAAAATTTTCTAAGACAAAAAACGTATTATTTGGATTTGGAAAAATTGATTCGGATCACGATCTTTTCGGTTCACGAACAGGGTCAAGGAACGGATTATGTTCGTGAAACGAGGTATCACTGTATTAGAGTGAGGCATCTCTGTAAGAATCTTTTGTTTCTCTTCCCCACAATTACAATGATGTTATCTCCATTTATTAATATGAATGTTAACAAACATTTAATTTAGAATCAATCTGAAAATAGTGGATTGATGGCGGTGTGCACCAAACTTCAGTTAACTTGAAGGACTGCTATTTGGACGGAGCTAAAATTAGTGGGG
>JAFIDM010000005.1:31392884-31467377 GCA_023159025.1 Thereuonema tuberculata
TCTTTTTATACATGTTTCCTTTCACACAATTTTAAAACAAAGGCAAAAATTTTTGTGGAGCAGCACCCCCCACTAATTTTAGCTCCGTCCAAATAGCAGTCCTTCAAGTTAACTGAAGTTTGGTGCACACCGCCATGAGTGTTTTGGAGAAAAGAAACCTTACAGGTTCATTATTCAAACAGACAAACTGAGAAAGATATGAGGCTCGAAAGTGCATTCATTTCCTTTGAATCAACAGAATTTTATAAAAATTGCAGAATTCTAATCAATTGTTTTGACATCTTCAACGTTTTAACAATCCTTTTGTATTCAGTCATTTTGAGATTGAGGAAGTATTGAAAACAAAAAAAGTCAATGCTTTCTATTTGGAAACAGTTACAGAAAAATAACAAAGGGAATTCAAATACAATAATCAAGTAATTTATTAAAATACAAAGTGAAAATGGTGAGATTTTAAATTCTAGGCAAAAATGACCTAATTCATTAATAAAGAAAAATTGTCAAAGTTGAAAAATCAATAATAATTCTTCGTCATCTTCGTCATCGTAATTATTAACAGAAGAAAAAAACAAAATTACATTCTGAAAAAAAAGAAACTATAATTAATTACAATAATTGAAAGATTACATTTTGCTCCTATTAATAATTTTAATTTTACTTCATTATAAACACTCGAGGAACAAGAAAAGAAACGCATTTTTTATTTCATTTTTTCTTAATTAACACGTTTTTATTAGCTCGCTTTCTTCTCTGTCTGTCTGTTTGGTACAAATTTTGCAATTGATTTTAAACTGACTTTCCGATGAGCTAGCGACTTGAAACTTTAAACATAGCTCAGAAATGGATGACAATGCAATATTAACTCGCTTTCCTAATTCTTCGGATAACAGGTCGGTACCGCACGGAGCGTCTGCTGTCAGTGTTTCTGCAAATGGCCGCATGGCGCTGAGTTGCCGTGCATTGCAAGCCAGCGGCTTTTTTTTTTCCTTTTAACATTAACACGTTTTTTAACTTGTTTAAAATTTAAATTCGTGTTAAATGTTTAAAATCATTTGAAAAATTTCATATACACAAGACTAAAAAGCAGAAAATAATTATTTAAAAAAAAATATTTTTTTTAATGTACCAAATTTTTAAGACGGACTAAAAAGTATAAAATAATTAATATAAAAAATATAAAAAGTATAATAAAAACGTGGGGCGCGAGATAATGTATACTCCATCCATACCATCTCAATTATCTATTGTATGTGCCCCACATTTTTCGTTATACTTTTTATACTCATTATTTTATACTTATTAGTCCATCTTAAAAACCTGATATATTAAAAAATATTTTTTTAAATAATTATTTTTATTTTAATTTTCGAATTTTTTTTTATCGACATAGAAAAAGTTTTTTGAACGAAACTTTTGCATAATGTTTAAAAGTGACCTCTTAATAATTGCTATCAATGTTATTTTTGTGGATAAAATATAATATTTTATTTTTCGTATTTCACATAAATTTCATTTACAGTAATTTTCTTATTGTTTGCTTACTTTCTCTATTTTATTCTAATTTGCCATTTATAAAAAAAAAAGAAACTGAATTGAAACCTAGAAACTTAGAAATTCAAATTTTCATAAATAACTTTTGGTTGAAAACATAAAAGATCTATTAGAAAAATAATTATAGAAAATAATAAAATATCCTTTCTTTAATTTCATCATAACATATTTAATCAAATCACATAATTGGAATGTGGGCATATTTGAAGAAATATTTGAAATATTCAACAAAAAATCCGTTTGGATACATTCTTGTAATAATATTCATCAGTGAATGTTTATTAGCAGTTGCTTCTTTGTCTGCGAATGAATAAGTTAAGGTGGCTAGGCAATCATTTTTAAAATTATAAGTTGGATTTTCGTATTTTTTTTTTTTTTTTAGATTTTATTAATTATGGAAATTTGAATTCTAAATAAATGAAATACATTACTTATTTACATTTTTGTAATTTTTATTATTATCTTTAAAATATGAAGGGTTTAAAAAAATCGATATTTAATATTTGCTTCTGTCAATTATGTTTATTTAATTAGGAAATTTAGTTATTTTAAGTCAAAGAAACTCAAAGATGACAACCTGTTTGTTTTCTGAAGATCATATTGTCCTTAATTTCATCTAACTTTTGTTTTTCATTTAATAAATCTTTTTTTAATTGTAATTTTTCTTTTGTTAAAATATAGTTGAATTCAGGAAAAGTTTGTCTGCGAATAATTCTGGAATTTTTCTTTTCATTCACTAATTTTTCCAAAGCATCAAAGAAATCGTTTTCCCGTATCTTAAAAAGAGAATAAAAAAAAAATCAGTTAATATTTTTTAACGTTATTAAAATAATATGTTTCTAAAATTAAATGTACATTCACTTCTTCTTTGGTTGAGAGATTCAGAAATAATTGTAGTTTTGTATGAGGAAAACTAATGCATCATAATTGTTTCCCATCAAATATTGATGAAAGAACTTGAAAATTGCATAATTTAGAGCATAGTTTTGTGCTCACATTATTTTTCAATGTACCTCTTCCACTAGTATGGCCTTCCGCAATCGAGAAACGAGAGCATGTATCCCTTGTCGGTACAAATTCTTGTCTTGCGGACGCAGCTACGATCTCAATTCGTGAATCACGTCGCCATGTTCCTCAAATCTCGTATCTCTGATGGCACGTTTCAAATGGCCGAAAAGGTGGAAGTTTGACGGAGCAAGATCAGGACTACAAGGTTGGTAAAACTGTCCAACCAAGTTTTCTGATGGCTTCTCGAGTTTGTAAACTCATATGCGGGGGTGCAGTGTCATGCTGAAGCAACATCTCCTTAGGGTTTTGAGAGTCGAATTCGCCGATAACGCTTCTTGAGGCATTTCAGCGTAGCGATACAGGCTTCTGAGATGACGACGGTCCCTTCTGGCATTACAGCTGTGTAAATCACACCTTCGGAGTACCAAACACAGACATCATGACTGTTACTTATAATGGATCCACTTTGCAGGAGGGCTATTCTTTTAAATACTTAGGCATCACCCTCACTCAAGACCTATCGTGGAATTTACACTCACAACAAATTGCCTACAAAATCTCTAAAAACCTTGGTATCATTAGGAAACTGGGTTTTCTACGAACTCAGATACTTCAGAATCTGTACTAATCCATTCCAATCTCTGTTACGGTATTACGGTTTGGGGCTGCCCCTCCAAATTCTATGAAAATATGATTCTTAAGGTACAAAAATATTTCCTAAGATTTGTGGATAAGAAACCAAGACACAACTCTACCCACACTCTTTGGACCAAATACAGAATTATCCCCTTCTATCAAATCTATCAAAGAGTTAACCCTATTCACTCATAAACTATTACATAAGAATCTTTGCATCTGTTATTCTAGAAACCACTTCACTCTCTCACTCTTATAACACAAGAACTATTTCAGCCCTACTAAACCTAAAACCAGCTCCTAAAACCAGCTCCAACTATGAAAGAAGAGCAGTCAGCTACACAGCTCCCAATCTTTGGAATAAAGTTCCCCAAGCTGTTAGGGCCTGTCGTAGCCTGGCTCAGCTCAAGACAAAACTTCTCAAGACAATCACTCAAGACAACTCAAGACAATCACTTCTCCACACCAAGTAATTTCCCCAAGTTAGCAACACTTTTAATCATCCTTCCTTCCATGCTTCTCTAAACTCTTTTCTCTCCTTCTCCTCTGTTTCTTCGGTATGAACTAAATGAACTTACAACAAGTTTAATAACAAAATGTAATTCTTCTAAAAAGAAATTTATATGAATTATTTTTTTAATGCAAATATCTTAATTGAACTCTTATGTATATAATTTTTCCTTATGATTCTTCTATAAGTTCTGAAATAAGTATCTATCTAAACAATTCTTCGTCTGTGAGAACACTCTTGTCTGCCTTCATGACGGGATCACCCTGAAGTGTCGTATTTGTCAAGAGCTGTATATTTGTAAGAAAAAACTTAGAGGCTGTTATTATTATTATTACATTTTTTATTACAATTTCTTTAATTTATTTAAAAACTTGAATTTTTTTCAATTATAAAATGGCATAAAGAAACAAGTGATTAGGAGTTCAGTTAATATGGAAACTCAAGTAAGCCTTAAGGAAGTCGGAAATAAGACGTTTTTGCACATAACCGTGAGCATGAGATCCATTGTTGAACACATGTAGTAGAACGTCTTGATTGATGATCAAATGTTGTACTGCAGAACCGATCTAAGCAACCATTGTAATGCAGAATAACTCTATGCAGACCATTAAAGCACAAAAGTAGTTTATATAAAATGTAGACTTAATTACAAAAGAAAGTCTAGAAATGGTAAGCTGATTCATATAGATTTTTTTTTTTCGGGAAAGATCTCTCCAACGGCCCCTTTGTCCAACAGCCCCTTTCCCCTTGTGGGGTTCTGTATATGACAAATGAAATATAAGTCCTCTTCACAACTTAATTTATAACATGTAATAGATGCAGGAAGGATATGTCTGAGATAGTATTCAATGGTTTTTATTGGAAGTTCCAGAATTTAAAGAAAGGTGACATCGATGTATCTTTCAATTTGATTCAATTATATATAATTGTGGAAGATACTAAGAGAAAATAAAGTTAGAATCACTTTGTTGTAATTATGGTAATGTAATTCAGGAATGCTTGATATGAACATCTTTAAATGGAAAATGCTTAACTTTAAAAAAAAAATGCAAGAACGTCAAAAGAAATTGATTTTTATCAAGAGTTTCAATTTGAATGCCTTAACCTACCGGATCATTTAATATATACAGCAAAGTAGACTTTGATCGGAGAGCTTCTTTTGCTTCGAATAAGAATAATACGAAATACAGTAATGATAAACGAGACATGATCAAAAACTTACTTTACCACAAAAAATACAACGTCGTTTGATTCAATGAAAACGGATCTTCATAGAATTCAGGGATAATAAAGACATTCAAAATTTCAATGACTGTAGCAGCGGATTTAAATAGGCGCAATCAAAGTTGAATGAATTCAACACTCGGTTTAAGGTTTTATTTTGATGTTTAAACATAGAATAACATATTAAAATGTTTCGCCATTTCTTAAAATTTTCATTGAAAATAATGGAAACTGTTTCATTCAAAGTAAATTTCGATTATTCTTAGGAAAGTGTTTTTGCAAATTGTGGTTGTATTTTTTTTGTTTAATTAATTACTCTGTTTTTAATTAAGACCTCATCATTAACATTCTATTTTCCGATGGTGAAATGTTTTAGAATCTTAATTTAATCGAATTCTTTTGTTTTGCCCGTAGTATTTGTTGCTCAATAAATTAAACGAATATTTTTAGTTAAATTTTATTTGGCTAAAGCCTTTTGCAAACAATTACATTATATTAAGTTTTGCTGCTAAATAAATATACTCAATTCGATATTTACAAAGAATAATAAAAATTCTATTATATAAAAGCGTTATTTTTGTCTGTCATTGTCATAAGACTTTACGTTTTTCCAATTTTGTGACCAAACTATAAGAGATAGATTGGTCCTGTACATGGATAAAATGTAGAGCTTTTTAAGACAAACAAAATGCTACAAAAAGTTATTGGCTTCCAAGATGGCGCCTTTTAAAGGGTCAAATTTTGACTTTTTCTCACTTCTTAAACGAAATGTATAAAAGTTGGAAGAGAACATTATATTGAGAAAATATTGAAATTTGAAAGTTCTATCGAACGGTATATCAGTCATTCACAAACATTTCTGCGTTTGGAAGATACATGCAAAAATGAAGTGTTTTTGCTGCAACCCCCCCGTGTGAGTGCCAACGCGCAATACAACTGAGTTAAGCGGAGCAACCCACAAAGAGCTGGGAAGTCGTGTTTTCTCCGATCTCCATATTAATTTCCTTAATAAATAAAGGTGTTTTTTTTTTATTTAATGCTAGACATGCAAGGGTTCCGGAGCGAAGCGACGAGTGTCTAGTTGTTAAGAAAAGAAGAAGATAAGGAAAGAACTGTAATGACAGTGAATAACTGAGCTACAAACTATCGAAGAAAAATCAGAGAACGGTAGCTAAGAGAACTGACAGTAAGATTAGAAATTCAACAGAGAAGATAAATAACTATCCATTACCAAGAGCCTGGTTACCAACACTTCTTCAATTACCCAGAAGCCTCGGTAATTGAAATGATGCAACACGATTCGACAAGAGTATTAGAGGACTCTGGGATAATACTCAAAAACGAAGCAGCAGATGTCCTGGAGAAGTACAAACCTCTCCTGAGGTAGTAGAGGAAATCAGTTGCAAAGAAGATCACAAGTTCTGAAGATGTCTTTGGCCTCTAGACATTTGGACAAAATTTCAGTAAAGAAGTTTTCCTTCAGTGCCATCCATACTTTCAAGAACTTTGTTTAATTAAGAAATCTTTAACGTTTACAATTCATTAATTTTTAATTTTTTTTAAATGCTTTTATATGAATTAAAACTAAAGGCTATTTTAGTAAAAAAAAAAGAAAGAAAGAAAGAAAGAAAAACCTTCTTGCAATAGGTTAGAATGCATTGTGGTATTTAGTTCATTCCATTGTATTTCATTTTATCATTTTTAAAGTTGGAAATATTGCGAAGATAAAAAGGAAACATAGAATCATCAACAATCTTGCTTTTAAAAATATTCGGAGGAAACAAATTTAAGAGAATTTTGTCAAACATGACTTGGTCTCTTTTCATTGGCAAAGTCTCTTTTCATGACTTGGTCTCTTTTTTTTTTATGTAATTTAATTTCTTCATTTATTAAAAATAAAAAGCCCCCATCAGCTAAGTAGAAATAGAAACTATAAATGACTTTGTTTCATTCCTCTTCTTTCTTGTTATCCTGAAGAATTCTTAAGATGTTCCTCATAATTGACTATTCTTAAATCGTCAAATTCTCTTGTTATTATGATCATGAACATTTTCTATGTTAATTAACAATGTCATCCATCTACAATACTCTAAGAGATATTTCTTCTTCTATTCCATCTTATAGAGACTACCTCTTAGAAAGATCTTGTCAATCTCCTCCAAGCTGCTGTCATTTTCTGAGAATGCTCTTTAATTTATAATCCACATTTACTTTCAAGACTTTAATGATGATTTGGACGTAATATTAAAATTTCTTAATTTTGTATCTTAATGTTTTGTTTTCTTTCCAACCTTTCTTAACAATATTTGGTTTCAATATTTGCATATTATCATTTCTCCGATCTGAGATCAAACTTCCTAACTCTGTTTATTCCGATTAAGTTTTCCTTGCTGTCTCTAACTATCTAATTTTATTACAATTTATTGTTCTGTCTGTTTTGTGTTAGTATCCTGTTATATTAAATAGTGCTCATTGTAAAAATAAAGCAAATACATATTACAAAACATTGAACTGTATTTTCTTATTTTATTAAGGACACGATTAAATAGAAAACAAAAGTAAGGAAAAGCATTTAGAAAAGTGAATTTAATGAGGCTTCACAAAGAAAAAATGCAGAAGTTATTTTATAGCTACTCTTATAGTTACAGAAGAGGATACATAATAAAGTATGAACAATTAAAATACTTTAAGATATTATATTTTATTCATTTTTACAAGGGTAATTTATAGACATAGTGAATTAAGAAAAAAAAATGTAATTTTCAGCACTACAAGAATAATTCACTACATTCAAATAAAAATTCACATGTTTGTTATTCAAATTTAAAGAAAGACCCTATTTTTTTATATTAACTAAAATAGAAAAACACAAATATAAATTTGAAATTTAAAATTTTTATTTAAATATTCTTTTACTGTAGTTATTGAAATGTGATTGATTTTGACATGAAAGTAAGAAAAATATAAAGAATGGCAACGCAGCATTTATTAAAACATTTATAAAACGCAACGTTGCATTTATTTTCCATCAATTCAATACAATTATAGAGAAAATTATGACAAATTTAAATAATAATAATAATTTTCTGAATCAGACCATAAAATTACATGTCGTAGCTATAATTTATAATTATATATAATAGATTCTTTTGGTTTAGCAAAATTATTACTTTCAGGTAACAGCAAAACAAATTAATTAGCTTTTTTCTGGAACGTAAGAGAAAAAAATTGTTTGTACGAATCTTACGAATCTTTTATGAACCTTACGAATTAATTCTTAGCAAGTTCGTACTTTTATTTTTAAAAAAAGGTTTCTTCAAAAAAGTATTTATTTTCCAAAACTTTTCACTTTGTCTGTTGCTGAGGTCGAGGATGAATCGACAACTTAATAAAGACCTGAAAAAAAAAAGAAAAGAAAATTAAGAGTTTTTTAATTAAAATGAATGAGTTTTTTGGCTGAAAAAAATACTAATAACAAGAATTTTCATTCAGTTATTTTTCATTCACTTTCTAATGTATTTATTTAAAAATAAATCGTTTGAGAACATTGTTTTCCTGCCTGTTTGTCAATATGTAACAATACTGAGATTCGATATCTTTTTAGTTTGTGATAATAAATGAAGGTATTTGACCAGAGAGCAAACATTAATCTTAAGACAATGTCTTAAATAAAAGCAATAATCTGTTCGTCTGTTTCAAATCTTTTTCAACATGAAGTAGTAAACATTATAATTGGTTAACTTTGCTTCCTAAGTGAAGCAATTGATTAGATTAATTGATTTGAAGTAAATCCATGGAATATTAATGGATAAAGGCTTCTATAAATAAAAACTAACTCATGACTTATTTTCACAAACAAAAAAGAAATAAAAGTCAATCATTAATTTTAAAAATTAAGAATAAGAAATTATATTGTTATTACTTATAATCCCAAAAAATTACAATAATAATAATTATTATTATTATTAATTACATCTTTTTTATTTTTTTTGTACCTCAATAGTTTTTGAAACATAGTAATTTGTTTTATCATTATTAGATTTACAAATATAAAATTTTGGAAAATATATACATTCACTTATATTTATAATTTATGTAAGTCATTTGACAATCCTTGCATTAATTATTATACACTCATTGCCAAAAAAAGAAATTAAAGTATCCAGAGCGAATGATCCTAAATGACGAAACTCGGTATATGGCTTCGTCACAGGTAGTTGTGCCACTGATTACACTTGGGCTGCGATTGCCCGCTGAGAACTGCCACCAGAGGCCTTAGTATCGCTACGCTGTGGTCATATAACCGCTTAGGCTTTGTAATCAGCGTGCTTGCTGGGTCTCTGAGTCCTCAGGATGCTTAGACGACGCAATCGAACAAAATACTCAAAGAACAACGCCTTGGACAGTTTTAGACTGTTTCACTTTTGATCGCTTGTAACTCCTAAAGTGCTTAGAAAAGAAAACATGTCTGATTCCTTATTGCTATTCTTAAAATCGGGAGTCAGGGTTTGTACGTATAAACTTATTATATCAACTGGTTTGTTGAATCATTGAATATCTGTTGCTGCTTCCAATATTACTGGGTTTTTAATTTACAGTCAATTCAGGAATTGCCATTTTTTTCTTGCAGATCCATTTGTTTGAATTTGTTTTCCAGATTTTTCTTAATGGTTTTATTAGTATCAATGTTATACAGGTAAATTTCTTCACTCAGTTTTGTTTTATTTCATTACAGATAAAGCAGTTTTCTAAGGCATGTTAATTTTTTAGAAAGAAAATAGAATGAAAGCCGTTTCTACGATAAAGCACAACTGTAGAAATTCCTTGTAAATTTCTAATCTAGTTAAAAGAAATAATCTTTTCTTACTTTGTGGCGCCATTCGTCCTTGTGTTCTGTAGGCATCATCGTCTTGGTAGGGTCTTTTATTGTCGTACTGTGGATAGTACTCGTCGTCTGGAAATCCTTGTCGTTGCCTGGCTTCTTCTTCTAAGCGTTTTTTCAACGCTGCTTGTTGCTTATAAGGAAGCTCCTCTTTCTGTTGTTGTTGCATCATGATGGCGTCTCTCTTCTCTGCTTCTTCAACCATTTTGTACATTTTCTTGAAAATTTCTCTATCCTCCTTTGGTAACAAGTTGATGTCAGTTACTACACGTTTCTAAATAAAGATAAAAGGAAAAGAAAAGTCTACGCATTTTAGATTCATTATATGTTATAATTATTATATATTATATTATATGTTTAGAAATTTATAAGAAACAATATGCTATTGGTTTTCAGTTAGCTAATGTCTAAAAGTTAATGTTCCAAGCTAAGATCTAATGATTTTGTATCCTCTGCTTTCTTCTTTTATCAATTCCTCTATATTTTAATTATGTGTTTTGAACAGATTTAATTAAAAAATAAATTTATCATTCGACAAAAATGTTGACCCTACTCTGACATGAGGCATTATACTCTTAAATAATTCTTAATTGTTATTTTTAATCAGTACCTTTTTTTTAATTTTTTGAGAGTAGTGATCTTTTCAAGCTGTTTTAACTACCATAAAACTTCGTAAGATTACAGAGAAATTTGCGAATGCGGAGATATTTTAATGTTTGATCGTTTGATTCTTACTTTTAAATGATTTTAAAAACTTAATTTTTATCTTTTTATGTTTAAAAAAAAAATCAAGCTTTTTTCTCTCTATAAAATCGTAAAATGTCTTTCTTTGATTGAACTATTATATTTCTCTTGATTTATAATTGTCCATTTTATTAAAATTTTTTATACACCTATAGACAAAATGAAAGTTAATAAATCAAAAGTCGATTTAATAACAAATGTAAATATTTTTTTTTTATCTGACTTATCTATTTTGACGGAAGAAAGGGAATTTCTAATTCTATTCTAATTCTATTGCAGAACTTTAACATCTCAGAGGGATAGGATTTTATTTTGTGTACTAATTTTTTGAAGGTAGCAAATTTTTAATTTCATATTACACATTGTTATTTCGAGTCCAGTGTAGAATTGCTCAACCCATTTATCCTATTCTAAAGAATTTGACACAAGTTTCGATTGAACAGCACAAGAATTACACTTTTCATACACTGAAGAATAGTTTCATTTGGTTGAAAAATAGTTTTATTGCACTAATAATATTTATATTTGATGACAGCAATTCTAGAAAACATTATCTTCAAAATGAAAGCAATTCACAAAAAAAAAGGTAAAAGTTTAACGTGTGCAAGAATAATTCAAGTAAGGAAAAGAAAGACAAAGTGTAAAACTGTACTAAGAAAATACAACATCAACGCTTCAGAATCCAACGTACTTTGTCAAGATACAGAGCAAGAATAATCTAAATAAATTTAAAATAAGAATTTGAACTATAACAAACGACATTTGATAGTATGCATGAAAAACATGCAGCCCACAATCTTAGGCAGAGAAACATTAAGTTAATAAATTAAGGTAATAAATTAACAATAAAAAAAACAAAACAACAAAATTAAAACATACGATATAAAGCACAAACAATAATATAAGAACCGTATTTATAAACAAATAAATTAATCAGAAACAACACAAACTAAAAACTAAAAAACGTTCATATTACAAATCTATTTGCTGCTATCTGAATAAAGATAATTTATACCTTTTTAAGAACTTCTTTATTCTACGAAATATTTCGATCGGTTCCATTTTCTGATCTTCTTCAGACGGAACAAGTTTAATTCATTCTCTTAAACCTATTCCTACATTTTCCATAAAATTATAACAGACAACAATTTTCAAATTAAGTATATAACTAACATAACAATAAACAAATATCATAGCAATATTTAACATTTAGATCATTTAAATTTTCTTATATTTTTTTACACTTTCTTTAAATAATTTTACTGAATAATCATTAACACTTTTCTTTTTCTTTGTTAATACAATCGAAACTTCTGATAATCATAGCTTCAATTATAATTTTAAGTTAAAGTATTGTAGCAACTAAAATCATGGAGATAATGACCCTTTCAATACACTGCCTAAAACAGTCTAAAACTGCCTAAAACAGTATATTGATATAATGATCAATATCCCTCGATATAATCGCCTTCCGAAGCTTATCAATACTCTTCTGCAACATTCGGTCTGACCCACATACGTGCGTGAATGATGAAGCCATAAACACAACTTATTTTATATTAAGAATCCCAAATGGGGCGACAATTATATGAGAAGCCATTTTAGACGTTAATGATGCTGCGATGCCCACATTCTTTCCTTTGAATAATTTAACCAATTTATAATGCACGCTCTCTGTAAGAGGATGAACCACTTAATGAACAACCCTGGTCAATGCCAACCAATGCAGGGACCTACAACATTTGCTGGTAAAATTCGCCGCTGTAACCATTAGAAGAAAGAATACTCGATATTTTATCCAATTCATGATTGAATAATTCAAGAGTGGATTGAATGCCCTAGGCACGAGCATTTTATAAGAAGCTTTCATATCTTAATGTAATTCAATAGACATGGATTTATGGAATACTCCAGTTTGAATAGAGGTGCCATTTCTTAAGATAGAAAAGAAATTCCATTATTAAGCCCTTGTTTAATGGTGAATTGAATACTGGAATTTATTTCATTCAAAGGCTTAAAGTTACGGTCAACTATTGGGACATTAGTAATAAGCAATAAATCATCCATAGCATCTGTACAAGTAAACATAATATTTAAAATCATTCAGTGTTTTGTCGTCAGTGAAGATCATGATTTTTTTCGGCGACCAACGCTGATATTGAAAGTCCCATAAACAGACAATGATGCTGAGATACATGGTCATCGAACCAGAAGAACTGCGAGTTGAATACCGTCTCAATTCAAAGTACATTTCCTTTCATTCCAACGAAATGATATTGCAATATTGCCGCTGAGATGAACTCCATAGACAAAGACATAAAAGCAGCACTGACATTTAGCGAGAACATACTCATCCGAGAATTACTACGAAAGTTTCTCAACGAAGTATGAACTTCACGTCCATTCTTAACAAAACCTATGCTTCTAACCAGGATAGTTTTTAGCTCAAAAGTAGCAAAATGTGAAATAAGCTCAATGCATAAATTTTTACAGTTAACGGTGAGTCTAATCTTAACCAATCCATCTTCATCAAGTTCCTTACGTATTTTTTTTTTATGGATTCTACTAAATTACTCTTTAGATGCCAATTTCTCCTTATGGAGCGTGGAGCAAAGAACCCCGTAACTTTCTAGTAAGACTTATAATAAATATCAGCACCTCCAATGGGTGCTGATGGGTTTAATTACAACTTTTGTTAAGACATTTGTTAAATTGCATTGTTATAGTTTAAATTCATAATTTAAATTTATTTATACTGTATTATTCTTGCTCTGTATCGTTATAAAGGGACCAGTTGAGGAATCGTTGATGTAATAATTTTATTTTCTTAATACAGTTTGATACTTAAAAGAAAAGGCATATAAGGCATAAAAAGATACTCAACTAATATTTTGAACATTATTTTTCAATCATACTATTAATAGGCAAAAAACGGATGTACGTTTGTTTGTCCCCAAAGTGGAGAGATCGGAGAGTGTCGGAGAGAGACTATTTTAAAGTGTATTTTTAATTTTAAAAATATACTAACAAATGTCTTTTTGAAAAGAAAAATTAGTTGATTTAATGTTGATGCGTTGTTCAATACTTACTTAAAATATTATACAAAAACAAATAATCTTTAATTATTTTAAATCAATCCAAAAATTTTAATTCAAAAACAAGTAAAACAAAAAAAGAATACTTAAATCTAAACAAATTGTAAACTTTTGCATCTATTCATTTAGTGAATAATAATAATAAAAAAATGAACTAGAAATAATTCCTACGCCCCTGAAAGGTATTTTGGGACATTCTCTCATAGGCTCAATTTGATGGAGCCTATTATTTTATGGCAGGAGGTTAACTTTTTTTCACCGAAAGTGCCAGGAAAGCTTGTTGATAATAAAAAATCAAGAATCGTATAATGATGGTCTTTCGGTCAGCGCTCTGGCGCTATATAATTGCCAAAGCACAACTTCAGCAAATAAATGTAGGAACAATTCAGTATTGTTTAAGGTAAAAGTCAATATCTCCGAAACAAGTCTCCAAGGAAAACTTTAAGAGCGATTAAAATTGAACAATAATAATGTTTATACACAAAACATCGTGTAAAAAAAGATTTTTGAGAATTAAATAATTCATCAATCTAGATGTTGAAAATTAGTATTAAAAGTTTTCAGTTCTTTATATTCATCAATCAACTATCAAGAAATGTTCAACAAGGAAAAGCACGAAATTATAACCATCATGCTGAAAATGTGACGGAGACATTAGAATGATAGCTTATTTTGAAGGTCTCAGTAATAAATGACAAAATCTGTAAGTAGAATTTGTATTGAATGTACAAATGTCTACTACAAATAGATCGAATGCAGCAGGGTTTATACATTTTATTCCTTTTAAAAAATGAGCTTAGAACATCTTTTTCAATTTTATGTTTTGAAAAATTGCACGGTTTATCAAAAATGTGGAATGTGTTTTACTTCCATGAACGTCAGGGTGAGGCTAGGAAATTTGAAGAAGGGGGGGATGAGATTCACATCTCAGCCAGAAATAACCCTGAGATTGTAAGTCCCAGGGAGAAACGGACGAAACACAGAAGAAGAATGAAACAGCCATTCCCATGCCGAGATTCGAACTCAGGTTCCATCGACCCCACGGTAGACCGCCGTCTAGACCGCTCGGCCATGGCGGAACGGCCTATTTGAATCTATTTAATATACATTTTAATTTCTACAGACATTAGCGATTGGATTAATTCTAACATTATCGTGTTTTGATTTGTGGTGCTTGAGGGATTCGCATTGGTTTCACAGTGGATTGAGTACCTATTTCATTCTTGTTCCTTCATCACATTTACAAGTTAAGCTTAATGATAGGAATTTCGACGTCAAGATAGTCCCTATTCTTAAGATGACCATTTTTTCTAAAATGAAAAGGAGGAAGCAAATAATTTGAAGAAAAAAATGTTAAATCAGGGGTTTCAGAGCTATAAACCTATCTGTTCAACCCCCCAAAAAAAACCCTGTAACCTATCTGTTTAACCAAAAAAAAAAAAGGTTTTAAACTTCACATATCAAAAAAGAGGACATATTACTCTTCAAACATCAAAAAGGAGGACAGAATTTACAAAAGGAGGACATTTAGGAGGACACTTCTCAAGGGAGGACAGAGCTTCAAAGAGAGGGCTGTCCTCCTTAAAGGAGGACGGTTGGTCACCTTACTATTCTCCGCTATTCATTCCTTAATATTTCAGAATTATTTTGAATGAACAATTGTTGTCTTCTAAAACATTTGCAGATAAAAGAATCTTTCTCATTATTATTGTTTTTCAGGAAACATGAGCATGGATAGAAACACTGTAACATTGTACTCCAATGCTATTAAAAGAATTCGCAACAAACGCTGAGTCCCGCCTATTAGTGCCTGTAAAATTATTTCTCTTTATTTATCATCATCCTTCTTCATTTAAGTAATAAAACAGATTAATTGAAAATTTTTTTAAGAAATTTGCGGAAATTGTCAAATGAAAGATTTTATCTTTTTTATTTGAAATCTTTTCGTCTCCTTGTTCTAAATTTAAAAGCTACTGAATTTGAAATTTAATCACGTAATTAACAATAGAAATAAAAGAGAATCATTCACTGATAACATCTGGGAATTGACCTTTGTACGAGGAAGTGAATTCCTGGAAATGAAAAGTAAAATGTTACATAGAATTAGAGATCATTTAGATTTATTTAGAGCTTATTTTTATGATTTTGCTGGAACTAAAGACCATCATCATTAATCTAGTTGACAAAATAAACAAAGATATTAAAACTGTAATCTAAATCATTGGACAAGTGGAATTCAGTTAATCCGGATCTGGTTTATAATGCAATCACATGGATCATAAAATTGGATCACGGGGATCATATCTTCTTGTTAAGATGGACGCCTTGTTCTTCTCGACTGAGGAATCATTTTTCACATCGAATAACAAACAATCAATTCTCAGGGAATAAGTCTCTGATTTCAAAACATTTCGTAGGATTATCAAGAAGCAATTCATTTTTTTTGATGCATCCGCTTTTTCTAAAAAAAATAAAAAAAAAGATGTTACACGAGTAGATGTTCTATTCATTGGCATTGATTATAAAATTTATGATTACTTTTACTCGTGGACTTAACTTTCAAAAACCACAAAAAAAATCAGAATGAATCAGTGAATTAAAATAAAAAAGAAATCATAAGTTCCATGAAGCAATTAAACGTTTATTAATGGAATTTTGATTAAGATATAAAGTTTCTCCTTTCGATCGATTTCAACAGTTTTATGTCATCATTTAGAAATGTCCCGTTACATAATAGAAATTGAATACCACATTGTGACTTGTTTTGCTTGAATCCTTAGTTGTTCATAAAATGATTATTTTTCACTGATTACTTCTCCTATGTAGCATTTCTAGTTAAAGGACATGAATCTAAATTCGAAGGAACTAATTTTCAATTTTTCAATTTTAAATAAAAGAAAAAAGAAATAAAAGAAAATGGACTAGCTCGATTGACTTTGGTCAGTAGAACACCGATCATCGGAATTGGGTACTTACCTACTATCGGGATCCATTTTTTGTAATCGATTTCTTTTCCTTTATTTTCTTTGTTTTTATAAACATAACTTGTTATTGTCGTTACTTATGATATTACTGGTCATTTCCAAATGGAGAGCTTTTTTTCCCCTTTTTATTTCCATACGAAACATCCTGGACAGGATCCCAACCTCAATTAACCTAACCTACTGTTAATTAAAAGGACATTTATTCTTTTTTTTTCCAAACGATATCAGGTAAAACGTAAGTACCTATTTTATTACATATTCGGAGGAAATGTGTGATTTAAAATAACATTAGAAATCAATTATAAAAATGGGTCCTGATATTATGTATGTACCAGGAATTCTTCTATTTACGAAATACATATACAAAAGTAATTTTAAAACCTCAAAGTTAATGTTGTTGCAAAGAAAATGTCTTTGTTTGTTTCAACATTAGACCCTGCTTCAAGTAATTTTTAAAACATTACTGAAAAAGTAAAAGACAATAAGAGCTGCGATTGCTGACATTAATTATTCAAATTTTTTTTAAGTAAATTAAAATTAAAAATAATGAGCAAATTTCTTTATTTATTTATTAGGAGTTTTATTAGGAAGATTAAAGAATTCCCGAAGAAAAAATATATGTAAAAGCTTACTTGAAAACAAGTTTTAAAAAATGTATATATTGTAATAACCAAGAATAAAAAAAAACCATCGAATGAGTCTTAAGTTTTATCCTAGAACAGCTGTTTCACGGTCTTTCTGTGATCATTAGCCAGGAGTAGTCACCAGTAAACACCGAGGTCTCAGTACAGAGGTCAATAGGAGCAATCGTCGGAACCACCAAACTAAAATAAGCAACAATTAAAAGCCTATGCCGTTGTTGCACATTGGGTTGTGATTACTGGATTGTTTGATGTTTGCAAGTGTTCGAATTGTCACTCCTGACGTCACAAGGGACGCGAAGATAAAGACAGGACCTCAGGATCAACACAATATCCAGAAGAAGAATGTAATACTAAACACTTTCGAAATCGGTTGATTTTGTAAAATATTTTTTAATAAGTTTTTTTAATCTGCATTGCATACATACATAGTTCTCTGCCAAGGGCAGGTCCTTCACTGCAAACCCAGCATTCTCCAATCTTTCCTATTTTCTGCCTTCCTCTTCGTCTCCACATAAGATCCATTTACCCTAATGTTGTCGATCATCTGAAATCTTCTTCTGCCTCGAACTTTTTTACCGTTCACCATTCCTTCCAGTGCATCCTTCATTAGGGAGTTTCTTCTCAGCCAGTGACCCAACCAGTTTCTTTTTCTCTTCCTGATTAGTTTCAGCATTGTTCTTTCTTCACCCACTCTTTCTAGCACAGCTTCATTTCTTATTTTGTCTGTCCATTTCACATGCTCCATTCTTCTCCATATCCACATTTCAAATGCTTCTAGTCGTTTCTCTTCACTGCGTCGTAATGTCCATGTTTCTGCCCCATACAATGCCACACTCCACACAAAACACTTCACTAGTCTCTTCTTAGTTCTTTTTCCAGAGGTCCGCAGAAGATGCTCCTTTTCCTATTAAAAGCTTCCTTTGCTATTGCAATCCTCCTCTTGACTTCTTGGCAGCAGTTCATATCACCACTTATAGTACACCCTAAGTATTTAAAGTTGTTCACTTGTTCCAATGTCTCATTCCGAATACTTAAGTTTATCTTCTTTGTCTTTCTTCCGATAACCATAGTCTTTGTCTTGTTTACATTTATCTTCATTCCATATTGTTCACAGCTGCAGTAGCATATCCCTTAGTATCATCTCCTCTTCTGCCAACAATGCCATATCATCAGCAAATCTTATGCACTTTATTCTTCTTACTCCTACTATCACCCCTCCCATGTTCTGAAAACAATTCTTCACTAACTCCTATAAGTAGATGTTGAACAGCGTAGGTGATAGAGGGCATCCTTGTCGCACCCCTCTCCCTATTCCACTTCCCTCTGACAATTTTTCTCCTATCCTGACTTTGACTCGTTGATTCATATAAAGATTAGTTATTAGCCTTCTCTCTTTCCAATCCATACCAATTTTCTTCAAGATTTCCATAAGTTTATTCCAATCCACTCTGTCAAAAGCCTTTTCCAGGTCCACAAATACTGCATATACGTGTTTATTTTTTTCTAGATATCTTTCGCCGATTGTTCGCAGCAGTCCAATTGCATCTCTCGTACCTTTTCCTTTCCTAAAACCAAATTGCTCTTCTTCCAACTCTCCTTCCACCTTAGAATATAAACGTCTGTTCAGTATTCGCAGAAGAATCTTCGCTGAGTGCAATATAAGGCTGATAGTCCTGAACTCATTGCACTTCTTGGCATTATTTTTCTTCGGTATTGGCAGCAATACTGTTTCCATGAAATCATCAGGCCATTCACCTTTCTCATATATTTGATTGCATAATGATAGTATTTGCTTCTTGTCTTCACCCAAGCATTTAACTAACTCAATGTGTATTCCATCAACTCCTGTTGCTTTCCCATTCTTCATTTCCCTAATCGCTTGCTCAACTTCTTCCCTTAGAATACAACATCCTATTTCGTCTTCTGATACAGCTGTTTCATCTTCTATAGCTAAGTAATCTGGACGATTCCCTGTCTCATATAATTCTTCTACATACTTCTTCCATCTGTTCAAAATTCCTTGTTTGTCGGTTATTTCATTGCCGATTTCGTCTTCTATCAACCACATGGACTTCTTATTCTTATTTGTGAAATCCAAACATTTTACTTCGCGGTACATTAAATCATATCTTCCTTTTCTCTCTAGATCCTCTACTTCTTCACATTTCTGTTTCATCCAGTCTTCCTTCGCCTTATCAGTTACTCTTCTCAGTTCGTTGTTTAGTTTCTTATAATTTCTTTTACCTTCTTCTGTGTTGATGTTTTTTCATTTTCTCCTTTCCTCCATCTTCTCCAACATTTTCCCTGTGACCCAAGGTTTCTTATTACTCTTACCTTCTCTGTATCCTATTGTTTCTTCTGCTGTTTCCTGTATACAGCTTTTTAGATGAGTCCAGTATTCATTACTATTTTCAGGTGCGGATTCTAAATTAGAGGCTTTCTTTTGAAAATGTTCTTCAAATTTTCTTTTTTCCTCTTCGTTCATAAGTTTTTCTATATCAAACTTCTTCGTCACTTGCCTTCCTCTTATCTTTTTCAGACGAATGTCATTATGTGTATTTATTTAATAGGCAAAAATCTAAGAGCAATAAATTCACAAGAAGATAATTTAAGAAATTAATGTACTGGCATTCCGCAGGGCTTCAAAGGTATTTTCTGAGTGCATTAAAAGGATAATATTTACAAAAAAAAATAGGTTAAACCAAGTTTTTACTAAGTGACATCCCAGATTAGCTGCTTCAGCGATCATCAGCCAGGAGTAGGCACCAGTAAACAACATATGAATTTCTTAATTTATCTTTTATTGTGAATTTATTGTTGCTTATTTTAGTTTTCGAGATTCTAAACTGATTCCGACGATTAATAAAAAAAATATTATATAGAAAAATAATTTAAAAGTTGATCTTCTGGCATTTTGTTTTAAATCTAAGCTATATTAAATTAGGTAAACTTTAATACGTAAGTTTAATTTTAATTTTGCAAGGACTTAAAAAAAAATTCAAACTTTTTTATTTTGCAAAAATCTTATTTAAGATAAAGAAATACTAATGAACACACTAATATACAATTAAAAAAATTTTGTATTTAAAATATTGATAAAAATAATATATTGGGTGAGTGCGAAAGTTCTATCCGTTTTTATTACCTTTAAAGAAGAGCAAATAAACGCAAAATGAACAGTACCTATTATTGTGCATAATCCATAATGTTATCCAGGATCTCTTGCCGTCTTTCTGGTAGGAGATGAATCCCGCGGCGGTAAAATTCCGGCGGTTTCGAGTCAAAAAAGTCTTGGATAGCAGTTTCACAGCATCAAGATCATCAAAGATTTTCTGACTGAAGGAATTGTTCAACGCACGAAATAGATGATAGTCAGTTGGTGCCAAGTCAGGAGAATAGGGGGTAAAATATCCCAACCAAAGCCCAGTAACTTTTGGCGAATGATGACAGCAGCTTGTGGCCTGGCGTTATCATGATGAAGGATAACACCGCGACGATGAGACCTGGCCGCTTTGCTACCAAATTTGAATGCAGCCAATCTAACTGTAGACAGTAGAAGGCAGCATTGATGGTTTGGTTGAGTGGCAGGACCTCCCAGTGAATTATTCCCTGCACATCCCACCACACACTCAATAACACTTCTTGGGATGAAGTTCAGCTTTCGAAGTCGATGCAGGCGGATCAGAAGGGCGACACACAGTCCTACGACGCTTTACGTTACGGTACATAACCCACTTCTCATCTTCTATCACAATTCGTGTCAAGAATGGGTCATATTTGTATACTGGGAAAGCAAGGAAACACAGGTGGCGATTCGGTCATCCCGTTGCTTAGCTGTCAGGTTGTGTGGAATCCAATGATCCAACTTTCTCGTAAAACCCAACTTAACCAGTCGTCTCTCGACCGTTGTCCGGTGTACGTTGAAGGTCTCCGCTAATTCTTGCACGATTGGGTTCGGGCTGTTCCTTATGGCTTGGTCAATATCGTCCTCTCCAACGTGTGATGGCCGTCCACTCCTAGCTTGATTTTGGCAGCTTCTGTCTCCTTCCCTAAATTTACGAATCCATCGACGACATGTGCTTTCGTCTATTGCATCCTCCCCATAAACTTGACAAATATTGCGACATGCTGCGGCTGCCGTACTCTTTTTATCGAACTCGTATAACAAACAATGTCTTATATGCTCCTTCTCGAGTTCCATGTTACACCCTCTGATATTTTTTTTGAGATGATTATCTTTGGGAGACAGGATGCATTTATATGTGAGGCATCCACACGTTTGATTGGCAGACGATTTGAGTCATTACAATGTCATGTGTGAGGGCAATTAAATTGCAAATTTTCATATCCAAAAACGGGTAGAACTTTTGCACTCACCCAATATATATATATATATATATATATATATATATAATCCAACACACAAAACTTGAAGCTGGTGGTCTTCAAATTTCGTAAAGCAAAGATTTCAATTAATCATTTGCAATTTAGAATTCAAGAAGCGTAGAATATAATTTTTTTGATATTGGTGTTTCAAATCACAAATCACTGTCTAGCTTATATATATATATATTTATTATTTTTATCAAAATCTTTTACTATCTTCAAACCCTTATACTCAAAGTGTTTTAGAGCTTTTGCCACAAAATTTTTAGAGCTTTGAGGGCATTGGTTTGTACTACAAATAAGTAACAAAAAAGTCGAAATCTGTTCACGGGTTTTTAGAGGGCAGTCTTAGAGTTCGGGCGTTACCTCAAAGTTGTGACGCGGATAACTTCGATAAATTTTGAGCTTTTGAGCTAAAACTGTTAGATACCCTTAAGGACTTGGCTGAAAAAAATTTCCACTTTTTTGACGTTTTTCTTATCTTGAAACTTATCCTGACGTTGTTTATAGCTTTTGCCACAAACGTTCAGATCCTTTAGGGCATTGGTTTAACTACAAATAAGTAACAGAAAAGTCGACATCTCTTCAAGGATATTTAGGGAGCAGGACGTAGAGATCGAGCGTGACCTCAAAGTTGTAAACGCAGTTTTAAATATTTTTCAGCTTTGGAAAATATATTTATAGCAATGGATGTGCAGCAGAGATATTAATGTCAAAATATTTGAAATAGATTCATCAGTTTATTTTTAAATAGGTTATGTTTAATATAAATTTTTCCACCGGAAGATTGAAATAAATTAGGATTTTTAAATTCACCTGAATTTATTTAATTGAATTCACAGTCTTAATCAAGTGCTTCATTCTGGATAAACAAAATTATTAGAATTATATTCTCATTAACATAACTAAACATTTACGATTACTTTGTTCTCATATCAAATATTGGAAAAAAATAGTTCATCTCTGTTAAGTTGTTAATCCAGTTTGGAGTTCCTCGAAAGCAGCAGCCTTGTTTTTCTAGAAGGTACTGACACAAACCAAATCTATTCACACCCATTGTTCTTATGAATTTTATGGAAAGAAGTTCCCATTTGCCAAATTAAGACGTCAAATGCAATTAGAAAACTCTCTTGAATTCAAAAGAATTTTTTTTTTATCTGTTCTGAAAGGAAAAAAACTAAAGCCTCGCCATTTTCTCATTTTCCTAATAAAGATGTAGAAAAATAAAAAAGTTTTTGATCGATTCTTTCAAAGCAATGTTCGGGCTTTCTAAACCTCTGTTACAAAGCGACTTATATAAACAAAAGCAATATTCAATAAAAAATATTCAATTGACTTATAATTATAATTAATAAAATCTTGAAATATTCAAATATAAAGTGTTTTACAATTTTTGAAGAATTAAAACTTCAAAAAATGTTTTGAGTATTACAAAGGGGCTGCTTTTTCTACGAAATTAATGATTAATATTTTGACCATATTAATGGTATTGACAGAGATTTATTAGGGGATCTATTGATTTTTGTAATTTGTGTATGTGTTTTTTTTTACTTTTTTTTTAACTAATGAATAATCACTTTTTTGGAAAAACAATTAGATCAAAATTGTTTATATGAGTGTCTAAACTGCTTATTTACTTTTATCTGATGTGTTTAAAAACATCTTGGGATTCGCAAAATTAAAGTGTTTCGCTGACTGTATGCTATTGTTAAAATTTGCCTCTGGGCCGTATTATGATACTGCGACGCTGTTTCTGAACTCTCTTTAGTCTCCAGGAGGTTTTTAGTTTCTAGAGAAAAGCTTCTTGTAGGAGAGTTTAAATGGATTCGAACTCTAGTTATCTCTTGTTTTGTTTTTGCTGTTTTTAAGGTGCTTTTGCTTTGTTAAGAATCACTTTCTTTCAATATCAAAACAGGATGCAAGGTTGAAAAGTTTCAAAACAGAGGTTTCTCAGGGGCGTAAGATTTATTCTTTATTATTCCTTTTTTCCTTATTTTACTGATGAATTCCTATTATATTTGATTATGCTGGTAAGATTTTCTTCAATAAAATAATGAAAATGGAAACTGCAATAGCTAGAAGGGATTGTGCAGTTATTAATCAAATTTGGTCTGTAAAAATCTTTTGAGCGCTGATGTTCGTCGTTTACATCCAAGTTCTAAGGGTACAATGAGGAGAAGGAGGATTAACATAAAAAAAAATGGATGTAATACAGGGATGTATCTAATGTGTGTTAGTTTTCACTTACAGATCATGCAATGAGCACCATTTCACTATTTTACGATTTGGGAAGGAGTCACATTCTTATATTATAGAACTTTAGTACATTCCCTTTAGAGTTATCACACGAAGAGTGGTAGAAATGCAGCCACAATGGGGAGCTAATGGGGAGCTGAAGGTAAACACACGCGCAGCTCAGGAACTGGTCCCTCTAGCCGGAAAGAGCTACAAAGCATTGGCAATTGAATATCGATGATTGACAACAGCAGGAATTTACTCAGCACTAGATAGACTGTAAACAACCGCCTGCTACAAACTAAACCGCGATCGTGCATTTCACTGAACCAGCAGCACAGCCTTATCTGATGCATTCTCTAAATGAGTGGTGCAATTTTGAGTTCAGCAGCGAGTCATAGTTTCTGATTAGGGACAACCATGATGGGGGACACTAGGTTTGCTGACAGTCTGATAATAGGACCTTTCCCGATACAATTCCGAAGCCTTAAACATCTGCAACCCCGAGTATATTCTTAGGAGACGCTACACAGCATGGATGTGGAGAGCACTATGACTACACAAATATAACAAGAGGATAACCCCATAGCCATTCATTTCTTGGGTATCATTTTTAATGACTTCTTTCAGCATAATAATATATGACCTCACATGGCCTTACAACATGTCTCCATTACAGTGTAGTCCGCCAGATCACTTATTCTGATTGAACTTGTCTGGACATGATCGGATGACACCTGAATATTGACTAAGGTTCAGCACAACTGTCGCTCAGCTGATGTCACCTGGGTGTGGAATTCTATCCATCCTACATGAAAACATGCAGTATCTACACATGCAGATAATTGTGCTTCGACCATACCGTGACTTTCATACCGGTACTGATATAAATGAATAAAATACCCACAACCATGATACATTATCATTTATAAAGGCTAATCTAAGCTTCAATTCGAACAAATATGGTTGAAATCAGCCAAATGGCAATTGTATTTTCCATTTTCAACTGTGGTTTTAGGTTTCTAATTAGTCTACTTCGGCAATAGAATTTTTTCTCATGTCAACATCAGGAAAAAAATCATTTTATTTATTAAAAGTAATAAAAGTAATACAATCTAGTTTTCTATCGGATTTTTTTAATATGTTTAGATTGTTAATATTTTATTCCCAAATGAAGAAAAATGATTTATTTTTAACTCAGGTATGAGTTAACTCTAGTGATTTATTTTTAACTCAGGTATGAGATGTTTCCAAGGCTTTGACAGATTTCTTGCTTATTAACCAATAACAGTAATAGAAAGGATGACTTTAGAGGAAAGGTAGTTAATTCGTGGAATACAAAATGTAACCATAAAAACTAATTCATTATTTCAATTGACAATTGGTTTTTTTTTTTTTTACGTGGGTGATTTTCCAACTTGCGAAAAGATAAAAAATGAATGCCGTGAAAACGAGAAGTAAATTCAGAGGTTATAATAATATTTGATGTGTTGTTAAATTCTGATCAGAAGAATGTCTCATCTATCAATGATTGCTTTTAAAATGTAATATTGAATTTGCTTTATTTGACAATTTTTAACAAGGCCTAATGGGACGTTCCTTAATGAAACATTAAATGAAATGGATGATTACAAAATTTAAAAAAAAAAAACATGGAATTTCTAACCAACGTTTTAAAATCTAAATTTTAAAAAGATTATAATTTAAAAGATTAATGAAAACAGATGAACTAAATGAAACGGATTAGAAACCAAGGATGCGGTAAAATTTTGACTTCGATGACTTTTGTTTATCTAATTTTAGATTTGAAGATTTGAAGATTCTAAAACATAAATTAATGTTTTAGAAAACTTAAAAACATTTTAGAAATCTTGTTATCTAAGGCTCAGTCGCTTCCAAACAGTAAAAATTAATACAAAATGACCTAAATTCAACTTTTATCTATTCATGACGAAATTGTAAAACTTTTGAATATTCCAAATAATGTATTTCTATTATATCTTGTTTTTCATACAGGCAGAGAAATTCCATTGAATCTGACAATCATTCTGAACGGGATTATTCCTGATTGTTTCTGGGCTTAAAATACTGGATATTTGAAGGCGCAAAATTTGAATTTTATAAGGTTGTTTGTAATCTTATTTATAGTTGTCTACAAAAATATATGAATCGCAAACATTTTTAGAACTGCATACTTCTTCTTTATCACAATATTCGAATTGTCTTCTCGACTATTCTTCTTGAGGTAATACAAAATGAAATGTATAAAGGGAATACATTATTCCTCTTTTCACAATTTTTTAAAAATAAACAACGAATTTCACCAAATTCTTATTAATAATGTTAATGTATGATACAAATGCATCAATGACATTTCTCTAATGTATTCCCTTTATACATTTTATATTGTATTACCTCAAGAAGAATAGTCGAGAAGACAATTCGAAATCCTGTATACTTCTTCTTTATCACAATAAGATATTTGTCTTTAATGGATTTATAATATCGTTAAGATAAGTATATATTAAATTTTAGGACTGCTTTGCTAATGATTGTTTTCATGAAAATATCACGAAAACAAGGACCTCACTGTAAGAATCGATTTTGAAATACAGTACAAAGTTTATCATCAAGTAAAATCTTAAAATATTTTATCTTTGATTATCCATGACATGTTCGTAAAGTAAATTTAGTTTTTCAGTTTGTTAATTAAAAAAGTAACAATTTCACAGACGTATCACAACATTTAAGTAGTTTTTGAGATGGCAAAATTTTTATTAATCACATTTTTCTGAACTTTAAATTACAAAAGTTTCATGTTTGATTCAAACATCGTGTGTATGTCAATATCTGCTATTTTGAATCCATTATTAAGACCAACTTTGTATTTTTGAATAGTAATCTCAAAAGAGAAAGTTAATTATGAAATTTCATAATATATTTTGCACGTAAAAACTTTTTAATAGAAAGTGTAATTCTTAGCAATCGAGTTTATTTTCATTCGATTCAAAGACTGAATTTGCTTCGCAGTCGTAAAACCCAACGATCAAATTTTCTCTGTGTTTAGTTACGCTTCAGAGACGACCTGGGAAGGATTTTACAGGAGCAGAAATAATACAATATTACAATGGATTAAAAGCTTAAATGTATTAAAGTATAATTATTAATATCAATATTAAGTTACTAATTAATCAAACTCTTTCAACTGAATATAAAGCATCTTTGCATTTTGTATGAATATTAAGAATTTGGGCTTTTGTTTTTTTTTATAGCATATAGGCCTACTACTGTTGATTTCTATAATAAATTCAATAAATTTTGAAGATAGGAAATTAAGCATTGTAGTGTTATTTAGAAAGAAGACAAGGTTTAATATTTCTAAGTTCCTACGTGTATTGACAACTATTTACATATTGAGATATTTTTTTAATATCTTTATTTAAATATGCATTTTTTTTAAAGAATTTTTAAGAAAGAAAATCTTAAGATTAATGAAATAAAAAGAGTATTTCATTATTGCTTGAAAATGACTTATTTATAAATTATTTTAATTAAAAAAAATAAAAAATAGGAAATTTACCACAATTTTGAGTTGTGCAATTTGAACCAAAATAAATGCCACCAAACATAGAAGTAGGGTCTTCATTGTGTCCAAAGCAGCTACTCACAGGTCAAATCCACGTGCCCGAGACTCTGTCTTCCAAGATATCTGATGCATTTACAAAGGAATCGGAGAGATCACGTGGTCTCAGTAGACGAACCACCTTCAGTTGGAAATTCATACTTAAAGGGACACAGATTTTTAATACTTATTTTTTTTTCAAATTATTACTTTTGATTTTGGTTAATTTTATTAATATGAATTGGATTTTAATCTTTGTCATATTCTTTTTTTTTTTTTTTTATAGTAATTGAAATACATTATTTTAATTTTAGTTAAAGATACAAATCTCTTTTAGTTAAAGTTAATTTTAGTTAAAGCGACAAATCTCTTTCAATCAATCCTTTTAATTCTTTAATTTAAAATAAATTAAAGCTTTTAATATTTATTTGCGCTTTTCAATTCGATTATTGAAAACCAAAATCGTTTTCTTTGTTTATCTTTTCCATTTTTCACAAAAACACTAAATTTCTTTCAAAATCGTTATTTATTAAATAAATCTTTTCGTTTTCTTTATAAAAAAATACTTTAAAAAAATATGTTTCATCAGTAACTTAAATATGAACCCAGGATTGCAAAGAAAAAAAAATTTAAAAAAATAAGAAATTAGGAATAATATTGCAAAAGATCTAATTAAATTGCTATTTGATCCTTTAGAAGCGGATCCAGATATTGATCATTAAGCAAACAAAAAAATCAATTAAAATTAAAAAAAAAAGAAAAGTTAAAAGAAAAATTTCTTCTTCTCATATTTACAATATAAAGTCTTGTGAAACAGAGAATAGTAATTTTTTCATGTAATTGATACTAGATTCGAATATCTTTAAATTGATAACATTTTAGTTTCTTTTTTATTCAAAAGCAGTAATTAATAAAATATAAATAAGTATTTTTTTTTTCTCATATTAACACTGTCTTGCATTTTTTTTTTTAATTCTGTGTTCATTCATCCATTGCAAATCAATTACTCCCTTCGTCCGAAAATATGGTCTACATTTTAAAACACTTTGAAAATTATTGAAGCAGACCAAAAACTTGGTAATCTAGCAACGCAGTTGTGACAGTTTTTGAACAATAACAAATATTAGTTGGCAGACATTCATTTTTGACTAAGAGAAAAGCTTTATTGCAATAAATATAATATTGTACTTCGTGTAAAAAAAAGTAACACCCGCTATTTAAATTTTTTTTTAAATGTAAACCATATGTTCGGATGGCGGGAGTAATTAATAATTTAAATGACCTTTTTTTGAAGTTTTAAGGAATTTGATTTTAAAATTTAAAGTTTGAAATTTTTTTAAAGATAAAAATCGAAAATAATAAGATTTAAAAAAAATGATTCTAAGTTAATATTTTAAACTTTTGTTGAAATATTTCATCAAATCCTGTGTAAGAAAAGACGAATATTTCTTTAGTTAAAGTTGAAAACAAATTCATATTTTTATGAATATTAAGTCAATATATTTTATCCTATTAGATAAACAAATGTAATAACTTTTCTGTAGAAAACACAAATAACCTTTTTAGAAATACCATTTCTACCATTTAGAAAGAAGAATCTTGCGAAAAATATTAGGTCCAATCAAGAATAAAGATGGCGATTGGGTTTTGAGACCAAATAGAGAAATTTACTTGCAATGCCCTAAAATAACGGATGAGATCAGGAAAAGACGTGTTACCCTTTATGGGCACTTGGAGAGAATGAAGGAAGATAGATTAACAAAGAAAATCCATACTTTCTTCCAAAACAGGAAAACAGACAAAGATAATGGGTGGGGTGGCAAAGCAATAAAGAACTTAGAAGAAATGCAGATTGATCGGGAGACCGTACTCAACAGAGACAAATTCAGACTAAAAGTTAAGAAGTTCAAAGGTTTTCAGGAAGACGCAGGGAAAAGGAAAACAACTGGAGCAAAATGGTCGGATGAAAGGAAAAGAGTCCATTCGGAAAGGATGAAAGAGTTTTGGAGAAAGAGGAAGGAAGAGAGAAGAAAATAGTTATCTTAATGTGGTCCTTAATTGGCCTGAAACGATTATAAAAAAAAAAAAAAAAAGCCCACGCGGACATTATGAAAAAAATAAAAAAAGAAAAAAAAATATACGGATTTGAACCGACATCTCTCAATACAAACGTCCGAGACCTTAAGCTACAGCTGACAACTAAAATCAGATGGTTGCATTTAAGCTAATAGAGAAAATCCAGTGAAAACGATACCAAATATCTAGAAGACAGGGAGGGGGGGGGGGGCGTTAGACTCTGAAAATACCCTATTCCTACAGTCTTGGACCTCTGATCACGATGGTGAAATCCGTTTGTCGATCCGACCTTCCGTTCGGGAGGGGTGGACAGATAGGGACTGACAACGGCCAGGATAAACGAAATAGCTACCGATTTTGGTCGCTATCACAATCGCTCCCAAATGGGTAACTAAAAAAAGGAGATAAGTTTAAATAGAAGGTATTGTAATTATGCTAATAATGAAGACCGTTACTGTATGAATAATAAGGGTAAGGAATTGTTGTTTTATTGTAAATAAGAAAAGGAATATTATTTTACTACTCAATATTATAATGTTATGCTGTTGTTTTAGTACAACTTTCGGAGAGTTTTGTGTTGTTACAACTTTAAGATACTGTTGTGTAAATAAGAAAAAGGCATTATATGAGATTATTAACAGTTAGGTATATTCATTAGCAGTGAAGATGTTTGGTCTAATAAAGCAGGATAATAAACAAAATATCGCATTAATGAGATGGTGTGTTTATGAATCAACATAGTATATAAGTATATATAAGTAGGAATTTCTCAATAGCTTCTCATAATTGGATAAAAAAAGGGTCCTATATGAGAATCCTGGGATAAAAGCTCTATCGATATTTTTAATCATTTTTAATGAAAAGAGATAAAAGTAACGGAATTTCCAGATAAAGAAGAGAATCACAACAGTATCTTGCTTTGTTTTGTACAAAAGATGAGTGAAAAATGATAATTATTTAGACTCAGTAATTCTTATTTTTACAGTTCAAAGCAATAGTTACTTACAAAACAGCTCTTTTTTAGTGTTGAAATAATTGGGTGATGTAAGTCTGTAAGTAAATATATATGCACGTATTAATAAACTGTCTAAAAATGAAAACACACATAGATTAAAAAATACGTTAAAAATCTAACGGACCTGGTTTCGGGTTCTGTTCCAGGTCCCTTTGTCAACGTGAATTAAACACAAGAGACAGTCTGCATTTAAATCAAACTAAATCAATCAAAGACCTTTCATGTCAATGAAGAATAAGAACCAAACAAAAAATAAGGAATGAAAACAATGGAAAACCCAAAGTGAAAAAAGGGGTTCAGGATTGTGAAATTAAAAGGTGAAGTGTAAAAGTGAATTCTAAGAAGAGACACGAAATAAAAACGAAAAATTATATCAAATCTTATGGATGTTCAGCTGAATCTATGGAGAGCTTATCATTATAGGTTCCAATTGGATGTCATATCAAGGCTCCTACAAGAAGTTCTTACATTTTGAGATGTCGTGATAGATTACAGAAGTACTTGTTACGAGAAAGGATTACCAGTAGCCATAAGATGAACGTTACGAGAAATATTAGTTTTTATAATGAGAAATGACATTCGGCTTTGGGACTCATAGATTTCACCACGGTTCTTAGTACAGCAGCTAAACTGCAAAAGCGCCTTTTTCCAAAAATAGGAAAATTGAGGTGTATAGAATCGAAGTCAGCTAAATCCATTTTAATTTTTCAATACATTTTAATTGTCATTATAGGCGTTCAGTGTGCTATCCATTGAGTTCTAATTCCTACTCTAAGTATTTTGAAGCTTTGAAGCTCATACAATGTTACCACCTTAAAAAAAAAATTATAAAATTTCTGAACATGGATTTAACTGCCTTTGATTCTAGCCCCCTCAATTGTTATCGAACTGTAGAAGATTGGTGGAAGGTTGCCTTCTCTGATGAGTCACGCTTCTACTATTCGGGATGGAGGAAAATCAGACAGACTTCCACACACACACTTTGTTTTGACACTTCAGTCCAAGCAGACAGGCTGGTGGTGTATCATGGTTTGGAGAATTTTCTTTTGGGATAGTGTGGAACCCTAATAAGGACCTTTGATAGAATTAACTATTTATTCATTACTAGCTGTATCCGGCATGCGTTGCAATGCTACTCAAAGAAAGAAAGGGCCCGGTGTCGGTCGGGGGTGGGATACAAAGTATCCTTGTATCGTCTTCCCCCCATCCAAGTGTGGTGTCCCTGCCTATCATAGGGGATTGGTTTTTTTTTTCTTTGCAATAGACTTGGGAGCCCGAGAAGGGGCCCTAAATATAAGGGTCCAGTGTCTACTAATTCAGAAAGCTTCGAGGGCGTGCCCACAACAATTCCCCAAAGTTTCATCGCAATCTGATGAATGGTGTAGGAACGCATACGGGATATTTTAATGGCTTTAATTCTCATTGTCACCACCATGTGCATATTTGGCTATTTCACGGATTTTACCCCTTTTCAACCCCAGGTACTTCGTGTTGTACCTTTGACCGGAGGGTATTGTACCTTTGACCAGGTGGTAGTAGAAACTGACAGTTAGATACAAGGTATTTAATTAACATTTTTATTCAGAAATGTATACATTTGGCAAATATATGCAATTCAAAGTAAAGTAATAAACATGAAATAAATTCTAAATACAATTAAAAATCAATGTCTATTTCTAAAATATAGACATTCTTTTAGTCGAGCTGTGCCGCCAGCTGCGTTGGATTTGGTAGCCTGGCCACAATATCTTGTAGTTCTATGTCGTAGAGCTGGTTATCTTTTTGGATGAATTTTGCCATCTTCGGTAGTTTTTTTAATTATTTAACTTTAAAATAATCACATGAGTTTCCTTTGTTTGGTCCACAAAGTATTTGTTGTTTTTGTTTTTTATTGTTGTTGTCAGCTTGACAAGGACATAACTTTCTTTAACTAAACCTTCTTTTTCAAAGTTTAATTCCTTCTCCAACTCATGGCATTCATCTGAAAGATCGAAAGCACTTTCCCTGATGAATATTCAACGTCAGACTCAAAGTCGTGGACAAACAATCAATTGTTTACTTTCTTTGGATAAGATTTGGTAAAAAAATAAAAATTTGGCAAAAATTATTTAAATTTCCATCTTACATAATGCTAAAATGACTGTAAGTAAAAAAATTTACATATTATTAAGTAATGTTATACCTTTAACCTGGTCAGAGGAACAACACCCTGCTGTGGTCAAAGATACAACATCAATTAAACTTACATTTCACACCATGCTACAATTTTTAGGTTAATCCAGTCATCTTAAAGTCCTAACAACTAATCTGTAGTCATATATGTATTACTCATTATTGTTAAAATAACAATCAAAAGAAAACAAACAATGTTATTAAAGAAACATTCACTTGCAAAATACTTACTTTTCGGTGATGGAATTGGAAATATATTTTTCACTCCTTGCAAGTCAAAGATCTAACTGCTACTGAAGGTTTAAAGGCAAATAATGGGAATGCTACACATTAAACAGAAAAGCTTTTAAAGTATGCTGATAGATAACAGTACTAGCAAGGGTGCTCAAAGGTACAATCGGTCAAAGGTACAACACCTTCCCCTACACACATTACTCAAAAAAAAAAACGACGAACCTAGAAGGAGTTGTCCGATTGTAATGAAATTTCGTATGCAAAGACATTTGGACCGCCCATGCCAATGATTAAACTTTGGTTTCCAATGAATGAATAGCGAGAGCTACAGCGAATCGGAACTGCGCACTCAGCAGGTGTATATAAGAAGCGATTCTCAATCTGATGGTCAAAATTTCTGTTGCATTGCGAGTTAGGATACCTTTCAACGACTGAAAAAATGCCTCGCCGCAGGATTCGAGCTCATTACGTGCAACTGTCGGAGTTTGAAAGAGGTCCTATCATTGGATTGAAAAAGGCAGGTTGGGCAAATCGGAGAATCGCTCGTCATATGGGTCGAAGTGATGCGGCGATTAGAAGATGCTGGCAGGAATGGGTGGACAATGGCAGATTTCAGCGTCATGAAGATGGCGGTCGACCTAGGGCCACAGCAGAGCGGGAGGATAGAGTGATTGTCAGATCAGCTGTCACAGCGCCTGGACCATCGTTATCAACCATCAGACGTGCGACCCGCACACGAGTGTCCACCATGACCATTCACAGACGGCTGAGAGAGCGACATCTACGCTTTTTTTGAACCGACCATTACGCCACCTGCCACTCACGTCTGCACACCGTCGGGCCAGATTACAGTGTTGCTTGGCTCGATCCGGTTGGAATGATGCTGACTGAAGCGTATAGTGTTTAGCGACGAATCCCGCTTCCAACTGTGTCCTGACGATCGTCGCAGACGTGTCTGGAGACGCCCATGGCAGCGTGCCGATCCTGCTTTCACTATTGCACGCCACACAGGCCCTCAACCAGGAGTTAAGGTCTGGGGTGCCATTTCCCTTGATTGCCGGACCCCTTTGATCGTCATTAGCGGCACACTTACAGCACAGCGGTACGTCGACGACATTCTGAGACCTGTTTTGCTACCCTTCCTTTTGCAGTTCCCTGGCCTTATTTTTGAGCAAGATAATGCCAGACCACACACGGCACGTGTTGCTATGACCTGTCTTGCAGCTTGTGAAACACTTCCTTGGCCAGCCAGATCCCCAGATCTCTCTCCAATCGAGCATGTCTGGGATATGATGGGAAGGCGACTGCATCCACCAGGGAATGTGGATGACCTAGCCCGACAATTGGAGCAAATTTGGCAAGAAATACCGCAGGAGACCATCAGTGAGCTGTATCACTCTATGCCACATCGTGTGGCAGCTTGCATTCAGGGTAGAGGTGGGTCGACACCTTATTGAGCTCGTTACTTTGTAACTCTGTAACTCTGAAATAAATCATTCAATTTGTCCGAAAGTTTAATCATTTTCTATTCTGTACGTAATCTTCCTCTCCACCAATTTTTATCTCCATCAGACAACTCCTTCTAGGTGCGTCTTTTTTTTGTTAATGAGTATATATATATATATATATATATATATACAGTATATATATTGTAGATTCAGTGCAATATCACTTTTTAAAACTTATATGTTTCTATTGCTGAATTTTATTTCTTAATCATCTTTGATGTATTGGCTTATCTTAAACATAATTTTTTTCACAAATATTCTAGAATTTCTATTAGAAGCAACTCACATCTGCAAAAATTCTCCCTGACTGAGTGGAAGTTCGTTCTTTTACGCAAACGTAAAAAAGAATAAAAACTTTCTATAAGATAATAAATTTCCTTAAAAGCTACATGAAGAACATCGGTTATATATTTTGTCTTTGTTTCTTCCAGAAACTATTAGGTCTTTCTGTAAGTCATTATATCTTTTCAGGCAATAAATATTTTCTAAATTCCATCTCAACTTCTGGGGCCATTGTTAGGTCAATGCTTTCTTTCTATTAATTCGCTTTCATTGTTACAGTGATCTAACAAAGCATGTGTTAATGAAAACTTCCAAGAGTCAGGTTAGATTCCTGATGAAGGTTGTTTCCCAGATGAATTCTCTTCCAGACGATTCATGTATAGAATGTTTTCCAAGGATAAGCGGAAGAGCGTTGGGTTGACCATCTATCCTCAAGTTAGCCCGAGTCATGAAACGGTCTCTTGATATAAAAACTTACAATTCAATGGATTGTTCTGATGTTTTAATAAAAAATTCAATGTTCCATATTTGAAAACATTTCGAAGTTACTTCCTATTATTATATCAAAATATTTACATACTGTATTTCTTCGTCTTTAATAAATTACAATATTTTGATAAGTCTTATTCTCATGTATGATTTCCATTGTAAATTCATTATAATAATATACAACATCTTATAAAAATAACATGGTCGTATGAAAACACAGTTATAACTCATCATATTCAATGTCTTGTGAAATAACGCATTACTACAACACAGGAAAAATCTTAGAAACCGAGGTACATTTTTAAGGCTTTTCTTGAATAAACATAAAACATAAATATTATATAAATATGTTGATACAATAATATGAAGAGTTAGTGATTTATTTATTTACATCAGTAGTGACTTCCATTTTTCTGATTTTTGTTGTTAGAATTTATGACCATTTTATGATAATTTTATTTAGTTTAAGTAATAATGTAAATTGAATTCATTATTACAAGTAAATCAATATATTTTTATTTTTTTTTAGTTTTCCTTAAAGAAAAGTAAATTGTAGTAATTATATTTTTAAATATTAGTTGGAATTATTAAAAGTAATTCCCATTTTTTGCTTTAAGTTCAGCGTAAAACTGAAAATGTAGTTTTTGAAGCTGTGTTATTTACAATAATAATAACAAATATAAAAAATAATAAACAAAAAGTTCCCCAAAGAACTTAGAAACTACTTTCCGGTAAATATCTGATAAGAAAAGATACGATTTCTACTTGCCATTCCTTTTATTTTAATGGGTGATTTTCAAAGACAGTCCATTGTTTGAAAGAGCTACCGGTGTCTGATTCCGATGTCTCCATTAGTTCAGCTGTGATTTCAAAGTTCTTGGGAAAGGCACTCGTTTCCTACCTAAACAACGTTTTGTATTCTCAAAATTGAAAAGTAAAATTAAGAAATTAAAAAATTAAGAAAAGTTGATTATAAACATTTCCATTGAAGCTGAATAATTCCCTTTTCAATCCTTTCAGTTTCTTAATTTTAATTTGATTTTAAGAAGGATGGGTTGCTTTGAAACGATCCATAACCGAATAGAGTAATTTTAAAATGCATCATTGATAAACACAAGAATGAATAACTAAATAAGCCTTTATTTACGTTACAAGCAAATTCATCATTGTTCAAAATGTAATTTATAATTCAGTAGAAAAGATTTTTTTTCAATTAGTGGAAGAAGAAAAATTTGCCAATTTTAATGTTCATTATAAGGTTAAATAAAGTTATAAAATTCAATGGATTCAGTCTGATCTCAGTTTATTCCGATGGAATTACAAGAGACGTCTTCTTTTGATAGAGTTTTTTTAATTCACTTTTCCTTTGGGTTTCTTCGAAAAGTCAACTCCCACAGCTAAAATAGAAAAAAATAAATTAAGAATCAAATACGCTTAAGATTAACATTTAAGAACTATTTTTCGTGAATTTCTAATTAAATTATGAGAAAACGGACTCAGTTTCTTTATTTTAACATTGAATACATTGTTTGTTCTTCATCTATGCTTTTAATTTGTAATTTTTCTTTTCTCTTTTTCCAACATTTCTCACTCGACAGAATGTCCTAATTTTAAATATTTGATGAGAAAAACTAAGTGAAGAAAATATGCAGTTTATTTCTTTATTTTTAATAATGTTCAAAAGTTATTTCAATCTTTTTAAGGTATAAATGTATTTCTTTTCTTTTGAATCGACTCAATTTCCGTTTCAGTAAAAATTGGAAACGATATTCTAAAAGAAAATTTCATATCTTAAATATAAAAATAATTCAAGAAATTATGATGGCGAAACTTATAAGAAAATAAGATGGAAAAGTTTCTCTCAATGACAATAAATTAATGAGAAGGAGAAAAATAAAGACCTGCAATAAAAATATAGAAGAGACGATTACTTAGTTAAAAAAATAATAAGATTCTATTTAGGGAATAGTAAATCGAAAGATTCACGAAGTTACGAAGAGAAATGATGTTTTCAATTGAGACATTGAATTGAGACACTAATAATGGAGATGAAAGAACAACAATAGACATCAAAACTAGAATAAGAAAATTCAAGAATAAAAGTAATTGAAAAACAGGGAGATTAAACACAGGATAGAAGAAGATTAAAGAAGGATTAGCTGAAAAACAAATGCTGGAGAAAAAAAAATCAAATTAAAATTTAAAAAAACTAAAAAGTACATACAGAATAAGCAAGTATTGTAGAATGAAAATGCGACAAATAATGTGAAGTGAACATTTATAAATTGTAAATTCTAAAGTGTAATTCAAGGTATATTTTATAAAGGTCTTGAAATTTTTGTAAAAAGGAAATTAAACTATTGCAAAAAACAGTTTAAAAAAATAAAAACTATATTGCTTAAGTGTAATATGATCTATAAGTTGTATTCTATATAAAGGGTGAAAAGTGGATTCATTAAAAATTGAATTGAGACTAAATAACTACGTAACATTCAAGCCCATTGTAGAAGTGCAAAGACTTAATGGGAATTTGAATGAATCGGTGAAAATTAAGAAGGATGTGAATATTGTAAAATGGAACATTGCAAGATAGGATTTCATTTAAGAACAAATTCTTCTTTTGAGGCTTCTTTGATTAACTTTATTGAGAATTCATCAGAGGGAAAAGAAGTGGGTATAAGAAATAAAGAAACTAAAAATTATCAGGAAACATACGCTACAAAAGCGTTTCATTTTCAATTTATATTTCTTATTTCTTTTTTCCAATGCCAGGGCTTTTGGCATTTGGCCTCAACAAAGACAGAAGACATGAACTATTTAGTGGAAGAATCCTTGGCCTGAATAAACCGCAGTTCACTTTATAGCCTCAAGACAAACGAAACACAGAAGAGGAAAGACATCCATGCCCATTCCGGTATTCGAATCTAAGTTAAGAGCGTATCAGCCTCGTGAAGGACGGTGCCTCAATGCCGGTCTCTTATTTATTGATTGTTTATTTTTTTATTTATTTAATTATTTGTTGCTAATAGTCTACACAATCGACAATAACAGTGATTTCAAAATATAACTTATAGAAATAAAGTAAGAAGCAACTGTCTCTAAATTAAAGAGTATTTAAATGAGTGCAATGTAAGGATAGAATCCTAGAAATTAATGATTGAATTCAAGTAAAGGAATTGAACTGTCTTGAATAGTTTTCATTAGAATTCAGGTCTGATGATAAATATGAAAGTAAAATTGAAACACTGAATTTTAAAATTAGAGCAGATTTGTTTGCAAGCTTTTTTTTCTGTATAATTGATTATTGTATTATTGAGCAATCAGTGAGGGCCATTTTTATACAAGGAATATTTAACAATACACAAAAGTAATAATTTTTGACAAGAATGTGTATGTAAAAAAAAAAAAATAAAAAAAAATTAATAAAGAGAGCTGCTTCTTTCATATTTAAGCTGTTTTGTGGTGTGGTCGGTTCGCACCGAAGTGCGAGCTTCGTTGCCGAAGCATCCGTGCTCCAGGGAGCGCTAGTGTTCCCAAGACGGCGAACCCCTAGCAGACTCCCTAGAATTACAAGGGAAAGATACTGGGGTGGTTTCCCGTGGCCTTCCCCAGGACGCCATTAAGGAATGACGTCAGACCGAAGAGAAAGTGAAGAAGAGGCTACAACACAGGAAAGGAAATTTTTGAAACATCCATGCTCGCTACCGGGATTTGAACCCGGGCGCTGGCACATTGATCTCACGACAGACCGACGCCTGAGACCGCTCGACCACACCAGCGCGGCTAAGCTGTTTTAATCATTGAAATTCTTACCCTGTGTTAAAAATAAAGAAAGCCGATAATTAATTCCTATTAATATACACGTTTAATTAAGCTGTTAATCCATCTACGTAATTTGGTCTCTCCAAGTAAACAGCTTTAGATTACTTCAATCTACACTAAAATATCAAATAGTTTCTAATTCTTACGTTGATTGTTTTGATATCCTAATTTATCCAGTTGATCATCTAATATATCAATGGCTTTGAAATCCAATTCGGCTTCTCTTAGCTTCTCAGTCTTCTTTTTGTAATCTTCTATTTCTTGTTCTATTTCTTGTTCATCTTGTTTTCTTACAACTCCATCAATCATTCTGTACATATTTCGAAACAGATCTCGATCCTCAGGAGGAAGTTCACTTAGAGAGTCTTGAAATGCATCCATTTGCACGGGATAACCCTGAGAAATTGTAAATATTCAAATGAATCAAAGTTAATACAGGTTTTTTTATAGATAATCATTTAAATTGTCATTTAAATAAATCATTTATTTGTTTTCGGCATGAAATGGTAATTTTAAAACAAATTAAGGTGAATTAAACCTATAAAAATTTTAATTAAAAAACGAATTAAAAAACAAAAGCAAAATATAAAGAATCAGATTCAATTAATTAATATATACTTATCTTAACGATATTATAAATCCATTAAAGACAAATATCTTCTTGTACACTTCTTCCTTATCACAATATTCGAATTGTCTTCTCGACTATTCTTCTTAAGGTAATACAAAATAAAATGTATAAAGGGAATACATTATTCCTCTTTTCACAATTTTTTAAAACAAACAATGAATTTCACCAAGTTCTTATTAATAATATTAATGTAGGATACAAATGCATCAATGACATTTCTCTAATTGTTAAAAACATAATGATATTTCACTAATTGTTAAAAGTTATTTTTTAAAGTTATTTTCTGTTTTTAAATATTCTTTAAAAATCCTTAAGGAGCTATGTGATACATTAACATTATTAATAAGAATTTGGTGAAATTCATTGTTTGTTTTTAAAAAATTGTGAAAAGAGGAATAATGTATTCCCTTTATACATTTCATTTTGTATTACCTCAAGAAGAATAGTCGAGAAGACAATTCGAATATTGTGATAAAGAAGAAGTATATATGAAGATATTTGTCTTTAATCCGATTCGATGTTTCCTGTAAGAAACGTACGACGAATTCTTAGATAGAAAAACACTTTACAAGATTCTCTTTAAGAAGTTCTTAAGCTAATCAGAATTCATTAGTTTATATATTTATTAACTGTTTTGCTTAGAACTCTATTTACCACAAATATTTCACTTCATTTGTAAATATCTTATTTATTTAATAACTAGTTGAGCTCAGATGACTTTCGTTTTAAAAAATGTCACCTTTAATTCATTTCTCACCAAATCAAAGCCGGATCTTTGAAATTAAATCTCTTTTCTTTTGTACTAAAATTCACGAAAGCTTCGGAATTTTATTACAAAAGAAGCTTTAACGTTGTTGTTAAAATAAGATCTAAAAAACAAATACATATTTTGGATTTTAAATAATTCATTTTCTAGATTTTTTTAGATTTTACATGTTAATTTTAAAAATTAAAAAAAAAAATTAGAATGTTGTTTGTTGGTTTAATGAGAAAATTAAGAAAAAAAAAGATGAGATTTTTATTGTAGGATAATTTGCTGTAAAAATCTTTTACGCACTGATTTTAAAACAGTTTTAAAACTAATATTCGTAATAATTAATTTTTAAAACAGAAAATTCTTTAACAGAAAATGAAATTTGTGAAATATTCATTTTCTTTATATTTAGAATAGATTCCTAAGAATAAACAAATATTGAAAAATGAACGCAAATTAAACGAAATCATTTTAATATCGGGGATATTAGTTATTGGAATTAGTTTTCTTTATGTGCACCCACTTTCTTCCGAACGATTCTTTCTTGAGGAACTTAATGTTGTATTCGACGCAGAGATTTATTTGTATATTTCCATTAGTGAATATCTTAGGGGATGTAGTCCAAACATGTTAAAATCATAAAAATTTAGCAAACTTTAGCAATCTGAGGGAAATTCCTCTGATCTGTGAAATCTCTTCAGTATTTTTTTTTATCTTCCATAAAAATCTTTTTAGCAAAGATTGATTTTGATTTTGGCAATGACATTGTCCCCACCCTGTCAATAACTGAATGAAACATTTTTACTACAATCCGACCACGATATCTTGATGATTGGAAGGAACCCCACGTGGTTATGACGTATCTATTTTTCAGCGAATCAGAAACAGTTAAATCCTGTATTGAAAGCAGTCAACCAATAACTAATAGTATAGCATTTCCTTTACACATCATTAAAACTATTTTTTTGTTTTGTTTTATTTCTGTAAAGTAACATTTTTCGAAACCTCTGAGAGAGGTCAGTTGTGACGTCATGGAGCTCTGGAATTTTTCCAATCGTCAAGATATCGTGGTCGGACTATAGCAGTAAACCAGATTTTTTCCCATCTTTGGATGGTTAACATTTCAATTTCTATATTTTTTTTTTCTTCATTTAGTCATTTGTTTGTCATTTTGGAATGAGTTTTATGTTTAATTAATCAATATATCAAAATAGACAGTTTAAGTTAATGTTACTCTGCACCTTATTAATACAAAATTTACACATTTAAACAACAAAACAATGATATTCCTCAAGTATACAGGATTGCAGTATTTTATATTTTCTTTACTTACTAATAATATCAACATCAAGACATCTATACTCAAGTTGTATGTTAATATAGTATCATTGTCTTTTGAAGTAATTGTCCTTTTTTTTTCACTGTTCACATTTTTCAAATTTGAAATGTTGATTTTGAATTTAATGTCAATGTGGAAGTAAATGAACCGCTGACATTGAAATCAACATAGATTTGTTGCGCTAATTGTTTTAGGAGACAGATGAAACTATTACACCGAGACTCAAGAAAAAAACAGAACAAAATAAAACTGAATTTCTAAACTTAAAAGACATAACATACTTAGAATGATCTGATAATAATTCCTAAGTTCTTTGTTGATAGTAGAGGCAAAATTGTTTAGTTCAATTTTTTCATTTATTGTAGTCATAAGATAATTAGGCTAATTTTTAAAACTTATCAAGAGGATTTGGTCTTTTTTCCCTAATGAAAATCTTAATCAATATTGTTGTTGTGTGTAAAAAAAAAAATGGCCGCTGCTCAATTACTTGTAAAATAGCAACAAAAAGACAGAATAGTAGACTGCAGTTCAAGTCATAAAACGAAAGGTCTAGATTTAAGCAGTGGCGTAACTAGAACTTTTGCCGCCCGGGGCGGTCTCCAATTTGCCGCCCTTTCTAAGTCAATGAAATGGTGGTTTTTACAAATTAATAAATATAAATAAATAATTGTAATTGAGACAAACTATAGGTGGTAACTTTTTTACCGTTGGATGCCATATTTAAATTACAAAACATATAGATTACCTAATTTACAAAAAAAAAATTACCATTAAATATTTTTTATTTTATATTTATAAATAAATAATTTCATTTCTTTTGGATAAACAAACAAATTGTACACATATGTGTATGTAAACATATTTATATATTTACTCTTCTAATTTTCATAGTAGAAAAATCGAGTATAATGCCCTCAAAATTTATAATATTTGTAATTTCTTGTCTATGGACAATATTGCAAGATTTTGTAGTCTTAAATCACTCATTATGGAATGAAGATAATTTTTTATCAACTTCAATTTGGAGAAACACTTTTCGCAACTAGCGACACTGATTGCAATAACTGTTAAAAAAATTCTTAGCAAAATTACAATGTTGGGTCCAGAATTTTCCAATCTTTACTGTTGAATAAATTTTAGTATATCAAGAGGGCCTTCCCCCCTTGTTTTTCTAACGTTTCGCCTCTTCTTGTAGTGCAGGTACAGCCATAAAAACCTGGATCCTTTTTCTTTCAATATGGAACTGTTCTTTATCAATGTCAATAAAGTCATTTATTTCACATTCAAATTCTTCATTTAGTAGGTTACATGGTATTATACACGAATATTTTCTTGCAAGGACATGCAACTGCTCAAAGCGTCCCTTTATTTCCTTTATAATTCTATCCATAGATAAAAACATTTCTCTTCGTACTTCTTGTTCTAAGGATAGCCCCACGTCTCGTGAATTTTCCCCACTCATATTTTTTCTTTTTCTAACTCGACGTTCAGTCGATATCTCCAACTCTTCACAAATTGTTTTGGCTGCTATAACAGCGTTTTGTATTAGCGCATCTCTTTGTTCCATGAAATGGGTTTGCAAAGAATTTAGTTTTATATGGCATTGATGAACATTTATATGGCATTGATGAACATAACCCTTTTATTTGAAGGTATTTTTGCGCGTCATTAACTTCCAAAAGGATGGGTTCCCATAAATTGAAATAACAGAAAAGAAAAAGTTTGCCATGAATTGAGTAATATTCCAGCATCTGATCTCGTTTTACTATATTCCTCTTCAGATGTCAATTTTTCCAAGGCGCTTAAAATGTAAAAAAATGCTTTACTGTAGTTACTGCTTCTGCTCTAGCGCTCCAGCGAGTTTCTACGCTGCATTTAACACCTTGACCAGTGACAGAAAATAAAACATCCCATCGACGAGTGGAAGAAGAAAAAAATGAAAACAACTGCTCGATTGTTCCAAAAAATGTTAAGGAATCTATAGCAGTAGAAGCAGCGTGTAAACATGCCAGGTTTATAGAATGATTTGTACATGCTACAAATTCTGCATTTGGATTTATTAGTTTAATGCGAGTTTGAACACCCCTGTGCTTTCCTGCCATGACGGCAGCATTATCGTAAGCCTGTCCTATCTTCGGCAACAAATAGGAGATACTATATTTATTACCCATCTTAATTTTTACTACATGTTCAATACATACTCCTTAGCCAACACGCTCTAGAAAATTTCCTCTATTTTCCATTGAATTGATGTCTTCCTGATGCACACTTTCACGATTACCTCGAAACGCCAAATTTTGTTTTGCTAAGAATCTAATTATATCAACTATTCTTATAAGAATTTCCTTCCATTTTTTGATTTTCTTATCATTATTCTGTTGTTGTAGTTTATCAAAAGTTGCGCCATGTCCAAGTCTTATTTCTAATTCCTTCCATTGGGAAAACGATCGAATATGCAATGGGCTCAACTCGTGTTGACTTATTTTGGGATTAAGTTTCCACCATTTGTTAAAACCATTTTACATGGTTTTCCACATGCAAAAATGTTAACTACACGATTCATTTCTAAAGCTAATGACGCTGGGAGATAAAGGGTTAATGGAGAAATTTGAATATTTTCATATTCTTGTCGTAAATCTTAATAATTTTAAGTAAAATAGACGAATTTAAGTTATTTAAACATTTCTTCAATTAGATAAGCATAATGTAAGGAAAAATATTCGAAATCATATAGTAATTCATAATTCGTAGAAATTATGAATTACGAAGTAATAGTAAACTTATGAATAGTAAACTTATTATAGTAAACTTCTGAAGTGAACAAGTTGTTTTTTTACAACTAAAACTAAATATAAAAAATGCCGCCCCAAAATATGTGCCGCCCGGTGCGGACCGCACCCACCGCCCCCCACTAGGTACGCCACTGGATCTAAGAAAAGTATTTACAATTATAAAGACCTAGAACTAATATAACGCTTAGAGTTAAAATTAATACATAAAAGCCTCTAATGAAATCCTGTAAAGCTCTTACGGTAGATATAAAGGAGGTTACCGAGAATAGAAATAAGATGATTCCACTTCATTCGTCAAACATTAATAAATTATATAAAAAAGTTAAAAAAACAAAATCTAAAAATGTCATGACTTTAAAACTTGTTGGCAGAAGACATATTCGTTGTATATTAGGAATTTTTCAATAAAATCAATATATCAACAAGGAAATTTTAGTTTCGCTGGACCTAGCAAGAAGTAGTAGCAACAGTCGAATCGTTCTTAATTTTATTTAAAATACGTTTTACTTACAACTGGTGCTTGACTCAAGACTTGATGACACACTAAAAGTAAACTTATCCCAAGAAATCCCAAAGCAGCCATGTTCACTGTTCTGAAAGCTATTCGAGTGTGGATACGGTTTCAAAGAAATGAATCAACGATATTCAATGGATTTTGGTAAGTGATTCTCCTGTGGTCATCTCAGTATCAGTTAGACTGAAAAGATCATTTTTATAGCCACTAAAGATACTGGAACTGAATGGATTTTTTTCGTTTCGTCTTATTAAGTATTTGCAATAAAGAGGAAAAAAAATCATTTCAGAGCTTATAAATTGTTCGATTTTATATCAAACCTTTTTCTTTTTTTAAATGAATATCGTTTTTTAGTTTTGGCTAATTATTTAATTTTATTTAATAATGTAATTTTTTAATTTAAAGTTTAAATTCCTATTTCATTAGATAAAAATAGTAAGAAAACGTAAGAATGGGCAGAACGTTGTTGATTGAAGAAGCAAAACCTGACCCAATTGATGAAACCATATCAATGATAGAATTAAGAGATTTGTAGTCGAAGTGTTTATTAGGAATTTAATTGTATGAATAAACATAAAGAGATACAAATCGGAGATGATATTCTTCGAATGTTAAAACAAATTAAGAAAAATAAAGAGAAAAGGTATAAGTAATATACAGGAAATAGATTTATATTTAGTATCTTGATAAAGTTAAATTATTTTGATTATTGTTATTGTTATGAAGAATAATATATTACAATAAATGCTCGAATTTAAAAGGTATTATGTTATTGTTTAAATTGTTGTTTTTGAAATATATTTGAAATGATTCATTAACGGCATTTGAGAAATGTACATTGCCTGATGAAGCAGGGCAAGAAAAGGAACCTTTGAAATATTGTAAATATGAGTAGGGACAGTTCTTTAACTACGTAGGCATTCTGAAGGGAAGGGGTAACCCTAAGCGTAACCGCTTAGTGTGACGAGGGAGGGGCATCACATTACATTTCACTGAAGCGCTTTTTTTGAAATAAAAAATAACGAACTAAGAAATTCATTAAATATCCGTAATTATCTAAACTTTAAAGTTCAAATGAAAATATGCTTTAATATGAGGAATACGCATCAAAATACAAAATTTCTAATACGAAAAAATGTCATTTTAATTTCAGATTTTGATTTTCTCTTAAGATCTAACTTATGATTATTTTTACCTATCTATAATACCAAGAAGAGATAGTTTTCATTTTAGATTTTGATTCTATTTTTTTAAGTATTGTATTTGATGTTTTTAATACCTACCAAAAGATTCAAAAAAGTTTAAACTTTATTTTTATATACCTTCCATCCATCCATAGTATTCTGCCGGAGACAGGTCCAATTCTATGGAATTCGCATGGAATTCCCAGAAACGCCTGGGGAAAGATACTGGGGTGGTTTCCTGTTGCCTTTCCCAGGAGACCATTAAGGAATGACGTCAGACCGAAGAGAAAGTAAAGAAGAGGCGAACAACACAGGAAAGGAAATTGAAACAGCCAAGCCACTGCCGGGATTCGAACACAGATACTGGCGCACTGGCCATCACGGCAGACCGCCGCCGAGACCGCACGGCCACGCCAGCAAGGCTTTTTATGTACAAATATACAAATATAAATAATTAAGATGTAAACTTTGTAGGAAAATATACAAAATATTCAGTATATTTACTAATAGTATATTAAACTATATTGAGAATTAAAATAAATTCAGACTTCTATTTTTATTTTTGGTTGTTAACTAATTGCTTAGATATCAACTGTTTTCTACTGTTCAGCGGTCTTATGGGGCTGTTTGCCAGTTAAAGGATAAAGTTCTCTATTAATTCTAATAGTTACTTTATACACTCTCGAAAACTTGCCTCAAACCGGCAGAAAATCTCTCACTTGCTCGAAAAAATCTGTCCTAAATACAACGAGCTCTCAATTCAGGCAAATATCAGATGCACATCGATACCAACTCCCTTGGCGACGAGAAAAAAAATATTTAAAAACCGAGACAGTGTTAACTTTACTCTGAAATCTGGATATTCTTTGTTGGTGATTTCAACCCATATCTTCATTCACCACATTCTCTTCCTCCGGGATCTTTTTTTCCTTTTCCTTTATCTCTGCTGTGAAATGAGCTGCAAAATCCTCTTGTTTGTCACTCCGGCGACCGGCAGTTTTAAACGCTAGCTCAAAGATAGCAAAACGCGATTGATATGTGAAACGACCTCATTTTCGCCGCGCTGTAATTGGCAAATAGATGTTTTGATTGTTAACTACTATCAACACGCAGAAAGATGAACCTCCCAGAATGCAAAGCAGATTATAGATTGTCCTTTCCTGGCCGACCGCTTCTCTTCTGTTTCAATATTAGCAGTCGGCCAGGAAAGGACAATCTATAATCTGCTTTGCATTCTGGGAGGTTCATCTTTCGGCGTGTTGATAATAATTGCTTAGAGATCAACAAACACATTGACTTTCTATTGTTCCGTGGTCTTATGGGGCCGTTTGCCACTGAAAGGATAAGGTTCGCCGTCATTTCTAATGGCTACTTTCCTCGCTCATGAAAAGTTACCGCGTTTGAAACAAATTTTGAGACAACGCGTTTTTGGGCGCGTTTGAGACCAATTTTCGAGAGCGTGTAAAGCAGCCATAAGACTGCTTAAACGACTGTCGTTGAACTGATTACTAGGTGTTCTGAACTGAATTTAACTAAACTTACAGTTAAATGTACTTTAGTTTACAGATAAATGTAAATCGGGTAATATTATTGAGGGAGGGTTCACAAGATTGTGATAAAGTGTGACAAGGGTGGGGGAGGGGGTAGAAAATAACAAAAATTAACGTGACGTAGTTTATGGACAGCCCCTAGGTGTAAAAATAAAGTTTAACGTGCCTGTCTTAAATTAAGAAACATCAAATCAAAATGCACAATTATAGAAGATTTGCACCTGAGCGATCACCGGACGGCGTCTAATAAGATTTCTGCCTTATAAGACGTCCTCAGCCAGAGTTACCCTCCGTGATCAGCCCAAAGTGCATGCACAGGTTAAAGATCCCATCTCCGCTACCGAAAGTAGTTTCCCAACCACAAAACAATACAACAATAAAAAACAAACTGTCAAATAAACAGTTTTAAATCCCTTGTCTTGACCACCTCCAGGTTCAAAGGGATTTACTGTGGAGAAAAAAACAACCCAAAAAGACAGAAATTCAATAAAAATAAAGTTGAACGTGCATATGTTAAATTAAGAAACAGCAATGAAAATGCACAATAAGAAAAGATTTGCACCCTGAGCAATCATCCAATCTGGGACGATCGTTTCTTCCTTATTAGACGTCCTCAGCCAGGTTTGGGTCTTTTTGGGTTGTTTTTTTTTTCCCACAGTAAATCCCTTTGAGCCTGGAGGTGGTCAGGACAAGGGATTTAAAACTGTTTGTTTTTTATTGTTGTAATGTTTTGTGGTTGGGAAATCACTTTCGGTAGCGGAGATGGGATCCTTAATCGTTGTATGCACTCTGAGCTGATCTGGCTGAGGATCGCTTAATAAGACAGAAACGGCCGTCCCAGATTCCCGTCGGTGATCGCTCAGGGTACAAATCTTTTATTATTGTGCATTTTGATTTGATGTTTCTTAATGAGTAGCTATAGTTTGTATTTTAAGAAGACGAGGGAAGGAGTAGGTGTGTAAAATACAGGGTGTACCTGAAATGTGCTGCCAAACTTAAAGGTTATATTCATGCAAAACAACTAATAAATGTCATATAAACATGGGTCTGGAAATGCGTTATTTCCAAGATATGAACGATGAAACTATACAGAGGTGTTGCCTTTACGTCATTAAAATGCTCCTGCTTGTCATAGCCTGCTCGTTCCCCTGATTTTAAACCCTCTGGACTTTTTCGTACGAGGTTATTAGTGTACACCATTCCGATTCCTGACGCCCACGCACTGCATGATCGCGTAGTGGATGGGTGCAACACAATTCGACGTGCACTTGGTATCTTCGACCGTGTTCGGCAGTCGATGGAAGCACTTTGTGTTGCGTTCATTGCGACCGGTGGATGGCATTTCGAGCACTTTCTGTGAAACTGAGCGGCTGTACGGCAGTCTGTATTGTTGCATCATTCATACCTTGGAAATAAAGCATTTCCAGACCCATGTTTATATGACATTTATTCGTTGTTTTGCATGATTGAATACAACCTTTAAGTTTGGTAGCTCATTTCAGATACACCCTATATATACAGTATATAGAATTTAAAGTTTAATAATGCTTGAAAAAAATTTAAACTTATTTTAACGAGTGATACGTAAAAGAACAAAATCAGAGAATAAAGTTAATACAACAAACAAAATTACAAAATGGATTTTAATGCTAAATAATTACGAAAACAGAACTTTTTTCTCATGAGCAATATATTAAGTAAAATAAATTTATTTATTAAAAAAATTGCTAATTGTACTAATTTTTTAAAAGACTAAATTAAAAAAAAATTTTTACTTTTTTTCATTATTTTTAATTTGTTTTTAGTAATTAAAGTAGATGACACAATAGAATCGTAACATAACAAAAATGCTTAAAAAAAAAAAAATTAAAAATACTGACTAGAACAAAGTTAAATTATTTCAATTTGCGAGGAATAGAACGAGATTTTAACAAAGGAAAGCAATGGAAATCCAACCGAAATAAATCTTATTTATATGTTTTTATTGTAAATATATTTATTTTTATAAAATAGTGCTTTTTTAGAGGTTTTTTACTTGTGCTTTTTTTAATAAATCTTAATATTATAAGAGAAAATAAGTCATTAAAATCCTAATGGAATGATAATGCTCTTCATTTTCTAAAACTTTTTTAATATTCCATTTATATTCCATACATATTAGTTACAGGATATCTGGAAAGGGGTTGGCGAATGAAGCCCTTACTTAAAATAAATTAGTTTCTCAGAATCAATAAAAACACGATCTCTTCCCAGCGTCTGTATCTTTACTGCCATCTGGTGAGTAATAAAAAAAGCGATCCAATCGTCGAAGGAATCTTCAGTGACGGTGAAATTACTCAGACCAAGTGTAATCAAATGAACTTTTTATTCTGAATAACAATTTTTTTTTTTAAATTACTAAGAAAAAAGTCTCATTTTGTTTTGAATTTGATACCAGAAGTAATAAGAAAATAATTAACTTCAAAGTAATCTGGTTGTCAGCGATGCTACAGGAAAAATTCCATTTTATATATCAAGATCTCCGTAAAATTTTATTTGCATCTCATTTCAATTGTTCTCGTTAACTTTTAGTACAATCAGTGACATCTAGCGGTCACATTGTGCTAACACAAATTCACTTTGCTTCCACGGATAAAAGCTTGTTTACCTACATTTACCAAATCAGGGGTGAACAACTCGCGGCCCGCCAGCATATTTTCTGCGGTCCGGTAGTGTCAAACTAAAATTAACTTTGCGCCTTTCCATTGCTGCTAACAGATACATTGAAGAATGTCAAACTTGCAACAGCAACTATCTCAGACTTTACTATTGGTGTGAAACATAACTAACGCATTAGATAATAATTTACTAATAATTATTATTATAAATGGCACTGTTAGATCATTAATTAGTAAGTTATAGTAAGGGTAGAGGGATTAGAGGATGCGGCCCTCCCTCAAAACTTTTATAAAAATATTGACCCTTTTTTTAAAAATATTGATATTTTATTAAATATTGACTTTCTAAGGTTGTGAACCCCCCGGTCTAAACCATTAATCGTTAATTACAGAGAATTATATTACAATGAAAGCTTTAAATAAAAATTTAGAAAAAGAAAATAGGCTTCATTTTATTCATTTGTTTTTAGAACAAGGAACAAAACAATTTTGTGCCTTTTATTTTTAAAAACATTAAAGACGAATTATTCTCAACAGTTGGAAAAGAATCTTTATCAATTTACATTAACTTGTTTTGTTTTATTTTAATTTTTTTATTAATTTGCTTTTCAACTACAATTACAATTCAGCCTTAAAGTGTTTAGGTACTTAATTATACACATTAACCAATGTCTCTTTTCTTCATTAAAAATAAGTTAGAACATTAATATATAAAATGGAAGCATTTGCGTCCTGGCTGCATCAGAAACGGCCGAATCACTTTTAATAAGATGCTATTGATATAAAATGAAAGTATATATATGTATTATAAGAGATATGCAGTAGATAACGAGAGTCGTCGGCATGAAAGCTACGAACACTGAAGTTAAAATATACCTATCGTTTGGATTGGTAACAATCCAATAGAAAGATCACATTTTATTTTTGAAGTTTTTTTTTTTCTCTTTAGCTTGCTAAATCATCATGCGAAAATATTGATAATCTGGATTTCTCAATATGTTTTCACTTGAAATGAAGTTCTCCTGCTTCTTCATCAACTTTGGACTGGACTAGACCAATGTTGGGCCACTCACTGGACTATTAGTAGATTCTGTCCACTTTGTAGATTCAGTGTTAGCAATGATCTATAGCTTAATTATGATTCGTGCTTTGTTGAAATGGTCTTCACTTGATCTGAAATTTCCCCTGCGTTTCCACTAACTTTGGACTGGACTAATGTTGGACCACACCACCTATAAACCCAGTGGACTGTTCCTTTGACTGTTGCTTTAAATCAGTGTTTCCCAACCTTTTTTGTGCTATGCCCCACCTAAAGTATCTAAAGTATGCTATGCCCCACCAAATTAGATATAACTTTCACAACCACAAAAAAAAAAAAACCACATTTAAGTTTTACAACCAGAAAAAAAAATCCAATTTTCAAATTGCCCCCATTAACAATCAAATTGCCCCCCTGCGGGGCGTGCGCCCCACGTTGGGAAACAGGGCTTTAAATGATTGGTGCTCTGTTCAGGGCAGTTATTGAGGTTTCTTTCCTGTTTCTTCACAACTGAAAAGGCTTATCAACTGACAAGGGAAACCGGTCTTGCTAGTCTTTTTAATATATCTTTTAAATGTTAATGTCAATTTTTAATTCTGTGTGTAGACATTTTAATTCTATTAATATATTCACCTACGTTAAAATATCAGTTTAAAGGTCTTTGGAACATGCTTTTAATTAATAACAAGACTATTCTAACATTGGAAAAAACAAGACACAGATGTCTTAAAACCAGAATTAGTCTTTTGATTAATTAAAAAATCTTCGCTTCTCAATATTGAACTTATTTCAAATATTTATTAGGGAACTAAAAGCTAAGTTAAATTGAACAAGTGCAGAAAATGTAGGTACAGTCGTCGCGGCGAATTTTGAAACCGGAAACACATTATCATTGACTAATTTCTCCAGTATCAATGCCATAAGCTCCGCAGGAAATATCAGTCTCAATTATTAAAAATAGGAAATATCAAAAATCTCACATACATCTTCTTGAAATCGACGAGCAACGTTAAGAATAATTTCCCTACTTGACTTTTGAGAACTTTTGCTCGTCGAAATGTTGAATGTGAAGCAGCGACCGCCATTTTCTCTTCTATTTGAATGTGACCGATCGGCCAGGAAAGGAAAATCTATAATCTGCGTTGCATTCTGGGAGTTTCAACTCTGGCCGCATTGATAATAGTGAACTTAATGAGTTTCGGTAAAAATAAAGAAACCACATCAGTTACAACCCAAAATTAAAACGAATCACAATAAAGCAGCCCAGCATTGTTAAAGAATATATTGCCAGTCGTCAGTGAACCGGAAGCAATATTGTAACAGTTTGTATATAAATATTTTTAGAAATCATTTATTTATCTGTATTTTTGTAGAAATTATTTATCTGTGTTTATCTGTATTAATTTTTATCCTTAATCGTTATGTCTTCCTTTGCATTTCCTAATTATTGCTGTTCTGTTTATTTTTAAATTCTTTTCCATTGTATCCATTAAACCAACTAATTAATTTAAATCCATTATATTCTTGTCCAATATATATATATATATATATATATATATATATATATTATTTTTTTTTTTACTTTTTACGAGCTTTATTTAAATTATTTTGAATCCAATGAAATGGCTTCTTTTTTTATTTTTGTATTTTTAATTACTTTCCACTAAAGAAAAAAAAGAATACTACCTTCCCTTAATAGTTGTGTATGTTTTATTTTCTATTGTTTTCCTTTTTAAATTAAGTAGCTGTCTTTTGATGTTTCCGATTCAATAATTGAAGTCCAGAGTTATTCTTTTCAAAACATTTTTAAAGAAATCCCGAGACATTCTTATTTAAAAAATTAGAGAATTTTTTCGGTAAACATTAGCCAGTAAAATAACAAACAAAAATAAATGAGTTGTATCTTTATTTTAAAGGATTTTTTCCCCTTCGAATTCATGTTCAATGGAAGGGGAAAAAAAATCCTAAACAATTTCAAGTTGTTTATTTCGAAATAAATTTTAGATTATTATAAATAATTGTAAATGATTCTGAATCATTATATTTACGAAATTTATATATTTACGTTAGTTCATTAATCTTTTTGTTTTGGTTCGAAGTTTTTTATTCACTCTTATTATTTTTAGTTCGTGAATTTTTTTAAACTACGATGAATTTTTAAAAATAAAAAATGTAGATTTATTTATTTTCTTACGTTTTAATTTACAAAGATATTAAGAGATGATATTAGATAATATCCTTATAATCATATCTTCTCTCTCATATTGAATAAAAACTTTTACACTGTAGAATATTTCTAGGATTTTTTTTATGTTTGAGGTAATTTTAAAAATGTTCAATCAGTCATTTGCTAATTTTGTTTTTGGTTTTAAAAAATAACTGGTTTTTGTGGATTTAGGATTTGCACAAATGGTAAAATACTTATATTTCATTGATTGCCAATAAAAAAACACTATTAACAACAAAAAGATTCCAATATTATTAAAAAGCTATAGCTGCTACTAGAGGATTTTAGTGCTGTCCAAATTGTCAATAGATCTTTTGATAACTTTCTTCGATATTACTATTAGACAAAGATCATACAGATCTACCGATATTTAGATTTAAGACCTTATGATACATCTATTTTTTTCCTTTAAAAAAGAAAAAGAATAAAAGTACACTTTAAATAAAAAGGAATGCACATCCAATGGGAATAATTCTTAAAAAAATATTATTTAAATAGATGCGAACAATTATTTTAGAATGCCTGGTGTATTTTTTTTAATCAATAAAAATACCCGAATTTCCAAATAGAAAGTAGAAACGCTTGTCCTGTTGTCTCTCCAATTGAAATATTCACTAAATTACTTTACAACGTTATAAATACTGTATTGTACCGTTGTATAAAAGTTCAACAATTGCTACACCTTTTTATAACCGTTCCAATGAATCCGAAGAGGCGAAAAGCATGGATAGATATTATTCGTCAAAATAAGGTTTTCATTCCGAAATCTGCACTGTTTGTACATCAGGATCATTTCGAGTATTTATTATTTGAGTAGCTTAGTTTCAAAACCCGCCCTTTCCAAAAATAAATTTTCGTAAAATAGAGGTTTGTAAATGCATTCGCATTGGACATGGCAGGCTTTGAAACAGCACTCGTATCGAAATCGTATCGCAATACATTGTTTTTGAAGATAAACTGTATGCAAACGGCGAATTTTGATTTGTACTTAACAAAAACTCCATTGGCTCGGAATTTGCAATTTTTGGAGATGGCGGGTTTTGAAACTAAACTCCTCATTTGTTTCATTATTACATTTAATTATGCGCATATTTAATGAGAACTAAATGTTGAGAAATCGCAGGTTTCTGAAACCACGTGTTGTCGTGGGCATAATACCGAAACATTGTAAGACTCTGTTAACTGTACCTTGACATTAAATGCTAATCAATGAAATATGTAGATATACGATCATATATATGTAGTTATATCGACGTACATCTTTATTCAGATTTTTGACAACTGATAACGAATCTTTTCTAAGGCAGCATTAATTCGTTAAGACAAAAAAACAAAACAAAAAAAAAAGCAAAAAAAAAATTGCTCGAATACTGAATGTTAGTTCAGTATTAATGCAGCGAAGAAGTTGAATTTTAAAATTAGTGTTCTTTTGGAATTATTATGATTAATCGATAATTAAAAGAATTCTAAGTGGAGAAATTATCATTCAAAGAAACCACATTTCATCTACTTACATCATGGATCATTTATTTCATCAATGAATAAAAATAGTCGTATGTAGCTACTGAAATTGAAGTACCCATAAATGATATTTATAATGAATTATTTTAATAAATTCTCTTTTTTCCGAAATAAAGCGATCTGGTTGTAAATTTCATATCATGGTATTAATAAAAATTGAAACTTTGAAATACTCAGTTATGTGTATTTTATATTCCTTGGAAAAATTTTAAAAACAAAATAATTTGAAATAGAATAAATCTATAGTAATTTTAAAAAAAATACCGAAGATTCGATTCAGAAGACAGTACGGCAAATTCACTTCTCTTCTCTCAATTTTTTTTCTTATGTTTATGCACTTTAATATAATATAATATATGTGTACTGTAATGTTTATATATTTTAATATTGAGTATTGATGCAGCACTTCTGTAATATAAGAATGTTATTTCATTATCTTATTTCGTTAATGATGAATCTTACAGCATTAATGTATTTTTCAGATTGCTAAAGATAATTTTAGTAACAGAAAAAATTATTGATTGTAATTTATTATTTAACGACTTTATTTATTCAATATAAATACTGGTAATGTGAAATAATTTAATCAAATCAATCAGTGGTCGTCAAACAGTGAAAACTGTTATATGATACACTAAATACTTTATTCATGATAATTTATATTTTTTTTGTCAAAAATTAAAAAAGCTTTATTTAATGCTAAACGAAAAAAAAACAATAAAATCAGACACACATTTATGTTTTATTTCTTGGTATCAAGGAGTACAATATCAGCATATTCTGAAAGAAAGAAAGACATAACAATTAAAAAAACTAATAATAATAATAATAATAATAATAATAATAATAAAATAGTCAAAAATGTTAATATCTTCAGATCATTTCATACAAAACTTTCCTACAATGTTAAAAACTAAAAAGCGACAATTTTTCCTATTAAAACAATGATTGATTAGAATTAGAATAAATTTAAGATGAAATACAATTTAATATCTTTCCAAATTATATTAAATTTTTTTGAGTTTAGAAAATTAGAACATTTCAATTTAAATAATCTAAATGAATGATTTTATTAATTTTCTTTTTGCATTTAATGTTAAAATTATCGTTTGCTGTTTGTGGTTCTTACTATTTGGATTCCATTCTTCTAATTTCCTTTTCATACGCTTTTTTCAGAGCCTTCAATCTTTGCATTTCTTTGTTCTCTTCTTGTTCATCTTCAGTAACTTCGTCATCAAGCATTTTGTACATACTTCCCAAAACCATCAAATCTTCTTTTTCCTTCTTGTTTAAATTGGCGTCCATCTCTTTCCTTGTATTTCCCTTCAAATAGACAACATTAGAAATCTAAAATAACAATGCATATTATAGGTTGTAATTAATTGGTGGTAATTAATAAAAACTTTGCCTTGTCTACGAAATGCTCTGATTCAAACCAAGCCAAGATTCCAACGTTTTAAAAATGTAATCAACATTCATTAGATATTATCACTAGCAAATAGACTCGCATTGGAAGAATAGACTCCTGCACTGTTAAAATCACTTCGGAAATTTTGCATAATAAATACACATGTTTAATGATTGAAGGTATTTAAAAGTGACTAATGCTACGACGCTGTAGGATTATCAGAAGTTAAAAAGTTTTGTTTCGATTTAAGAACTAATGGCGCTTTTCTTAAGGCTTTTTCCATGTTTTTAAAAACAAATAATTCTTATAAAATGTACAGTTTTAAGTGTTGAAAGTATGATTGGACACTTGTATGGATTTCTACGTGGGTTTGCAAAATTTCGTATTTCTAGCTACTTTAGATTTTGAATAAAACGGTTCACAAAATGTGATCTAATTGGGAATGGAGGGACTCACTTCGCTCGTCTAAATTAATTAATTATTAATTTTATACCAGAACAACATATAAAGCTCTTTGTTGAGACAAATGGTACAAGCAAACTTTGCAACATTTCGTCAATTAAATAAAACTTTAGCTGTTAAGACTTTCAATTCTTAGCTATATTGGAAATTCCAAAGTAGTTCCCAAAGAAATGAGAATTTCCTTTTCTTCCTATCTTTCAGGTCAACGTGCTCACCCACACTCACAAGTAATCTACTTTTCTTCATCCAACAACTAAAGACTTTTAAAGGAATTACGAATATATTTTAAATATTCGTGTTTCTCAATGTTCTTCATTTTCAAATCAATAACTAGAAGGTTAGCTACTTGGCCTCCGTTTGCCCTGATCTCATTGTTCTCAGCTACTTACAACTAACAGAGATAAGAAAAACTAAGACAAAAGACTATCTTTTCAAAGGCTTTAGAGTTTGTTTCGTATTTTTCGTTGCAAAGTGAATTACTCTTTGTTCTCTTTCAAAGAAAGCTTTTATTTTGTTATTATTGTTTGAACTATTATCTGAAGAATTACCAATCCCTTATTCGTTGGTGTGCGTTTTTATACAGAGGGTGGGGAGGGCGAAGGGGATTGATACATTGGTAATCCCCTCCCCCCTCCCAAAAAGAAGGGAAGAAATCCTGCCCCTTTTCCAGTCCAAAATAATTAAAACAAATTATTTTGGTTTGGAGGATTAGTTAATTAATTAATTTATTCTTAAAAAAATACGTGATATTACAATTAAGTTTTATTATTCTATTACTTATAAATGTGGAATTCAGTAACATATAAGCATATTTCTTCATTTTCCAAGGAAAGTTACTTATCAAATAAGACAATAACCCCTCCCCTTCCCCCCAATAAGTTTTGAACAGATGAAACTTGATATGCACGTTTAAGGATAAATTTCTCAAAACCACAAAGAACTACTTTTAAATACAATTGTGAATTCCAGAAATTTATGAATGACTCTGACAACCATTTACTTAGAAAAACATTAGAAGCTCTGTAAAATATCTATTAATAATAATTAGTAATACTTGTAGCAATCCCCTAATTTGCAAGTATTTTAATATGATTAAAGTTAATTGGATTTGGGCAACTTAATTAATGCGAATTTAATTAATTTTTTTTAGGAAATCTTCAATGTTTTAATTAGACAGAAATAATATAAAATAAAAGGAGAATTTTCATTTGTAAGGTTTCTACGACTTTCAAAATCAAAAGAAAAAAAAAACAGACAAACACATTAACGCCAAAATCGAAAGAATTCAGACTTTTAGTTTTTTAAGGAAATGTTTGTTTGAATCTCAGGTGATGTCTTGAAATACTGTCGATTATTCATTAGATTTTTTTTCGTCAAGTTCAAATTCTTTAGATTTTTAATGAACAAATATTGTTCCATTACTTGTTATCCGTATATTATTTCTGTTCCGTTTTTTAGGGAAACTTGTAACTGCACTTTACCGTTCAGTTTAGATAATTTTTGAGGATGTTTATGGATTGATACAACACCATTTAACTAAGGATTTCTAATGCATTATTAAATTCTGAAAGCAGTGTTTATTCAAATCGTTCGAAACCGTCGTAGATTTGTGAAGATAAAAGTTAAGAATTACTCCTTGTTTAATGGAGAAACCAAAGGAACATTTTTGGATGAAGGAAACAAAAGCAAAGAAATGGAGAAATATTTCTGAAATGTTGTTACTTTTATTGACTGTAAATAACAAACTTTGCGTTTAATCTTTTTTAATGTTCTCAATAAAATTATGAAATTTAAATTAAAATGAAAATAATTATTAGTTACTTCAAAACACCAAATATTTTTTTACATATTTAAAATTCAAGAAATTTTTAAAATCTTTTAAAAAATTAAGTTTAAATGGAATATTGAGAAAGACCTTCTTGATTGAATTATCCTTTTTAAACCAAGCGGATCTTATAATCTAACACTCGTATCCTAATAAAAGCCTGTCTCTAATTTAAACATCCGTTTTTAACGGTCTTAATTACAACCTCAGGATAATAAATATTTGATATAATTAATCTTCAAGTCTAAATTAGATTTCATTTCACTTTGATGATTATTTTCAATCATTGGATCATAAATCATTTCAATTTTCAAGATTTCTACAATTTAAGATTAGAAATTGCTCTTGAACTTTTTAAAATAAAAAAAAACAACAACCTAAAGAATATGAAAATTAATTACATATTTATCTTAAGTTAGCTTTAAATATATACTGAAATGATTTTTAACTTTTAAATTATTGTTTTGTTTAATTTTCGTTAATTTTGGAATTGTCAAAAGAAACCCAAACCAACTATTTCCCTCCTGAGTGAACTGAAATGTTATTGATTCCACTTGAATATTTTTCTTTTTTGTTTGTGACAGAATTGAATGATTTTCTCTTAAATTTGATACAATTGCTTATTTAATCTTAAGAAATGAAAACCGTTATTTTGGTTTCCACCCACTCAAAATTAATCCCTTCCCCATCTCTCAGTCCCCACTATGTAAGTGATGAGTTCCAGTGCATTTCCTAGTTCTTTAATATTTAATAAAAATACGGGATTTTTATTTCAATACATTTTCCAAAAATAGTATTTGAAACTTTCTGTAGAAATAATAATCAGATTCTTCAAGTTATTATAATTATTGAAATATAATAATTGTGCTAAGAATTGAAAAGTTTTAACTTGAAATTTCGTTAATGATTTGATCCTGAGATGAATGTTGTTGTTTTCACAAAATAAATAAAGAGAAATGAAATGTGTTCACCCAACTGTAGCTTTTTCTACTTAACTAGCCAATATTCTTTATCTAAATTATCTGTATTTTTCCTTTAAAGTTAAATTATTACTTATTCTATCTACATAAATTAATTTCAGATTAAAATTTTGTTTATAAAAGTTTTTAATAATTAAGCATCCTATTAAGATTGATCAATATTAATATGACGTAATAAAAAAACAACCGTTTCGGCGAACATATTTCAAAATAATAATTTTGATCAAGTTATTATCCACTGTGTAATTAATTAAACTTTATGTTTTCATTATTAATTAATATATTTCAGTTTGTTAACTAACTCTCTTGAGAATTTTTAAATACTCATTACTGTTATTATATCTTTTTTTTCTTACGTCTTGAATTTTCGTTAAATTAAACATAGAATTTTCCCTTTATAATGAATAAAATTAAAGATAAATATACGGTATTAATACAGAAATACTATTTCAAGAGCAGTAATATATTTGATTATCTCGGAGGAGTTGCTCAGACAATGTTGAAATTCCTTTGAGAAATTAAAGAAGAGAAATAAGGACTGTTGAGTTTTGATTTAAGTGAAAAACCTCTAATTGGACAGCATTCGTTAAACAAAAGAGTCTTACATATTTAACAAATGAGTGAAACAAAGGAGTCTTACATATTGATCAATGGTCTGCGAAGCTGCAAACTGCACCAGGACCAGAACGAAAAGGAGAAGGCAGAGTTTCATCATGTTCCTGTTGACAGAGACCGTTGAGTAAGAAGAAATTAGGTATTATGAAGAAGAGATACTAGATAATCACGTGACTGCTTGTAACTTTATTCTTAGTAGAATGATATAGACAATAATAAAAAAAGATAGCTCATATATTTATGACCTTTCTTCTATTCAATCGACAGGAAGAACATTTGCTTTCGAAATTCCTGAGCAGTATTTAGTAGACAACATAATTTATTACATTTAATGAAATTTAATTAATGAACACATAACATTTTCTTCAATTCGTTACAAAATGAAAAGAAGAAAATAAAATAAAATTTTTCCTTTTTCAAACTTTCCATTTTTGAATTTAATATTTTTTAAGGTTATTTTTCCCAGGATCTTTTTATTCTTCCTTCAATTTCTAAATTTCATTCAGTTTCTTTATAATATTTTGCTCCTATTTTTATAGATTCAGTTGAAATATTTGTAGAATTTCTTGAAATCACTTTTTAACGTTAAATGCCTAAGTTGAATTTGATTAATTAGATAATTAATTATAATTTGATTGAACATAATCATTCAAATAGAATCTAATGGTTTATTGGATTTGATTTTTAAGTTAAACGTTTTCTATTTTTTATTAAATGCTGTAATGATGTTTCTACTACATTCTTAAAGTAATAAAGAATTATTTGTTTATGTCTATCAATTATCAAAAATTAAATGTTAATAGTGATTTAGAATTTTTTATCCTTTGATCTTGAATTATTTCCTTATTTTGGGTTCCACTCAAATGCTTTTTCTCCATCCTCTTTTCTTCTTTAGATTCGTTGTAAATCTCATAAATAGAAAAAAATGAAAGAACAGAAACAGTGAAAATAAAAAAAAATTATTACGTTAAGTTTTTAAAAATTTATATTTTTCCTTTTCCATTTACAGTTTTAATATGAAGTTTAGGAAATTTCCTGATGTTTTGTTTGAATGCTTTCATTTTCTTCTTTTTTCAGTAAAAATGTGAATGACTTGAGTCTGTCATATTTTCGCAATTATTTGACAAAGGATTTGAACCTTATCTAAGAAAAGACTCTTCAACAGAAACCTGCTTTGGAATTATTTAAAATATTAATTGATGGAAAATTCTACGAGCAAAAATTTTTATATGATTACTAGCTTACTAGGGTAGCGGAATCATAAAAATTACCCTGAGAGACGTCTTCACCTGAAGACGATTCCTGAACAATAGGACGTGAAAGGTCTCGTTTATCTCTCTTTAATGATATGGGAAATGCCCCAAAGTCACATTTGCAGTAACTTCGCCCACTGTAATTAGGACTACATTACCCTAAGAGTTTCAGGAAATGTTAATAGTATCTGGAATTAACTAGTCCTTGACTACTTCGTATTTTTCGATAGAATTTGAATCCGAAAATAACTGTTTACATAAATAATGTCAATGGCAATGTTTAGAATTTAAAGTGCTAATTATTTCAATGGACAGTTAGAATCAACCAAGAGACTACAACTGTTATTGGGAAATTATTGTACATTTAAGGCTCCTTAATGACAACTTTAAAAGAAAAGAAAAGAAAAAAAACTGTTATTTTATGATAAAATAATGCCGAAATACTAAAATGTTATTATGCATTGTAAAACTGAGTATTAAAAATAGATGTTACCAGACACTAAAAAAAATCAATAATGAAAATAAATTGAGGATAGAAGAAATAGAGATAAATTAACCTTACTTGATTAACCTGTCTTAACTATCCGTAACTTTATAGCAGAATGTGGATAAGGCCCATAAAATACACTATTTCGTTTTCTTGAATAATTCCATTTGATCTACCTTTGTACTTTTAAATAAAAAACATTTTCCTAGCACACCAAATTAAATTGCAAGTGTAGTTTATAAACTTAATTACATATAGATCTTTTACATAACTTTATTCCGAAGAAATTAATAAATTGACAAAAACTTGGGAAAAGTTAGGCTCAATAGCTGCTTGAATTAAATAGTATGCTGATAATAAATTAGTCTGTTCTGATGAACGAAATAACTGCGGTGTCTTAAACTTAACTGAAGTTACTTCGGAACTCGTCCGTACCAACAAAATTTATTTCTTTCCAAACTTTATTTCTTCATAACCCTCTACATTTTATATCTCAAAAATCACAAATGTCTAAGAATATAGTAATAAAATATCTAAAAGTTAGTTTACTTAATTGACAATTTATTGACCCAACAAGATCTAAATTTCTAATTGGCGTTCAGATGCCTAGGGATCAGCAGCGTTTCGTTTTGCAATAATCTATTTATTTTTTCTTTTACCACGATCTAGCCCGACCTGACAACGTCAGGATGAGGTTAGGAAATTGAAGAAGGGGGGACGAGATTCAAATCTCAGCCAAAAATAACCCTCAGATTATAAGTCCCAGGGAGAAACGGACGAAACACAGAAGAAGAAACAGCCATGCCCAAGCTGGGATTAATGATGAATAGCGATAAAAAGTCTTCTACCACGTGATCTGCTAGTGGTTAGATTCAATCCTTTTGATTTGTTTATAGTTCAAATGGAGGCAATGTGTAGTGGGATTAAGAAGGAAATACAAATTTAAAAAAACGCTTCTTTAAAAATACGAAATGAAAGGATAATGAAGAGAAGATTGCGAGAAAGATTGGAAAAAATATAATCTGAAAATAATATTTTATGTCTAATAAAGTACTCAAAAACACGAAATCCATTCTGCAAAGTTCCTGTGAAGTTTTCTCACTTCTAGGGAAGCAAGCAAAATGCATATTTTTTTGAGCTTGTGAGAAATCATACCAATGCAAGCATTAAAAAAAGGAAACTTTCAACACTCAATCAAAGAAACGTTTTATTTAGATCCTTTTTTTTCGTGATACGAGAATTATGGACATTGTTTATTGATCTTGGTATTTCAATGAATCGTTTAAGAACTCTTATAACATCTTATAGCACCTAGCTCTGCTTAATTTCACCACTCCTTGAAATAAGAAATTACAACTTAATCCTTTACAAGAGGATTTTTTTTTAAAAATTTGAAATCAAGTAATTTAGATTCATTGTGAAACTTGCAGATATACCTTTAGTCTACTTCTAGTAAAGGGTGAAAGCATCGATGAAGAACTGGATATGCTACAAAAGTTGAAATGTGATTTGATAATATTCACTCATAAAGTCATTGAATTTGTCTATTTATTTTTAACTTTTTTTATATTGTTATTTTATATATTCCTTTATTATTGATAAACTTGTAGCAATTAACTTATTACACGATATCATCTCAACAGAAAGCAGCGAATGAATTATTTAGAATGAGATATTTTAAGTATCTAATAGAAGTGATTTCTTTAGCCAAGATTTGAGAGGAGCAGCAATTGAATCACGGAATCCCAGAAGGGTCCAAGTCCACGAAACAAAACTTGTGGGAAATTGGGTCAGTTCGGTCTCTTGTATTCCGGAGCACGTTAATGTGATTTTTCACATCACTTTACTGTGGTTAAATATTAGAGTATGGTCTCTCTTTTTTGGTTCATAGATGCGCAGTAACGGAAACAATGACATGGCACCCGTAACTCAATTTCAATAAAACTTGGAGTTGATCCCTCTTGGATTCCGGGATTCAATTTACCATCTACTTTCACTACCAGTTTAAATAATTACAATTAGACACCCAATTTCCAAGAAAACAACTTTTTTAAACTTGCTTTCCTGTAAAATCTTAATTTTGTCTCTTTTCCAATGAGCCCTTGATATAATACTGATTTTTATATTTTTCTGTTTTTGCTATGTTTTCCATTTCACTTGTTATTTAATACAAATTGTTACAACTTGTAATATACATTATAATTTGTGGTCGTGCGGTCTAAGGCGGAGGTCTGCCGTGAGGCCGGTGTGCCGGTGTCCAGGTTCAAATCCCGGTCGAGAGCATGGATGTTTCAAATTTCCTTGCCTCTTTTTCACTTTCTCTTTGGGTCTGACGTTATTCCTTAATAGCGTCCTGAGGAAGGCAAACGGGAAACCACCTCAGTATCTTTCCCTAGAAATTCTCGGGAGTCTGCCAGGGGGGTTCGCCATATTGGGGACACTAGCGCTTCCTGGAACACGGATGTTTCACTTACGAAGCTCGAAATTCGGTGCGTACCGTACCAATTAATTAATTAATTAAATATAATATAAAATAAAAAAATGCAGAAAAGATTACTTTGTTCAAAACCATGGGAGTAAAATAAATACTCTTCGCCCTGGTTAACAATTGTTATATTAAGGATAATCTTCCATTTGTAAGTAAACTTTTTCGTAAAATTATCATTAAAAAAAATTAAACCTAAAACAAAATGAAAATATAAGCGAACTCTTTATTTTAGAGATATGATATTAATACAGAAATACTTTTTATCATAATACAGTGTAAAGTAAATCCTACAACACAGTTTACATTGTTCATCAATTATTGATTAAAATTCATTTCGGTTTAAATTCAGGTTCAGGAATTTAAGGTTACAGAACTTTGTACTTGGAGTATCAATATATATTTGGTTTGTATGTTATTCTTCTAACTGTGCTTTTAATACATCGTCCTGAAGGATAGCATAGCAAGTTACCTAAATGGAAGAATACACAGAGTTTATATTTGTGATTTAACAAAACTTTCCAATGATTCTTTTCATTTTTTAAATAAACATGAATACAGTACTAATTTTTTCCAAATTTCTAAATCAAAACGTTGACTGATAAAATAAGCTCTTAAAAGTGTTCTGTTATTATATTTTATTATTATTATTACTATGGGCAAACGTAGGGAGTAGTCATTTGGAAAATTTTAAAAATTTACAAAACAAAGTCCTAAAGTTGATCTTTTCTAAAAAGGTATGGAACAAATTAAATAAGAGAACACAAATTTTACTCAAATATAATATACTTAATTCAAAAAAAAATTTTTTAAATAATGTAATAATAAAAAATTCCTATAATATAATGAATAAAAAAGATGAGAACAAAAGATTATATAATATGAGATACTGCAATAGAATCAAACTCGACTATCCTTGTATTAATAATGAATATGGTGAAAGAAATGTAAAATATATAATAGAAAAAAACTCTAAATGATATGAATGGGATTCTTACTAAAGATTATAAAAAAATATCACTTGTTAAAAAAGAGATAAAAAGATGGATTGTGGACAATGTTGATTAATAATGGAAAAAAAAAATAAATAAAAAGAGGGAAAAAAAATTTTTAGGAGGGTAAAAAAAAAAAGTGAAAAATATAAAGAATGTTGAAATTGTTTGATTGACAGGTTTAACTAAATTTCTGTGTTATATTTTGATGGAAAATGTTGTTTGAGTGAATTATTATTATGAAAAAAAAAAAAAATTAAAAGGAAATTGAAATTGTTTGAATTGAAAGGAATGACTATTTTTTTTTTTCAGTATTTTAACCTTGAATGATTTATATGATTGTTAAAAAGATATTGTAGTAAAACCCACAGCACCCGTTGATAGGGATTTTTTCTTTAATCCCTAATGGGACTGAATTATGTAAATTAAGTGAATAAAAAAATAAAAAAAAAATTATTATTGGTAGCAATAGTATTAATATTATTATTATTACTATAATTATTATTATTATTTTTATTATTCAGTTAATGCTATTTGATTATTTATTGAATCTTAATAGAAGATATTCTTAGTAGAGAACTTATTTATAATATAATATTTCAAATTTTTAATATTGTTTAATTTCTAATTGATAATAATAATAAAATAATTGACAATAACAATATTTTAAATTTAAACATTTTTCGAACTTAAACTGTTACGAAAACGTGATGTCACAACCGATCGCTTTTGGAAACAGTGGTCCTAGGAAGGAAATGGGACCAGATCTCCGAGACGGATGTCACAGCGCACAGATGTCGCATCAGAGGTCATGTTGTAGCACACCCACAATCCACGACTGGCGATATTTTGCAAAGGTACAGGGAGTTTTGAATGCTGCGATATCAACACGGACAGTGTCGCACCGATTGTCTGCGGCAGGTTTGTTGTCCAGCCGTCAGTTGCTAAGGCTACCCCTAACAGCGAGCCATCGTCGTCATCGCTTAGAATGTTGTCGCACCAGAGCTGCGTGGGTGCAGAATGGAACAGTGTAGTGTTCAGCGACGAATCCCGTTTCTGTCTCACCAATGATGATCACCGTATGAGAGTCTGAAGGCAACGTGGCCATCGAGCGGATTCTTCTGCCATTGTGGAGCGCCACACAGACTGTCAACATGGAGTAATGGTTTGGGGTGCTATCAGCGCCAACAGCCATTCACCTCTAGTACACATTACAGATACATTAAAGGCACGCCGCTATGTTGATGAGGTGCTGCGGCAGTACGACATCTGCAGGGCATCCCAATATTTGAACAGATAATGCTCGGCCACAAACAGCTCGGATCAGCCTACATGCTTTGCAAGGTGTGCAGATGCTTCCTTGACCAGCTCTATCCCCCATCTCTCGCAATCGAGAATCTGTAGGACACGATTGGACGTCGGATGAATACCCTCCTACTCCAACGAAATGAAGAAGAAATGTGGACTTGATCAACACCACATGATTTACGATACCCCAGGACATTATTCGGACACTCATCGAATCGAAGCCACGTCGGGTTCAGCAAGGTATCGCCCAAAATGGAGGCCCCAAGACTTATTGACCATCTTGTATTTTAGGCCACTAGAGCCTTGTCTGTATCTGAAAATTAAATCATTTGTTCTGTACCTGTTTGGCTATCTATGAATGCAGTTTGGTCTGTTTTTGAGCATTCCTTCATCGTGTAGCATTTTCTCTGTCAGGCAGTGTATAGTCAGTATATATTTATTACGTTAGCTACATTTTTATAAAAGTTTTCAATTTTTTAATGTTAGAAAAAAAAACATTTTGATTTTCAGATATTTTATGTTGTAATTTTTGTTGATGTTCTTTTATTTTAAGTTAAATTTCTAAGAAAAAAATTAAAATATTTTTATATTTCCTTACCTTTTCGTTGTGGCCATTTTAGGTGCTCATGTAGAGGTGTAACAGATTGATCTTCTCCATCGTGAACAGCAGGGTTTGAATCTTCCTCTCCTTTATTTAAATCATTTTTTTCTTTATTCTACGGTTGAATAAAATAAAAAGAAATAACCATTCTTGTCAGAAAAGTTCAGTAGGTTTTATAATCTATTCAAGTTGATTCACGAATATTCCCTTCAATGAGCACAAATGGTCATCTAAACTTGTGCTCATTGAAGATAGTGGTTTCCTTCGCCCACTCTGCAACACTGGATAGGGAAACTGAGAAGAGTTGCGACACGAATATAGGAGCTGTTTATTCACAATGTAATTGAGTTTCTGAAGTCATTCTCTATCTAACTATTTAGGTAATGACTTAAACAAGCCTTTTAAATTCTGCTGAATTCTATTTTGATCAGTTTCAAGTCGATAGATCAGTTCAACTTTCTTACTTTCTGTGGTAGAAGAGAATTTATTTTCTAATTTTTTTAAAAAGCATTTCCAATTATTTAGGCTGATTAAAATGATTTAAATTTAATTATTTCCAGAGAATCAGGCCTTGAAATGTAAAATAAAAAAGCGCAAATTACGCTTACAGGCGCTTATGTATTTGATTTTAAATCTGGTTGTATCCAAAATATATATTTGAAGGAGGAACTCAACAACTAGGATCTATTGATATATTAAAGATGATCTATATTATAATTAAAATCTATATTATTATGATCTATGTTATAACTGATCTAAATCCACTAGAATTTTGTGAGGCGAATAGTATTTAGGCCATGGACAATAACCTTTAATCTTTGAAAATTGAACTTTTATAATACAAATTACATCTGATTAGGTTTTAAGTGTAATATGTTATCATTGGATGGAGATTACTGAGATATTACACTTTCTAAATATAGTCTATATTTCAGCAAGTGGGAACAATTAACAGCTTTCTAGCTGTGATTCTAAATTGGAACAGATCTTTACTACTTCATAAGAACAGTAACTTCTCACTAATCATAAAATTAAATTTAGAGTGAGAGAGCAATTGTAAATTAGTGATCGAAAAATCTCTTATATAATGCAAGTACTGTCACATGAATTGAACAAATACCCATAGTCTTATTTTTATATCATTTCCGTATAAAAAATTACTGTTATACTTTATAAAAGACTTCCTTACAAATGCCATCCATTCACTTAATTTCTAAATAAATAAATTAAGTGAAAAAATTAACTGAATTTGTACTGTGGGCCGGTCAGTGCTGCTAAGAATTATATAAACAATATTTTTTGATAAAAGATATGACAAGGGCGGTTGTTTCAGAACCAAATTCCCAGATCCGGCTTCTACCTGGATTTGGACTACAGGAGCAAATTGAGACGCTACTTTGTAATGAGAGGCACTGGATTGGATTAATAAACCTTGCACTTGAAATTAGGCCACACAAGATTATGAGACTATAGGTATAAACTTAAAAAAGAAAAATGATTGGATTCAAAATAACATTGAACGATCTGTTTGTAGATGCTCATAAATAAAAGTTCTTAATAAGGTTACTAATTTTACAGTGATTTTAGTGTAGAGGGGATTCTTATCCATGTTCAGTCTGATTTTAATTTTATTGAAACACAAGGAGAAGTATTATTCTTCAACAATATTTGGATAAAAGTCAGTTTACTGTGTTTTACGAAGTGGAAATAAATAAAAGAAAATAGCATTATTCTATGATTTTCTTAATACACTGAAGCTCGGTTATAACGCGGTCTTTCGGATCCAAGATTTCGAAGATCGCGATATAACCGCGATATAACCGAACTCTCATTACTTCGCGACGTCAAATGTCGTACATCGCACCCTATTATCGCCCACACGATTCCAAATCGATTTAAATTGGTCATTTCGAGATTAACTACATCATTCAGAGCTATGTGAGAGAATTTTTTATTTATAAATACATAAATCATTATCTTTTCAACACTTTGATGGTGATCTATATTAGCCAAAATCGATTTGGCGCCGCCATCTTGTACAAACGACGAGTCACGTGGATCAAATCTAGGTATTCATACGCCTATCAGATTACATGGGCCTCTTTACTGGATGTCATTCGCAGAAAAATAGATCTCGATATTCATTTTGGTTAAACAAAAAAGTCCACGATTCTGGCATTTTTTTAAAAAATATATTGTATTTGATGCATTTTCGTGACATTAGGGTGGGTATAGAGTCTCAATTACTGTAAATAATAAGGAAAGAAGCATATTAATTTGCACCTTTGATTTGATTTTAGGCGAAAAAACGGTAAATTTTGCAATTTTACAATTATACACCTTTTCCAAAATAGAAGGGGTCTAAGACCAAATCGCGTTATATCCGAATTCGCGATATAACCGAGCTTCAGTGTATTTTAAGTAGATCAAAAAGAGAATTAAATCTGACGGAGTTGCATTGAAATTAATTGGCTCAAACAATCTTATATCAAACTAAAAAAAATGAAAAATGGAAAATTAAAATGAAGATTAAATGACAATAAAATATGAAAATGAAATGATTAAATGAATTTCCTTTGATCGTTTAAAAGGATGAAATTTACTTTCTACTTAATACACAGGGTGTATCAGTTGGATCCGGTCAACCTGGTAACAATTTCCTGGGACCTAATTTCGAGAACAGTTTATACGTTTCACAAGAATAGCAGTTTGCTAATATAAGGCGGACACTGGAATACTTCCCACTGTGAACATGCACCTGATATCAGAATGAGCATCTCGTGTCATTGAACGAGCGTTAGTAACCATGTGATAATACACAATGGCTGGCAGGGAAAGTGGTGCGTTTCGGTAGACGTTAAAGCAATGTGTGTCTGTCATTAAGTTTATTTATGAGTCGAAAGGCAACCTATCTGCAGCAGGACATTTGTTAGATGAGGAATATGGCTTTTCTCGTAAAGTGAAACAGTGACAGTAATCAAGAAGAAATTTGAAGACACTGGTTCGTTTCAACAAAACATGCTACTGGACTAGAATTTCTTCCAATGGCATCATGGGAACCGCTCTTTTTCGATAACACTATGATGAGGACAGAAGTACAATCGCACTCCCAGAGTGTGTACCGGACATGAACAAAGTGGTGTGGCAACAGGATGGAGCACCGCCTCATTATCAGAATGATATTCGTGCATTCCTCAATCAGACGTTTCGAGGACGCTGGATTGGCAGATTTGCGGTGCAATTGAAATGCGATGTCAATCATCAGATCTCGAAATCATGGATTTTTTCCTGTGAAGATATGTCGTGAACAGATTTACACAAACAAGCTCCAACATCTTCTAGACTTGCAGGAACGCATCGAGGTCGAAGTTCAATCCATTTCGAGGGAGCTGTTCCTCAAAGGTCGGCCGCAGTAATGCATATTGCTGAGGGTCTTCAGTTCGAGCATCTTCGTGGTTGAAAGGTCATAACATTGTTGCTACTGGAAGCTAAGTTGAGCGGATGCAACTAATAAACTCTGTATATTAATTTTATATTTCTCATTATATCGTAATTAGAAAGATGATGCAATTATAAATCATTATAAATAATAGGAAAATATTCTTGTAGAAATAAAAACTTTGTAAAATCGAAACGAAAGAGAAGAAAAATGAGTTTCAATAAACAATTATTTTTATTCTTCAAAAGATATATTTTACACTTATATTTATTATGATTTCAAAATAATTAGAACATGTATTATTTTTAAAATAATTAAATGGGATAAAAACTGCAGAGGAGGTTCAGTTTTAAGTTACAGCCTTTCCTCATAATTTCTAGAAAATAAAATCGAAATAAAAAAACAAAACAAAAACAAAATTAGTAATTACTTTTAAAAGCTTCTTAATTTTTTTTATTTCATAATCTATAAAAAGACATCAACTCTAAATATTAATTAGAGAACTCAATTATTATGAAATCTCAATTCAAATTTTGTAAATTAAAGTATTTACGTATTTAAAAATAACAAAGTCTTTAAATTTAAGCAAATGTATGTTCTTATTTTCGGATAAAATGATTAATGTTAATGTTGGCATTTTAAATATTATAAATATTAATGTTGACATTTTAAAACACTGGCTTAATAAGATGATCTTAAAGATGGATGGTTAAAAGATCTCAAGGGTACATTATGTAATAATCTACCTTAATTATTTAAATGTAATAAGTCCTGACTGACTAATATCTAGTTAGTTAAATTTTAATATAAAAGTGATTACTGAAAACATATTTAATGCATGTAATTGTAAGGGAAATGATAATGAATATTCTCCTTAGAATAGTGTCGCATAAAATATTTTTACGTATGAACTGTATGAAGATTCTACAGTGATGTCCTTCAAGAATTCTGAAGTTCTTCCATACTTTTCCATCTCAGTAAAATATCTCAAGACATTTGAATTTCAACTCAATAAAGGTTACTCTGATGACTTGGGGTTAAAGGATAATGGGCAGATCTGCCTCACAACTGTGTAGCGATAAGATTTATACATAAGGAAAGATCTCCATGAATAAAACATTTTTTATAATTACGACTTGTCTAACATTATTAGTCCATTCGGAGTTATATAAGTCTAAATATACGTTTGAGTGATTGATTGTGGTGAATGTGGGTGGCAGGGAAGTCACCCACCTACAGGCGGAGGATGCTTGGCTGTAGGCGTTTGGCTTCCCTGCCACCAGCATTCACCTCAATCAATCAATCAGATGGTTAATAAGTATTGTATGTAATTAATAATCAATATTATCATTTATTAAAATAATAATTATTTATATGTAATAAATGAAAATAATGTCTACTGTTACTGAAAATAAGTATTAAATGATAATTAATTAATACATCTGGGAAGTAAGATGTCAACGAGATAAGTCATTTCTTCATGTATATAACTCCGATATAACTAATAATTGAGACGAATCGTATAATAACATATGTTCTATGTAAGGAGATCTTTCTATAGTTATATATCTTATCACTATACAGTGTGGGGCAATTTCCCATACAGTTTGCCCATTCTCCTTTGTTTCTTTACGAAAAAAAGCACAGATTTAGAAGATTCATGAAAATATGACTTTCAAATTTAAATCACTTTAGATTAATTTCTTTTGAAAATAATAAACAGTTTCAAAATGTCACTACTATTAAATATTTAGAAGCAATAATTTATTTCTTACTATTTACAAATCTTTCAAACTTCTGCTTTTTTTTATTTGAAATATCTCAGTTGTACTATAAAGACATTTATCTGTCTAAATATATTCTATCATATTAACTGTATTGTATCTAAGGATATATGTTGCCATTCTCCATAATATTTAAATCTTTCTCATTTTCTTCAAATTTTGGAAAATGCGATTAGCTTAAGAAAACAATTTTTAAAACTTTTACACGTTTCATCTATTTTTCATTCATTTCTGATGTTATCTGGGCTTTAAAAAATCCTTTAACCATCCATTTGAATAGTTTAAAACACTGATGCCCAAGTGCACCAAAGCTCAATTAACTTTAACGGCTGCATTGTGGACGGTGCTAAAATTAGTGGGGGGTGCTGCTCCAGAAAAATTTTAGCCTTTGTTTTAAAATTGTGTGAAAGGAAAGAAACATGTATAAAAAGGAATTTATCAAGTTTCTGAATAAATTTTCTTTTTATACATGTTTGTTTCCTTTCACACAATTTTAAAACAAAGCCTAAATTTTTTCTAGAGCAGCACCCCCCACTAATTTTAGCACCGTCCACAATGCAGCCGTCAAAGTTAATTGAAGTTTGGTGCACTTGGCCATCAATCTTGAGTCAGTTGTAAAAATTAATGAGGGATTCATTTTTTTCTCAATATTTTCTCAATGAATATTTTTTTCTCAATGATATTTCACTTTCTAACATACAATAACTTAATGGCCTTTGTCGCCTAAATTGCAATTCAGGAATAACTTGATACCAACATCATAAAATGAAAAGGCTCCAATACGGAACTTAAGTCTTATTTAAGAGAATATATAAGAGAATATTCGCCGGTGGCTTATTTCAGTATACATTTAACAAGGAAACATCTGTAAATGAACCTTTAAATATTAGAGGTGCAGTAACTGGATATATTCTCTGCCAGGCTCTTTATCAGGTTCGGGTATCAGTTTAGAAGTGATTAGACGTTTAGGGATAAAGGAATAGGAATTATTATTATTTATTTCTTATGAAATTTAACCATATTAATTAAAATTTATCTATGTACATATCTCCTTGATTTACGGATATCAGAAGACTTTCACTGTGAACACAAATATATTCTTTTAAATTTTTTGATGGAACCATGTTTATCTTTACAGAGCCAACAGAATTTACAAATAGAAAAAAAACTAACAACATAGTTTAAATCTCCATTTTTATTATCTGAAAATAAAAAGGGTTTAAACTTAAAATAACAAGAAAAAATCAAAACAAAAACAAACAAACAACACTATTGATACATGTTCTCTTCTCAGCTGACATCTAAAAGATTAAAAAAAATATTCTCTGCTAAGCAAGAGGAAATCAGATTTCTATTTTGTCGAAGCTGTTCCCTTGTCTTATAAAATATTCTGAAAGAAGTTACCTTCGAAATTGCTCTGTTCAGTTAATATTTTCATTAGTTATCTTTTAATTCCTAAACCATTTTATTAAAGAAGAGCCATTAAACCTTTTAATAAATTAAACTGTAAAATTTCGAACAGAACC
>JAFIDM010000005.1:31467387-31494982 GCA_023159025.1 Thereuonema tuberculata
AAGATTTGTTTTTGAAATATAATCTAAGAGGATATTGAACTGTGTGAACTTTTAATTGACAAATAATATGTTTAATGCAAGTGTTTTAATTCTAAGAAGAATTGTTAATGAACTTAGGAAGAAATACTTTTAGGAATATTTTCACATGCTATGCTCTTCTTTGTTTTCTTCCGAGATTATTGATGAACATTTTTTTTAACAATGATATAGTACACCGGATGATCTGCACATCAATACACACAACTTTTACACAAAGAAATTATTGAAAATAATTACAGTTTCCATTTTTTTTTTTAGATTTATGAAAATAATTTGCTTTTTTAATTATAAATCGGATATTAATTAATAACATGAAAGCAAAAACTTTCATGAGAAGCTAATTTGCCTCTTTTATTTTACTAGAAATATCTTCAATACTTACGATATGATAGAGATATCAAAACTTTGCTTTTAGCAGAGTTCCATGAAGAGTTCCATAAAGTTCATGTCTTTCCATGAACTTTATTGGAGGATTAATTATATATCAATTATATTTAATTATTTATTGTTAAAAATGTTAATTTAAAAATATTAACTTATTTGTTCATTTGCTCACTATAGTGTGCCATATTTTTTTTCTGTACAGTAGTTCTGAATTAAAAGAGAATAGGGTACTTTCAATAGTAAATGGCCTCAATCTATCGACTGCAAGAAAAATAGTCCGAATGAATATTTTAGCTGCAATCTTGTAGACCATAATTTTCGGCATATTGAATTCAATTTGATTTTTATAAAAATGTACAGTGTATGCACGTCTGCGACCACTGTTTTGAAAACTGTATTATAATAGGAACCTTTTGAGACAATGTGTTGGTTAATTCAATTGAATAAATATTGTTCTTTATTTATTAGATTGAATAAGAATTTGTTCCTATTTAAAAATTTGAAAGAGCCGTTTGCCCAAGATAGGTAACGCAAGATAGGCAACCTGATATCATAGCTGTGTACCTTGTGATAATGCATATGTATAAGCTTTACCCTGGTGATCAATGAGCAAGGTAATCAGAGTGGAAAAATAATATGGATTGTTTCATTAATTACAGAATAACCGAACCTTATACAAAATATTTGTTTTTTCCGTAGCTATGGTTGGGGGGAGGTATTAAATTCTGCCATATTCTGGAAGCCATTCTGGAAGCCATTCTGGAAGCCATTCTGGAAGCCATTTTGTAGATCCTTTGCTCACCCAGTACAGATGACAATATATAAAAGCGTTCCATGAATGGCAATCAGGTTATCAGAACATTCTCATATTTTTTATTTTTGACGAACTGACATCAATAATTCCTGAATTCATCGAAATATATTTTTTCCCTATATTCTACACAGTCTACGTCGTCGCTATTTTAATCCCAGTTTTTACTCGAATTTCCAATATTTTTCTTCTTTTACGTAATGCTCTAGATATTCAATAAAAGAAGTATGTAAGTATTTCAAAATTTACCCGAAGTACCCATCCTCAATTTTAAAATACAATTGAAACTAAGAGGGACCATCTTCGAGTTTCTTGAATTTCTATCATGTGATAGATGAATTTAAATTTCCAGAAATATCTAAAAAAAAGGCAATCAAGAAATTGAGAGTTCTCAGTGCTAATGAAGGAAAGATGTTCAGTCATCTGGTGACATTTTTCATTATTAGGAAACACCTTGGAAGGATTTAAATAGACTGACAGAAAGGGCATTTCTCTGTCTGACTCATGTTTATGTTATGTTAGTAAAGGAAGTAAATGAATATATAGCGTATACAATATATATATATATATATATTTTTCGAAGGTATTTTATAGTAAAATATAAAACAGGATTTTCTAAGAGTAAGTTTCTCTAGAAAGTCATTTCGTTATTTTTCTGTGATTTTCAGACTTTAATATTTTGTCACATAATTACTATACGATTAAACTAACTGTTGAAACTAACTGGAAGATTTTTTATTTCATTCTAACGGAAAAACTAAAAATTTTACAATTTTTAATTTAGTTTTTATTAACTAAATATTTTTTTTAAGAAAATCGGAAACGTGATTGGATACTCTTGCTAAAAGAAAGTAAGCTTAAAAAAGTCTAATTTATAGTTTAAAACTATAAAAATTTAAATCTCAAGCTTATTTGAAAATAAAACAAAAAAAATATTTATTTTAATTTATAAAAATAAATACAGTAGTTATTTATATACTACTCACTTTATTTCAAACTAAAAATCGTAATTTCAAAAGAAAATCTTCTATTCAAAATCTTATATCATAAATAATTAGTAATAATTGATAGTTAGAAAAGATATTTACTGCAGATTACAATAATTATTTTAATAATTAATTTGTAAACTGTGATTTACAATCTTCGACTGTAAGTTAAAGTTTACAAATTACATTATTTTAAGCCTTCTATAACATTGATGATATGCTAGAAAATAAGAGAATAAACAAAACTATTTCCTAAATCTATTTTCCATAAAGGATTCAGGTGTTTTAGAGTTACCAGCTGCAGAATTGTAGATGCCACAGAAATTAAAAAAAAAAAAAAAAAGGGAACAAGAAATTTGCTTTTCCAATAACAAAACTTTAAAGACATTTACCATCGTTTTATATTTTGTAATATTTGTAGGTAAGATTTAATGAAATTAATGCATTCGTTCCTTAATTAGATCAGTTGAAAGAATGAATTTTAATTCGTACTAGTCATTATTGCGGCGACCTAATACAAAGAAGCATATGCAAATATAATTAATAGTTTTTAAAGCAAATCCAAGAGTTTAATTATAGAATGCTATGGATGGAAACGCCTAACAATTGTATTACTGATTTCAAAAATATATGTTTCTTTCCTACTGAGAAATCCCAGATACTCATGGAGCAGAAAGAAGAGTATGGGACTGACACTAATAATAAATGGGAAAGAAATGAAGAAAGACATGAATATTTATTCTTCATTTCTAATTTCTTCCTGCTGAATATTAAACAACCGAAAACATTTCTTATTCACGCTTGATACATAAAACTGCTTTAGCGAAAGAGAATGTCTTTACTATATAATGATTAAAAACCCCAAAACAAAAGCAAGTCATGACAACGAATACAGTTGTACGCAGTCTTTTAACATTAATTATTAACACTTGCTGTGTAGTGATTGAAAGCGGTTGATGAAAAGAGTGTTTGTTACATGGTTATCGTGGTTGCTGATTTTAGTTAGTTTACCAGATTACGCTATGTTCTATAATACATTTGAACCAACATTTATTGAGAATTAAAATTGCAATTACATTTAAAATAAATATTGTTAGCATTTATCAAGGATCAAGATTTTTGACTTCAATACGAGATATTCCATTTAAATATCAAAACTTTGAGAAAATAGAATAAAATAGAAATAGAATAAAGTGAAAATGTAAATTTAAATTACAACTTACAGGGTTAGCTTGTAAAACTTCCATCAGACATAAAACTGATATTAAAATTATTGCAATTTTCGGCGAAATCATGTTTTACTAAAACGAAAAGATTCCAGGATACAAAAGAATTTTTGTTCTCGGGCGGATTCGCTCAGTTCGACTAAAATTTTTATTTCCTAGCTTTGATTGCCTCTAAAAAAAATAAATAAAACATTCCAATACAAGTAAATTCATCTAATAAAAATTCTTTCTAAAACAACTTTATGAATAGTCTTTCTTTGTTACACTGTGCATATAGGCTTTTATGTATTAATAGATATTAATAAATAAGTTAATAAATAATATATAATTAGACTGTTATCCTTCAAGCACAGAATTGTTACAGCGCATCACACATCTATCTTCATTTGTCATTTCGAAGGCAGTCAGATATTGTAGACACTATTCACCAGTTTTATCTCAATAGAAATCTGATGTTTAAATGCCTATTAAGCCACATTCATACTAACATTTTATGCAGTGTTCTGCTATCTCTGATTTATCAATTTGGTTACGTTTTATATTATTAGCGTGTTCTCGAACGCGCTCCCTTATTATCCTCTTCGTCTCTCCAATATAAAAATTACTTCAAGTGCCACAATTTATTTTGTAAACCACCCCCATTTGACTGGGTTTTTTTTTTTCATTTTGATTTAATTTGCTGCATAAAATGTTTTTGAATTTGTTGTTGTATGTAAAACCCAACTCTATATCGTATTTTTTACAAATTTTTCTCAATTTTAGACTATTGCTATGAACAAATGGAATCATAATTCTATTAACCTTCCTACCTTTCAACTCTTTAATATTGAATTTGTGGCAATTGCTGATTGTTTTATTTATAAAAGAATCAGTGTAATCATTCTTTTTCTATATTTTTTTCAGATTCATGATATTATTTTCAAAATCCTCTTGCAAATCTGTGGATACATCAATCCTCCTTATATAATTTTCAATAATATTTCTCTTAATTTGCCAGCTGTGTCCTGATTTAAAATTTACAATGTAAATTTTAGATTTACTCCTAAAATCTTTTCTATAATGTTTCAACCTTAGATTATTGCCTGTTTTGGTCAAGGCCATATCTAAAAAATTTAACTTACTATTACATTCTTCTTCCTTCTTAAAATTCAGATCCTTATTTTTATTCAATAAACCATAAAAATTGTCAAACTGCGTAACAGTGCCGTACCAAATTATAAGGACGTAATCGACATATCTATAGTACTCTTAAGTCAATAAGTTCTTCAATAAGTTTTACTCGAAATCATTCATAAAAATGTTATACAAAGTACCCGATAGGGGGGAGCCCATCGGGAAAACCTTCACCTCTTTATAAATTTTATCTTTATAGGAAAAATACGTGTTATTGACTAGTTATTAACTTAATTAAATCCATAAATTCTGGATTGTCCAATTTATAAGATACCAGAAGGTTGTTATTTTCAAATGACAAAGGAAACCACATGGTTATAATGAATAAGGCGGACTTTATCGGAAAATTAGACGGTTTGATTGAGGAAAACCGTTACACTCTATTAGACAGAAATCCTACGATTAGTCTGTATAATAAGTTAAAGAAGGTAACCACGAAACTATTGGGTGAAAGAAACCACCCAATAAGAAAAGAAAGAAAAAAAAAAAAGAACAAAAAGTAGTCTTTCTAAAAGCCATTTTCTTTATTTTTTACATTGTTTTAAGTGTATCTCAGATTTCTACAGACCATTGTTCGACTTTGGCGCCTGCTTTCTTTGTATTATGTTGTTGGAATAATTAATAATACATATAGTTACGACGACGTAATAAAAAGTAAGTTTGAACCATCCAACCATCCATTTTGAACCATCTTCAGAAATCTTAGATCTCGTTATTATTTCGTAATGAAGACATGGACAGGATCTTATTTAATAATTCACTATAAATACATGGCCTGAAAATCAACCTGAAAACTGGACATTTTTGTTTGTGTATTTCTGAAATAAAAACAATGACAAACTCTTGTGTTATCAGTGTAACTTAACGTGAGTGAACAATAGAATATTACCTAATGTTTTTGTAACTTAAGTAAATTGAATGAAAGAGTTTTGGATTCAGAGGCTCAGGTTTAACGAAGAATTGGTACAAAAGGATTATTTGTAAAGCTATTATTTGCTATCAAGGAAATTAAATTCAAAATGTACCACTATTAATAGTGAAGATTAAAACACACACACACACATCAAAATTACAGATGTTAAATTATTTTCTAAATGTCAAATTTATTTATTACTTAAAAAATATTAATTTTTTCAAAAATTATTAGGAGGAGTGATCTTGTACAAAATGATATCCAGATCCGAAAACTTCTACTATTTCCTGACGTTGCTTTTATATTTAGCATTTCCCAGACCGTTGACGAAGGAAACCAGCTACAAGAAAGAAATAATTGGTATTTAATCACAGGTAAATATTTCTCAAAAGTAATCATGTTAAAGTAAAATTTACACCTTAAATATTAAGTTAATGAAAAAAATCTCGATAAATTATTATTAAAATGAAATGTATTTATTAAAAATATTTCAAATTTGGGCAATCAATAGCAGAAATAATTATCAATTTATTCATTCTTTCATGAACAATTTACTTAATTAGAATATGATTTTAAATTATGTGATTTTGAAGTTTTATTTCTACAATAAAAATAAAGAAAATTTTTTTTACGACTTTTTAATTAAAATTTCGTCATTTTCAAATTGGTAATAGAATTTTAGTAGTGACTGATATATAACATGATGCGAGAGGCCAAACGATCTCAATTATGAGAAATTAAAATAATATTGTCCGAAAACGATATTAATATATTGTTATTATGACAATATTTACTTCAATGGGTGAGATCAAATTGCTTACTAAGTGACATCTAGAACAGCTGTTTCACGCTATTATGGCGATCATCAGCTACGAGCAGTCACCGGACAATATCCAAGAAATGAGAAAGAAAGAAGTTATTAAGCAAAACATCTATTTCACAAATTGGAAAATATCCAGACTATCAGAATTAAAAAACCTCTTAAAGATTCTCAAACGGAAAAGCAAATAAGTAAATATTAAATTTTTGATCTTTTGAATTATATTTTTAGGTAATTTTGAATCCTTCCTTATTTGGTGAAACTTGGGTTTTTTTGAAAGATGAAACATCGAAACACTTAGGGGGGGGGGAGGAAAGTGAGATGGAAGACTAAAGGTTGATGAGATACTAAAAAGAAAGAATAAAAATTCAATGAGGATACGAATAAATCCGCCTTTACTGACTTTCGAAGAGGAAGATTTACTACAGAAAGTAATCAACAGTTGCCACATCTGTTATTCTCTGCCAGAAAATAATTGAGAAGAGAAAGAATTACCAACGAAAAATTTCCCTCACTCGTTCAGCAGTTTGTTCTAAACTTTGGGCTTATCGTTCCTTTCTCCATGATGCTTATGCTTATGATGCTTCTTTCCTTCGTGCTTATGACCCGGTTTCTTATGTTCTTCAGAGCTGGAGCTCGAATGTGAGTTGGAGTTCGAGTCATCTTCCTAAAATAAAAAAGAAGGTATTACATGGAAGGAAGCAGCAAATGAAAGGAAGTACAAGCTTACAAGTAAGCTTGTACTTCAATATTAAATCTTCTTACAAATACCGTAAACTATTAAAAACATACTTTTAATTCCATCTAAATCATTACATCAACACGGCGCAATATTTCAGAAAGCCTAAACGCCGTTCCTTTCCCAAGCGATGTTATAAAAATTTATAAGGAAAGGAGAAAAAACATCTCCCTTTCCTTAGCTTCAAAAAATAATAATAATAATGCAGACCAAGAATTCACACACGTGAAATAATTAAACAATAAAGAGCTTGGCTACTACAGATTCAAATTCAAATCTTTATATTTAAAAGTCATTTTTTTAAATTTTTAATTAAAGTCATTTTTAATTCTTGCTCTGCATTATTATTATTATTATTATTATTATTTAACACTAAAGAAAGGGAGATGTTTTTTCTCCTTTCCTTATAAATTTTTATAACATCGCTTGAGAAAGGAACGGCGTTTAGGCTTTCTGAAATATTGCTCCGGGTTGATGTATTGATTTAGAAGGAATTAAAAGTATGTTTTTAATTGTACTTCAATATTTTTTTGTACTTATGTGCGCTCTTTCTTTCTTCATTTCCTTCTTTTTTATTATTACGCTTATAAACTTATTATTTTGGATCTTCTCTGTAAAGCTTACAAAATATTGGTATTTAAATATTTTAATCGATTTCTGTTTGCAAGATTTCACGTTGATTTGATACCTTTTCTTTTATTAATCTTTCAGGTTTTATTCTTGGATACTCATGTTAGCCATTTTATTTAATTTGCAAGTTTCTTTCTTTATTGTAGATAATTGATAAATATCTCATTTCTTTTAAGAGATTTTTAGATCACAGAATTAAAAATAAAATAAAACAAAACTGCCATAAAACAAGAGGCATTTTCCAGACGCATATTTGTATAACCAACACCAATGAATTCAAGTGAATGTCTAATTTTAATTACATATTTAAGTAATAAGTTAAATATTAAGTATTAAGTTAAATATTAAGTATTAAGTTAAGTATTAAGTTAAATATTATAATGAAATGAACACTAATATTTAACTTACAACTGAATCTTCAATCAATGTTATAAAAAATAAAACTATCAGAAAGACAGCAGAAATTTTCTTCGAAATCATTTTAATTGCTATCAAAATCCAATATGGCCAAAAGTAATTTTAGTTAAAGTTTATTTCTTAAAATTGAACTGAAATTTCCTTTGATTCAGTATCTGCAATGTTTTGTTATTACTTGCTGAAATAATTCGGCATCATTTGATACTTTTGCTGTCATTAGTTACTTCGTATTTTTGATTGCATCCTGAAGAGAAACTTGATATTACCTCATTACTATTTCCATTCTTCGAACAAAACGGATCTGACAAACTCAATATCCGTTTTTAATTTCCAGAATTTGAGAAACAAACAGGTTGGTAAATACACTGTATAACATTAAAACTGCAACATCCACAAAGAATTCCAAATGCGTTGTATTGAGTCGAAACAGATAATAGCGAAGATATGGAACCAATTCAGCTTCTGTTAGCGAGAAATTATCTACTATTGTAGGAATAGTATCTCCAGTTTTCTTATGGAAAAAGTTTCCTGATTAAAAATGAGCTTTCTTGAATAAATTTGAAAGGAAAGCTCAGATCACCATTCGCCGACAATAAATGAAGCAGTCTCTGTATTTCAGAGAAATGGGATGATTGGTCTTGTAGAGACGAAGGGACTGATTCACAGGATTACACCAACTCTCGATTGTGATGATACACTAAGCATTTCTACTGGCACATATTTTGAAGAAAAAAAATTATTTCTCTTTGATCTCAAACTGGAGCTCGCATGATTATATTGAACCAACACTACTGTACTAGCAGAAATGTTATTGTAAACGTTACTAAAACGCAAAAGAAACGCCATTCCAAAGACTATTGAAAGTATGATTTCATGTACGGCATTGTTTTCAAACTTTTAACCAAAGACCATTGTTTCCAGAGATGGGAATGCTTCTGTGCTCGAATTACTGGAAATGTAAAAGGTTGTTTGTATGGTCTTCAGCAGTTGAATCGATAATACGCAGAGAACAGACCAATTCAAGAGTAATTATGAGTGAGCATTTCAGCCAGAAGAGCAGTTGAATTGACAAAATTGTATCTTATCAGAGTAAGGGTATCTAGCAGCTTGTATCAATAAGATAGCCAATGTGAAAATACCAGGGAATCTCACATATTGCCAACACATTAAATTGACAAATGTGCGTGATTTTTAATTATGTTCTCAAGAGAATATGTATGGGACATAGATGGATGCTTCTCAGGATCCATTGTTAACCATCTAAATGAAGAGTATGAAGAGCATAGACATTGTCACAGGAGGCTTTTTATCACTTCTCCAGATATTGTTGAATATTTTGCAAATAATTTTTTATTTACCTTCTACTAACATCAGCCTGTCCATCTATATCAGCTAGATAAAGTTTGCAAATTTCAAGAAGAGAAAGACAGGCTGATGGTAGAATCTTCTATGATTAATTCTCAACCATGTAAGAATAAAGAGAAATTTCTAAAAGTTAGTGAAGTAGCTTTTGGATATATAAAAAAAACACATGGAAAACAAAAGAAAATAAATTGTGGCATCTAAATTTGAATAAAGTTTGTGTAGTTTTAAATTTAAATCAAGGAAATTATTGTGACTCATAGATTGAACTAAAAGATTATGTGATTTGAGCTAAATTTCAACAAACAATGTTTGTTGTTTTATTAGGGAACAAAGTTTTATGTTAATTAAGCATTATATTATTAAAGATTAAATTTGAAACAAAATTCTGTATTAATTAAGCACGAGGTCAGTTATATTATTATTGTAAATTTAAGTTTCAAATTTTGATTCATAACCAATTATAGAGTCTTAGTGGAAGGAGAAAGCTTTTCTTTTCCTCATATGTAACCTGAAGAAATTTTTCTTATTAAAGAAATGAAATATTGTTAAGCATAATAAAGATGATGTTTTTCAAGGAAAATGATGTTCTGGTACAATATTAAAACAGTTTTCTGTTAAAATTTTCCCTTTTTTTGTGAAAATCATGCTTTGTTGTCGCGAATTTCAGGGAGGGATACACTTAATACAACCAGGAGAATTCTCTTACGCAATTCTTCGTACTGCAATTTTAATGTTACTGTGAATCTTTTAACTTTCTCATTTCTTCATCATGTAATTTCTTTTGTCACATATCTTCTGAATATCATTACTATAAAACACAAATTTACAACTATTTTGTAACATTACAACAAGCACTATTTAATTTGGATCTAGTTTTGCCAGAGGTTAACCTGAAAACCATATCTTCTGCTTTGCTTCCAGTAGTTCTGGGATTTTCTAATCGATCATCTCAGACATTTTGGATAAAATTTGAGTCTTAAGTCTATCTGTCATTTTAAAATATGTTCATTCTTGATAGAAGTGAATGAAATAATGATGAATTATGGACTAGAAAGACCGTCTTTTGTTGGCAAATTAAAGTGAAGCGATGATTGCTTACGTGGAGGCCCCATTGAGGAAAATAAAAAGGTTTTACGGAGAATACTTCTCAAATATATCTCAGTATTTTTCTAAACAAAAGATAAAAACGCTTATCTCTATTTCTTAAAGAGAATATTCTTTCTTTGTTAGATCATGAGTTTGATGATCGCTCTATGAAACCACATATCTTGAGTCAAGTGGCTGCTGCTCAGATCTTATATCCTATCCGTTTTTGAAAATAGACATTAAAAAGCGGTTTATCGTCGATTTATTTCTCAAGAAATCAATTTACGTCTTCTTTATATAGTCCAACAGACGGTTCTTGACGATCTCGTCTGCTTGAGAATTACGGAAAACACGAGATCTGGCCACTAGCCTCTTCAGGAGGTGTCAAGGTATTTAGTATCTCCTGGTGATGGAGGCTTTGGATATACCGGTTGCTTCAGCTAATCTGTCTTGAACTCTTTCTAAAGGAATGAGAGGTCCTCCATTCATTAATTCCCTCCGAAAATATTCTTCAACTTGCAATATTATTTTCCGTGCGCTGCTTCGTATAGCACTGTTTCTCGACATTTTGTGAGAAGACTTGGACAGAGGCTAATCTCGCGTAAATTACGTGAAAGCGCGAAAAAACGAGATCGTCAAGATCCGTCTGTTGGACTATAGATCGTAATCCTTAGGTGGATAACTTCTGAATTGATTAACTTATCACAAGTGCAAAAAAATGAAGAATTAAAGTTAATATAAAAGATAACTATGGTGATGTGATACTGCAACAATTGAAGTGATAGATGCTAAAGCAGCATAAGAAAGAGCTGCACGAGACATACTCTTATTTTAGATCAGAACGAAGAAAGTTTTTTGCTTTTGGATCGAAGTGTTGCTACAAAGATGTGACGTGCAAAACCTATGCCAGGGTTTAGTCATAAATCTAAATGTAACGATAACTGTGTGTAATTAATTTATGATTCCAGTGCTTCGGTAGTATTAATGATTATCAGGGGAGAATAATCATTTAAATTCATGAAGAGGCTTATAAAACCAGAAATAAGTCAACTAGTTGGAAATCAGAGATGGAACATTGTGTTCGAGAGCAACAACACAGATAAACAATATATTGGTTTGCCCAGGTAACGTCTATGTTTTGCGAGGGATTTGTTCCCGAATTTAAAGAAGAAAGAAGAGACGATGTTTGCTGTAAAGTTATGAACTCACGAACTGTTGCACATAGTTCTATGATGTATGTTCCAAGAATATCACAGATGATTTGACAATATCTGTGTAATATTTGTCCATTTACACTGTATATATATATATATATAAAGTTTAGTAATACAGTCGTAAATTATGTTGTATTAGTTATTTGAGTCAGTTGTACTTCTTATTTAGACAAGTTCCTTTAAACTTAATTTTCCACACCTTATGATTTCTACGAATATACCAAATACCAAGCATAAAGACTCTGTACTTGCAAAGATTTTTAAGGATATATATTAAAAGTTGGTTTTCAAGGATTTGTTTTTAAGAATCTTGTTGTACCTGATTTTTTTTTTACGAATATTGACCACGAGGTCTTATATTACCTATCATAAATGTGGATCGTGTAGTTGCTAAGATCTTGTGTTTCATTCGTTAGTGGGCAATTAATGGATACTCTTTTTCGGTTTATCAAAAATATACTAAACTCCAATTGAGGTTTTCAAAAACTTTGAAGCCAATAACTCCTTAATACTGTATATAATAAAATATCATGCATATCAGTGAGTATTTGTTGAGCGTCAATTGTTAAATATGAGCATTAAACGAAGATTTTCATCAAAGATACGCTTCTTCTTCATATTTTCAAAAAATATATTAAAAATGAAGACTATTGTTCGTTAAATTCCTTATGTCATATCCATTGATATTTATTATAGAATATGAACTGGAAGAATGCTTCATCATTGAGAAGGAGCAACTCTTCATCAGCATAAAAAGAGGGGTGAAAGTTTTTTTTTTATATAAGTAAGATTTGTGAACAGTGCAAAACTTAAACCCCTTTGTAATCTCTTTTCCAAATATATTTGCTTATTTTAGTATGAATTATCAACGTATTAACTAATTGAGATAACTGGATCAATCTTTTAGATTTTGGTCGATTACCCTTCTTTTTCTCTTTCAATTTCTCGATGCCACTTGCAAAGAAGCTCATGATGTTACAGCAGTGGAATTCGAAGTAACGACAGACGACTGACATAAACAAAACAAAATCTTTTTTTTTATGCATCTAATATCAGTTTCAATCTCGCTTGAACCAAATCCTACATCTACGGTTAGTGGCGGATAAAGGCTGTGTTGATATCCATAACAGCTCGCTGACTTCAATGAGATCCAAGAATGTCTTCTTTATATACAAAGTATTTAACAAAATTCTTTCATGTCGTTATCCCAGCCGAAATTCTGCTGCACTGTATAGCATCTATGTTTTGCAGAGAAGTCATCTTTGGGGCCCATTTTGACGAGACGCTCTGAAGAAAGGGAATCCCTAATATGTATTATATAGTTTATTGCAAAGCATAAATTTATATTATTGTACTTATACACTTAACATTGTAAAGGATTTATACTTCCTCTGAATAGCTTTCACATCATATTTCATTGCTTCCAAAAAGAATTAAGATTTCCCGTTTTTTAATTTTATTTGTGTAATGAGATTTATAAGAAAATCGAGAAGTTTTTTTGCCAATTTTTTTAAAATGAATTGATGACACATAATATTTTCTCCCCTTCTGAGGTAGAAACCTCAGAAGATGAGAAAAACGTTCACTTTGCGATCAGTTTTCATTAATTTACAATTTCAAAATAATAAATTAAAATTAAATTTAATTCAAATAGATAAAAAAGGAAAATCAAAAAGCAACATGATTCTCTTCTGCAATGATTTTATTTTCATAAAGAAAGAACTTACATTTAAAATTATTGATGAAAAATTAACAAAGCATTAAAAATTAAGCAATTTTGTATGGTTTCATTGTATCTTATTGAATTGAATTGTAAAGTTGCAGGATTTGTTAATGCGTTCACCACACTAAAAATGAAAAAAAAAATGATAGTTTTAAGTTATAAATGGTTTTCAATAAATTGATTTACTCTAGATTTAAAAATATTAAAAGTTCCTTAAATAAAAACTTTGTGTACCACTGATTTCAATCATTGTTAGAGTTAAAAATCTTCATGATACAAAAAAGCCTTCAAGTGATCTTCTACGATTGTAATGACGCTTATCTCCAAGCTTTAACATTGAATAAAAATATAGATATTTCATCTTTCTTTGATGGATGAATTGACCAAAACTGTTTTAGTTAATGTTGTTACTTTCTCCTTATACTTTCAGAACCTAATGATGATCAAATCTTAATATTGGAAGGTATTAACAGAAGTCATACAAAGTCGTAATGAAAAGAAAAATAATAGAATAAGATAGTTTATTAGAAACTAACATTATTATTAGCATAGAAATCTATTTTTGGGCTCCGTTAAAATATAGATCAACTGTGATTTACATTTAATCCTTGGGAATTATATCTCATGGAAATATATCTCATTAAAGTGAGTTCTTGAATTTCTAATAAAAATATTTCTTCTTTTAGAAGAAAACTTGTGTTTCTAATATAAATAATTATATAATACTCTGGCCCGACCTATTTTGTGTTACGGATGTGAAGCATGGACTCTTCGTAAATGTGATGAGAATAGAATTATTTCTACTGAGATGAGGTTCATGCGTCGCACTGCTGGATATACAAGATGGGATCGAAAACGAAATGATAAAATCTTACAAGGTCTTTCAAGTATTGGATTTCATTTGTCAATATCAACATCGGTGGTTCAAGCACCTTAATAGGATGTCCAGAGATAGGATCCCAAAGGCTGTTTTTAAATACATCCCCCATGGTAAAAGATCACGGGGCCGTCCTATGAAGAGGTGGTGTTAGAATTTTAGTGGACCGTAACAGTTCTATTAGGACTATAACATGGAAGAAATATGATGATGATGATGATAATATGAATAATTAAAAATTCAATAAGAAGAAAATAAACAGTTATAAAAATAAAATAATTATTTATAAAAATATTTACCTATTCTTTTTTTTCCTGCTTTGGGGTCTAAAAAATAAAACAAAAAATTGAAATATTTAAATTGAGTCTTCCAATAGAAAAGTCTTATAAAAATTACTAATTTTATACATAATATAGATTAATAATTATAATAATAATATAGATTAATATTTATAATTTTATATATATATATATAAGGTATCCTGCCCAAATAACGCCACCTTAACATTTAAAGTCTGGAACATCTTTACTGTAAGTCTGGAAATAAGGTGGATCGAAACACGAAAATTATGACCAAGAAAGTTTAATCTTCTGTTTGAAGCATACCATAATGAAACATATGATAACTTTTACTGAAGAAGTATGAGAACTCAAATAAAAAAACTTTGCAAAATGGCGTTATTAGGAACACCTGGTCCAATTAACGCCACCTACTATCTAGTGACTTAACTTATTTAAAATTAAGAATTATTCCATCATTTTAAACATTATTTGTACAAAATTACAGTAAAAAACAACTAAATTTGATTTTCTGTAAAAAATGATAAAAAAATCACTTGAAATTAACACAGTCTTTCTAATCTGTAGCTAAAACAAAAGAGGAAATGTAAAAATTAATTAATTTCGGCATTTTCCGATTATAAAAGCAAAATAATAAATACGATAAAAATCTATATTTTCATGAAACATATTAGTAACTTATAAATGTCCTACGGAACCTAAAATCGTATATGTAGACCATTAACACCACCATGGCGTTAAAGCGTTACTGTGCACATGGATCACATGATACACTTGTTTGTCTACAATTTCCGAATTTTAAAAATAACAATTAATTTATCTTCGTAGAAGAATCTTCAAGAATCAAGAAAATATATAGTTTTATATAGTTAATCTTTTCTGAACATTAAAAAATCTATATTTTATCTTACGTTGATATAGTAGCAGCCTTTCAGAACCAGTCCTCGACACGAAAATATAAATATAATGGAAATATAATTGGTGGAATATTAGTGGAATATGGTGGAAATATAATTTCACTCGAAAACGTTAGCGGTCTGCTAGTAACTCACTTCAACACTAGATGGCATGTTAATGCAAACTACTTTAGTGCAGTACCGCTATCTCTTATATTTATGAAGAATTAGATAGGTGGCGTTAAAGGTATACATGGCGTTATGTGGCTCAGGTACCTTATATATTATTAAAATTTATCTCAGCCGAAAAAACATCTAATTAAGTATTAACAGTTTTAAATATATTGATTTGAACTTTTAATGCTTACATATATTTATGTTTTTTATGCTAAATACATTATTTAAAAATAAAACTTCTTTCTCATTTTTAGAGAGAATTTTCTAGGAAAGAAGGCTCATAACTAATGTGTGTGTGTTTGTTTTGTTTGTGTGTCTCAAAATATCTTTTCATCTGGTGAATAAATCTTTTTGAAACTTAGCAAGCACATTTATGGATAAAAGACGATATAACTTTAGTAATTTAAATTTTTTTGATGAAGATCCTGTCGAAAACTGTGTGCGTTAAAGCGAAGGAAATTCCAGTAGAAAATGTGGGAAAACACTGAATTTGTGCTGATTTTTAAAAATGTAAAATTAATCATTTTATTAATCCCCGTTTCGAAGTGATTTAAATTCATTGCCTTAAGTAACTTAAGTAACTTAAGTCATAACTTAAGTAATGAAGATTTAATTTTTTACAGAAACTGCAAAATACTTATACAATTTAAAATTTGTATAGTCTTCAATACTTTAAAAAGAAAAGAAAGTGTAACATTAGATTCCTTTCTTTAGTATTTTTTTTACGAACTTTTTGAATTAAATTTTGATTCTTAATTTCCGTAGTAAAAGACACTCTTTTCTTCGAAAAAGGAAATTCAATGTTTGTTATAAAACTAAAAATAATGGGAAGTTAATGAACTATAAATATATTATGAGTAATGATCTTTAATAAGATTTATGTTATTTTTAATCAATACTTTTTTTAAATATTTTCAAAATAACTCTTTTATAGTTTTCTTTTTTAACTTTTTCATTACCTAAGATATATTTATACTTATTTTTAAGTAATAATAGTTTGAAGTTTCATATCCGTTTAATCGAGCTAATATTCTGATATTTATTTTTAGAAACGTTTCATTATTTTTTGTTTTCAGAACGATTCAAACAATAAAAGATTTACTGTTCACAGAACAAAATCCTGACCGGAATTAAAATGGCAATTCTATCGTTTCCCTCCATTTTATTGGCAATGCTTTAGAGGAATTCGTTTCAAATAATAAAAATGATAAAATGCTTTATTGAAATGTAGAATTAAATTTGAAGTTTTTAGTCTTCTATCTAATGAAATTGAAGAAAAAAATTTATAAAATGAAAATTCTATAAATTCTTGAAAACTATCTTTTTTTTATATAGAACTAAAATATTTCGTATTTTTTTTTTTGCTTTGGTATTACAGTTTTAAAAATTAAAAAAAAGTTTGATTAAAAGAATCTTAAAGATATCTCCAATTTATAAAATAAAACAATTTGTAATAACAGTTTTAAATATATTGAATTGAAATTTTAATGTTTACATATATTTATATGTTTTTTACGCGAGACACATTATTTAAAAATAAAACTTCTTTCTCATTTTTAGAAAGAATTTTCTAGAAAAGAAGGCTCATAACAAATGTGTGGGTGTGTTTGTTTTGTTTCAAAAAAAATTTCGCTAACTTATTGTTGCAAATAGGCTGGAGAAAGAGGGAACGAAAATTTCCTCGAAAATTTGCTTTTTAATAATAAATGTAAAATATTACATTTAAGTGTGAGATATCGAAGATCTTTTATTACAATTTATCATAACTTGAGTAAAGGTTCATTATTTACAAGAACAGGCAATTTAAAAAAAATATGATATCGACTGATGAAGCAATATTTTTATGGTAGTGCCAACAAATTTCACTTTATTGAATCACTAAAATCCTACATTGGATGGAGGACAGATATGTGCATTCCAATTACAAATTCAGGTTTGACTACTGTTTGGTTCGAGATTAATTGAACCACATTTCTTTCTTCCCCAACTTTGAAACTGGTGAACGTGATAGTGATATTCGATTGTGAGAGTGAGCAGCCTTTTGGTTTCAGTTTTTGGAAAGCCGTTGAGGAGGATCAGTAGGTCGACGTCCTCCCCAATGATGAAAACTTGGTCGAACGATGAGCTCTTGGAGAGTGCAGTCATCACTATATCAGTATCGGCGTCTTTTTGAGATTGATGTACCTCGATAACCTGCCTCTCAAATTCAGTACGCATCATGGTGATCAAGCGGCGTTTGTTAGATTCATTGGAGAGCAGTTCTGCCTGGGGAACTTTGATGGGTGTTGATTCATCAAACAAAATGTCACTGCAGGAGAGAGAAACAGAGCGTCGCAGGCGTTCAGCTGATTTAGTGCTCCTCATAGATGCATCGTGTAGGCTCCATCAAACACCACAGCTACGTTTGTACCAAACTGGTAGAAAACGAAACTAACGTATCCCGCCACAATGGCCCTGACCGAATCATTGCGATGCCAGATCACCTTGTTAACAATGTTGGGCCAGATCACAATGTCAACTTCATATTCTTGCACATTTTTTAAAGAAATACATACCAACATGATTCAGTACAATGTTTTCCTCATTTTTCAAAATTCCGATGTTTTACTGTTTTTTCGTTTTTGAGGAAACTATGAGGCCTAGAGACACCATTTTGGAATCAAATTGCAGCTAATTCAATTCTTTACAACTTTTTTTACAACGATCTTTCTTTAGAACCTTTAGTTTAGCCGGTACCTGCCTTGGAACATGACCATACCGATAACTTTCCAGTTTTTGGAAAACGTTGCCCATCTTTGACTAGCTATATCTCCGCAACCAATGAACCAAGAGAGCTCGTGTTGGGCTCAATTTCTAGCAAATTTAGTTTGCTTTACAAAAGTATAGAGTGACGATACCCGAGAAACGCTTCCTTCCGGTGTTTTTTTCGACAAAACTGACACAAGTGCCTGAATTTCGCAGTTTTTCGAACACCACAGGAGTAGCACAAGGTTTTCAGGGTTGCAAACTTGGGTATACACTACTCTCAGGGTCCTAACAACATATAAAAAAATCGTAGATACATGCGCGTTTGCGATGTTTGCCTTTTTTTGTGTGGATATTGACTGGCCTATATTAGCTAATTGTTATTTAACTTTGATCAGAAACATGTGATCATATTTCCAGCACTCATCGCATTCCCACAGGTCTGATATGGTGGTAGTCATTTGAGAAAGTATCTTGTTCAACTAGTTTGTACTTAATTTTTGGATCGTAAGGATTCGTTCTACTACACTTCTGATGTGGTTTGTTATCCTCCATTCGTATTAGAAGTGCCACCGCCCATCTGTTAATAGCTAATTACGAAGATACAGAATTCAAATTTCTAAATAGGCCGTTTCATTGCAATTGCATTGAATCTGTTTTCTGATAAACTTTACTTTATCCGGAGGTAATTAAGGTTTACATCACTGTTTTTTTTTACTTGAAGCTTTGCTTCACCTGCTTACCTGATTGCTGAGACTTGTCTTGGAGCATTTTGAAGCCTCATAGCGTGAAGGAGTTATTCTGCTCACGAGCCGAGTTTGATACAAGTAGGTAATCTTACTTTAATTACCTATGATTGGCAGTTAGGACGGATACTCCAAATGCATCCAAGACAGATTAGAGTCCGCAGTACTACTATTCCCATTACTTCAGAAATCTACTAATCAATGAGAATCGAGATGGAAGCTACTGGAATCGTACAAGGGTGAATCTACAGAAAACCTGCAATTTCAGTCAAAAATTTTTGAGATTTTAAATTACATGATTTCCTTTTCAAAAAAATTGAGATGATTGCTTTTGACGTTCTTACATCCATGATATAGTTCAGGTGAACGCATTTTGGTTATTTTAAAAAAAAAAAAAAATGATGGTGGCTATGTCCACAGAATTGACTTGTGTTAATAACGATGTTGAATTTTAAGATAAATTATATTCGAAATAGTGAATTTACGTGGGAAAAACAATGAAATAAATAAATAGAAGACTATAATTTATGAATTAAAAGAACTTTTTATCAAAAGAGGAAATCATGTACAATAAAAATGAATCAGCCTATCAATCTTAAACGTCTATAAAAATGTAAATATTTAATTACATATATCATATATTATATTATATATATTTATATAATTATAAATATCCTTATTTGCATTTAACAAAGACTGGAAGTGAAAGACAAGTCTTCGTGAAAAACATAGTATCCGCTATTGTTGATGATCATCACTTCCATGGACCCCAAATGTCCACGGAAGTAATGTCCACGGAAGTGACGAATACTTATGTTTCTTGGCCCATGTGCTCTTCATTTTGAGGTTAGGAACACGTGTCATTCAAAAAATTAAGTTTACCATATTCCAATTATCATGCCAAGAAATAATCATTTTTCCATAGAAAAATTTGGTTCTAAACAGAAGTGATGGGATGTGCTGTGCAAATTACGAAAAATGAATAAAAAGGTAATATTTTCCTGACAAATGTGCGACTCAGACGAAAAATAAAATCACTTCCCAATCCAAAATTGCCGTGTAAACTTTTGTTTTTAAGTGAAATGGAAGACAACTAGCGCATCGGGTGGATTTTTTAGAAAGTTTAGGAATGTCGACAAAAGCGATGCCTAAACCTTGTGACAAGACTTGGAGTTGCAAAAATTTTTTATTGATAATTCGAAAAAAATTTCACTCAATATTATGTTAAATTTATGTATTTTCTGATCTCACAATATATATATTATTTGAAAAATATTAAAAAATAAAGCAGTTTGAATCTTTAGAAGCTATCCAACTGTAGCTTGTGACAGTCCACGGAAGTGACGAATCACCTTCTGTGGACAACTTTTTTTTTGGAAATTCCATAAAATTTAAAAAAATATATATAGTAAACTATAGTATATTTTGTACTTCAATGTGTGATTTTGAAAAATAACAAATATTTTCAATCATTTTCAGTTTATTGCTCTGTGAAACGAATTACAGGTTTTCCGTAGATTCACCCACAAAGTTTATTGTTTTATTTTTATGTTCCATAAAACCTAGATATGCTTCACAATAATTATAATAAAATTAAAATTAACTATTGAACAATAAAAATGTAATTAACTATTAAGTTAATGAAAGAAGTAATTAACTTTAAAAGTATTCGCCAGAAAACAAATCGAGACCTATTCTTTAATCAATTATTCTTTACTTAAATTTTACTACCTGTAGATCTTTTTTTCCCGCCTCAGTTCTTTTTAGCTTCTTCTGCTTCCTTTTTCGATGGATCATCAACGGATCTGAAAATCGTTCCAAATTCAGTTCTGTCCCTTCGAGGCAAATCAATTGAATAACGAAGGAACTAAAATTAAAAAAAAGAGAGAAATCTCCATAAAACTAATAATGTACAAGTTTCACATATTTAACACTTCATATTTGAAGTCTGAGTACCTTACCACTCGGTAGCCGAGTGGTAAGGTACTCAGAGGAGACAAGGGTTATCCACACTCCATTCTCCTGCAAAGGGATCTACCTAGGGTCTACATAGCCCTCTGTACAATTGCTACCTGGTTTCTTTTCAAGGTACAAGCGGGCGAGCGCTCATCACCCGACCTCATCTCAGTCCCGTTGGTCAAAGGAACGTTGGAGCCTAACCTTCAGCGCCCTGTGGGTTGTGAGTCTTAAACTACCCTAACCTATATTTAAAGTGCAGATGAAAAAAAAAGCAAATAGCATTTTTTGATGATTGCAAAGCTAGTCAAAACCAGTGAACAGTAAAATTCCTGCAAAAAGTAAAAAAGAAATCTAACAATGTCCGGAGGCTGCAGATTGCTAATCGAAGGCGTTTATGTTTGAGGTGGGCAATACTTAAAGTAAGATTGCCGTGAATAACCAAGCAGATTAATAAATTTTTTATGGTTTTAGGCTTCTGAAACACGCCTTATATCCCCGGATATAACACATATTCCACAATGTTTCGCTAGCTCAGTTCTAGGCTTCTGTTAGCTCATTTGTAGGCTTCTGTTAGCTCAGATGTAGGTGGCCTGAATATTGAATGTTGTAGGTGGCCTGTTAGCTCAGTTGGTTAGAGCGTCGTGCTAATAACGCGAAGGTCGTGGGTTCGATTCCCTCATCAACTTTAAGTTTTATTTTTTAAAAAAATCATTATTAGGAATTCAGTGTATTAACAAAGTTTGAATTAAAAATGACGATTATTCGATATAAATAGGGGTGGGTAAGATGGTCTAGAGTCGCAAACAGATTCGCTCGAGCATTTTCTAGACCACCCCGGCGCAGTCTAGTCTAAAGTAAAGGTGACTCAAAAGCCGTTGCGAAGCACTGTGATTGGTTTACTAATCACTATCCCTACCTTGTTTAAGATTTATTTTGTTCATTATTAATTCGATGTCAATGAAAAACAAATCATAATTTTTCTAATAAAATAGCTATAATAATATAAATATCCTTAAATGTAAATCTGATTGCAGAAATATATTTATTTCATTTGGTGAGTTTAATTGATTCTATTTGATCAATCGCAAATCTCCTTAAAAAGATATATATTTCCTTTCTATTCCTTCTCTCTCCTTCGAAAAGGATAGGATTAATTTTTATATACTATTTATTTTTCATATACTGGCATTCAAAAACAATAATAATATCCTTGTGTTTCAATTTAAACATTACTGTTGTGTTTCCTTTACTTCAATATTATTGTGAAGATCAATTTAAGACTATTTCAGCGTTGTGGGCTACTTTTTTAGTTTAATAAAAATATATTCCAGCAAGTATTTTTTTTTTTACAATCCTACAAATGTAGCCATCTCTTAATACTGAATTATGTTTTTGTTCTGTGATCTTAAGAAAGTCATCAATTGGTGATGTGTCTATAATAGTTTACTAAAGCAAATTTTTTCTTTGATCTATTTGTAAAATAAAATGATTCTAATTATTTTCAAGCCATATTTAAATGTTAGTTCACAGTGTGAATATAATTAGTGACTATATTTTTATTTGAAGTTTAAGGCTTATTTAAAAATACATTTACATCTTCTAGACCCAAAGCCATTAACCACAACTTTATGGAAATCACTGAGATCTGACATAGAAGTCGTACCTGCGATTACAGCATTGATAAGGCTTACTCTCCTATGCTTGTATGAATTATATAACCCAAGCTGAGTAACACTAATGATTTCATTAAGCCTGTCTATGTGTCTATTGTATCTATTTTTTCAATGGTGTTTCCATTATTTTGTCTACCCGCAGTTTGCATCTACATATTGTATCTTAAGCATCTATATTTTCGTCTACATATATATATATATATATATATTAGCAGCAAAGCCTGTCGGCCGACAGGCATAAAAAAATCTGAAAATCATTTTATTATCAACTATTAAATATAAAGTAAATGTAATCTATGTTACGTTATGTTATGTTATGTTATGTTATGTAGTGAGTGGGTGGCAGAGAAGCCAAGCACTGCAACCTGAGGTCTATTGTACTATCCCACGGAAATAAGGACAGATGGAGAGAAAGACTGAGAAAGTATGGTGGGAGAAGTGCAGGGGAAATGGGAGAACCCCGAGCGCGGATCGTCCACCATCACGAAACCCACATGAGAACCGAACCCGGTACTCAGAGGTGAGAGGCCGATGTCATAGCGACAACGCCAACCGCGCGGCCAAAAAATATAATCTAAATACTGTGCTAACTTGTGAACGAAGCTTCTACGGCAAAAATGGTTTTGAGTTTCGAAATCAGCGTAAACAACTGAGTAAGAATGCCAAATTTCATTAAAATGGATGCAGTGGTAACAAAATTATTTAGTTTTGAACATATGTTTTGTTAGAATTTCAGTTGTCGAGGTCAGTTCCCAAGAATAAATTTTCATGGAAACAACATGAAATGACACAATGAACTAATATTTTCATCCAATTTCAGTACTTTTGATTCAATGGTACCATTGCGAACCGTTGGATCTATCTTAATAGCTTAATTATAACGAGTTACAGACAGACAGACAGACAGACGAGCTTAGCCAATTTATATATATATACTCATGGACAAAAAAATTAGCGCACCAAGAAATAATTGCGGGATCGTAACGAAACTTGCAATGAAGGTACATGTTGGGGAGATATGCAAATGATTACAAATGCAGCGTGATTGCGCATTACGTATAGCCGGTAGAGGGCGTTGAACATCGTACTCTGTGGAGTATAAAACAGGTAACCAAAGCTTGTTTGAGTGTATTGAATCATTTACAAAGGAAGAGCTGAGGTAGACATGCCATTAGGCCGTGTTCGAAGACAATATACGCAGTTGTCGCAGTTTGAGAGAGGGAGAATCGTCGGGATGATGGAAGCTGGGTGGTCAGCTAGGCGAGTAGTTCGTCAATTAGGCCGCTCTGATTGTGTTGTGAGGAGGTGTTGGGACCAATGGACCCGAGAGATGTCATGTACACGAAGACCAGGCTCAGGACGCCCTCGACAGACCAGTCGTCGAGAAGACCGCCACATAGTCAGAAATGCACGTGTACAGCCAACTGCTTCATCGGCCACCATCCAGGCACAGGTAGCACCTTCACTAGGGGCCTCTGTGTCTTCTCGAAGCATACGAAGGCGCTTTGCTGAAGGACAGTTGGTATCGCGGCGCCCATTACGTGTGCTGCCCTTGACCCCCACTCATCGACGCCTCCGTTTGGAGTTTTGCCGCGCACGAGGAAACTGGACTGCAGCGGAATGGAACCAGGTCGTCTTTAGCGACGAATCCAGATTCAATCTCGGCAGTGTTCGTGTTCGTGTGTGGAGAGCCCGTGGTGAACGCTTCAATCCTGCTTTTGCTGTACAGCGACACACCGCTCCCACAGCTGGTGTGATGGTATGGTGTGCCATTGCCTACAATACACGGTCACCCCTAGTATTGTTCCGTGGCACCATGACAGCCCAGCGGTATGTTCATGAAATCCTGCAACCACATGTGTTGCCACTCATGCAACGGCTCCCAGGAGCCATTTTTCAACAAGACAATGCTCGGCCTCATACGGCAAGGGTGTCACAAGACTGTCTCCGCACTGTTACTACGCTTCCTTGGCCTGCCCGATCCCCAGATTTGTCTTCAATCGAACATATCTGGGATCATTTGGGACGACGAGTTGGGCATCCCCCGAGTTTGAACGAACTAGAGGCAAGGTTACAGCAAATACGGAACGAAATGTCTCAAGACATCATACAGAACTTGTATGACTCAATGCCCGATCGTATCGCATCGTGCATTCGCGCTAGAGGGGGTCCAACAGAGTATTAACTCCTCCATTCTTTTGTCTTTTTTTCTGCAATAAATTATCCTTTTTCTTTGATTTTCTAATCATTTACTTATATCAAAGTAGTCATTACGTATGCAAATTTTCGTTTCATTTTGACGACTCCTTCTTGGTGCGCTAATTTTTTTGTCCATGAGTGTATATATATTTGATTCGATTGATGATGTTTATCAACCTATTTAGGTGTACTTCTTACCTGTATATCTGTGATATAGGTTCTGATGGTTTAATCTAAAGGATCATTTTGAATTTATCTAAAGAATAATTATTTTTGACTCATAACGCCGAAAGGCATTTAAAACTGACCTTTGTATAATCTAAATACTGCGCTAACTTGTGAACGAAGCTTCTACGGCATAAATGGTTTTGAGTTTCAAAATCAGCGTAAAAAAATGAGTAAGTATGCCAAAAGTAAGTACACCGATTTCCTTAAAATCGTTGCAGTGGTAACAAAATTATTTGGTTTTGAACGTATGTAAGTCTCGATACACGGGGCCTATATGATAAAACTTCGGAACAAATGTGGAACCCCCAAAAGTTAAAACAAACAATAAAAACTCGCCGAAATGATCGCCGTTTTAGCGTGAAACAGCTGTACCAGGATGTCATTTTGTATACAACTTGGTCTCACCCATTGTTATTATTATTATTTACCTGCGCTTTCTTATTTTTATGCGCTGAATAAATTCATAGAGGCCGCATGTAGCGGCACATGAATTTTCTCGCCATTTGTCATTTCGGCGAGTTTTTATTGTTTGTTTTAACTTTTGCGGGTTCCACATTTGTTCCGACGTTTTAACATAAAATCAAGTTAACGTAAAAGTGAGATATAATAAATAAAACAAGGAGAAATAAGACCTTCTATGGCTTCTATAAACTTCATTATAAGTCAAAAATGAGATATATAAATATTGAAACATAAGGCTTAATTTGTGTAAAACATACCGTTCCATCACATTGTGCAATAAAAACAATTGAAAGAATAAAGATTAGAGCAAGAAATACTTTATGCATATTCAAAAATCATAAACTGTCAGGAAGATTCAGTTAGATTTCTCTGCCTTACAACATGATATTCAAAACAGGATCTAAAAATTACCATAAAAAACGAAATTGGGAAAATAGCTGAATGACGCTATATAAATGCACTTGATCATTTTGTTTTGTTGAGATGTTCTTTGATTTGAAAAATTTAAAATACTATTAAATTTTAATTAAATTCTTTCTATCCAATCTTAGAAAGGAAATTACGATTTTAATGGATTTTCAACTCAACAACTATATGCGTTAATCAATATAACATATTATTTTTAAAAAGTTATTTTAAAAAACTATTATTAAGTTGAACGAGAAATTCTAAGAAGAATCTTCAGTTTCAAATGCAAATATACATAAAATATTTTGAGAATGAACACATTTTTTTTTAAATATGAATTATCACAAATAATACCAGGAATTTTAATATTTTTCCCTTTCCATTAATATCTGAGTTTCCAAATTCCTAGAAAAGTTAACCGATTTCTTCTCCGATCTGAAAAGGGTCAAAGAAATCCATTTGATTGTTTAGTTTAACAAGGAAAGAACTATTTTATAGGACTTACTAAAAATCAGAATAAGAAAATGATTTTGAGTAAAAGATTAAACTTAACTGAATCTATCAATTTAATCTTATTGTTTGTTTGTTTTGGTTTTTTTTTTGTGTTTTTTTTTTGGTAATTCTTTTTTTTTTTTTTTAAAGGAATGAATATACAACACACACATGGACCGGAAAAAAATATATATACTTTTTATGTATAAAATATCTGATTAAAACGTTTTTGCTAAATTGATGGTGCCAAACATAAACGGATGGTGGTAAGATATGGTTAAGTAGTACAATGACATGGTTGACTAGTACAAGTGTTCAAAGTGCTCACCATTAACGTCCAGACACTTCTGGGTTCGGCGAACTACTGCATGAGCTAAGTTAACCAAGATGTCCAATGTGATGGCTGCACACAATACTTCAATTTCTTCCCGTAGCTCGGTAATGTAGCTGGTTTTCGAAGATAAAGACCTTTGTGGTCTCACATAACTAAAGGTGTGAATAAGTAAAAAATGGTCAGATCAGCGTGGGGGATACTCAACAGTACCTCTTCATCCTATCCATTGATCTGGTAAGTGCTCGTCAAGATGGGTTCTCACGTTAGTATGGAGGGGGAGACGCCGTCTTGTTAAAAGTAAAATTGTTCATTCCCATACAACTCATGAATGGCCGGCATTTAAAAATAGTAATGAGAAGCATATCGAGATACAGAAAGTCAATCACTGTTTCTTTAATTAAGCTCGAAGTGATGACGGTCCACACCAAAAATTAAGTCCCGCTAAACTAACCGTCGTGTTCACATGAATGTGTGGATTTTGTGTATTCCAGTACATGCAATTATGACAATTCACTGTATCATTCAGCTTAACTGTGCTTCATCAGAACAAACCCTCTTTAAAATCACGAATGCT
>JAFIDM010000005.1:31495382-31511748 GCA_023159025.1 Thereuonema tuberculata
AATTGTGTTCCCTGATAGTTCACTCCGCACGTTAAAGAAAGATTAATGATTAAAAATTGATTTTGATCTTGAAGTAATCGAGTGCAAAGTTTTTGTTTCAGTAAAAATATTTTTTTTCCTTTTAATGTTTTGTGTAATAAAATCATGAAAAATTGAGTCTATTTTAAAAACCTCTCATATTTATAACAATCTTGATAACGATATATCATAAGTAAAAACAATACTGTAATTAAAAGCAAGATTTAACATCCATAATAGTTCATAAATAGAGAAAAAATCACAACTGGACAGTAAATATGCCTTCGGACACTGAGCCAACATCAACGGGAATCCTAAACAGTTGTTTCATCCTTATTAATAATCATCAGCAGAATTTACCCTTGATGTTTGGCAAGGGTAAATTCTGCTGATGATTCCTACTAAGGATCAAACAGCTATTCAGGATTCCCTTGGCTCAGTGTGAGAAGGAATATTTACTTTCCAGTTGTGATTTTTTTTTCTTTATTTAATACTGTAATTACTTTACAAAAATACTAATCCCAGAAAAAATTTAAAACGATAAACAAAACCTTAAAAAATGTTTTTATTTCAGGAGCTCATTTTTTTAATGACAATTCAAATTCGAAAATTCATTATTTTGGAAATTGTTGAACATTATCCTTTTGGACAATTCCTCCAGGTACAATCTGTAAAATAAATCAAATAATATTGTTAATAAATGTTATTTTTATTATTTGATGGATATAAATAAAGTAAGTTGTATCATTATTAGTAAAATGAATTGTTATTCAACAATGTAATAGCCGGTGCAAACTTTCAGGTTGATGAAACTTTCTAGATGATAGCAAGTATTATCTTAAGCCTCAATACGCTCCAGCGAGATGTTTTGTTCTTGAAATTTACTTTATCTGGCCAAACATTTTTCTACAGTTTTCTGATTGATCCGATCTAATTGATGGAGTAATTCCTTTATCAAAAGCATGTTGTTTTATCCAGGATCCAAGATGAACCTATTTATTGCAAATCACTTACAGTTAATCATGTAGCCCAAACCATGAGTTACACCGCGAGCTGAACAAAGATCAAGTATAGTCCAACAGACGGATCTTGACGAACTCGTATTTTCGTGATTTCACGTAATTTACGCGAGAATAGCCTCTAACCATGTCTTCTCATAAAATGGCGAAGTAAATTGAAATATTTAAATGAATTATAATACGGGGAAATGCATGAAACTTTTACAACATTTTAATATAGTTTTCATAAATTGAAAACAGTCAATAAACAAACAATAAATTCATTTTCCTAGTGACAGACATTCAAAATACTAAATTCCTTGAGACCTGCTGAAGAGGCTAATGGCCAGATCTCGTGTTTTCCGTAATTCTCATGTAAACGAGATCGTCAACATCCATTTATTAGACTATAAATCCTGTTGATCTGATTATCAGAGGAACCAATATTGAGAATCCAAATTTCATCCTTTAGTGGAATAGCCAGAGTTGGTTTCTACAGACGTTCTTAAGGCGAATCTTTCACCAATGAGATCCGAATGCTGTTAGGATTGAGATCTTTTGTAACTAAACATAGACAGCAATTGGTGAATCTTGTCCTATTCAAAATAGTTCAGTCTTGAGCTAGATATGGTGGGGATTCTTCGAAAAACGAAATGGAAATCTTTATGGATCACAAAGCTGGATTTTTACTATACAAACTGTCCTGAGAGAACAGTTTACTGCTCTTTCCAAGGCAAAATCCAATGAAACCATGACGATCGATTGAGCCCCTTTTCTTGACAGGAATATTAGCTAATTGTAATTTGACTTTGATCAGAAACATGTGATCATATTTCCAGCACTCATCGCATTCCCACAGGTCTGATATGATGTTAGTCATTTGAGAAAGTATCTTCTTCAACTAGCTTGTGCCTAATTTTTGCATCATAAGGATTCGTTCTACTACACTTCTGATGTGGTTCGTTATCCTCCATTCGTATTAGAAGTGCCACCGCCCAACTGTTAATAGCTAATTACGAAGATACAGAATTCAAATTTCTAAATCGGCCGTCTCATTGCAATTGCATTGAAACTGTTTTCTGATAAACTTTACTTTATCCGGAGTAATTAAGGTTTACATCACTCTTTTTATACTTGAAAGCTTTGCTTCACCTGCTGACCTGATTGCTGAGACTTGTCTTGGCGCATTTTGAAGCCTCATAGCGTGAAGGAGTTGTTCTGCTCAAGTAGGTAATCTTACTTTAATTATCTATGATTGGCAGTTAGGACGGACACTCCAAATGCATCCAAGACAGATTAGAGTATGCAGTACTCACATTACTTCAGAAATCTACTAATGACTGATTATCTTCAACTGGAATCGAGAAAGTGTTGAAGACGACAATTAATGCGTTGAAGACGACGAGGGATCCGGAATATTATCTGATTGAATACAGTTTGTTGTGCCTATATTGTTGTTATTGTTAATTTGGGTTCGAAGATCGATCCCAACAAATAAAAATACGGAGATTATCTAAGTACAAAGTTTATTGTTTTATTTTTATGTTCCATAAAACCTAGATATGTTTACAATAATAAGAATAAAAATGTAATTAACTATTGAACAATAAAAATGTAATTAACTTTTGAATTACTGAAAAAAGTAATAAACTTTAAAAGTATTCGCCAGAAAACAAATGGGGACCTATTCTTTAATCAATTATTCTTTACTGAAATTTTACTACCTGAAAGTTGTCTTTTTTTCCCGCCTCCGTTCTTTTTAGCTTCTTCTGCTTCTTTTTTCGATGGATCATCACTGGATCTGAAAATCGCTCCAAATTCAGTTCTGTCCCTTCGAGGCAAATCAATTGAATAACGTTGATAATGAAGGAACTAAAATTAAAAAAAGAACGAAATCTTCATAAAACTAATAATGTAAAAGTTTCACATTTTTAACACTTCATATTTGAAGTGTGGGCCCGGTAGCCGAGTGATAAGGTACTCAAGAGGACACAAGGATTAGCCACGTTCCATTCTCCTTCAAAGGGGTCTACCTAGGGTCTACATAGCCCTCTGTACAATTGCTACCTGGTTTCTTTCCCAAGGTACAGGCGGGCGAGCGCTCATAACCCGACCTCATCTCTGTCCCGTTGGTCAAAGGAACGTTGGAGCCTTACCTTCAGCGCCCTGTGGGTTGTGAGTCTTGAAACTACCGTAACCTGTATTTAAAGTGCAGATGAAAAAAAAAGCAAATAGCATTTCTTGATGATTCCAAAGCTAGTCAAAACCAGAGAATAGTAAAATTCCTGCAGAAAGTAAAAAAGAAATCTAACAATGTCCGGAGGCTGCAGATTGCTAATCGAAGGCGTTTATGTTCGAGGTGGGCAATACTTACAGTAAGATTACCGTGAATAATCAAGCAGATGAATACATTTTTTATGATTTTAGCTTCTGAAAGACGCCTTATATTCCCGGATATGAGACATATTCCACAATGCTTCGCATTGTGGAAATAAATCTTTTATGGTTTTTATGATTTATTTTGCTCATTATTAATTCGATGTCAATGAAAAACAAATTATAATTTTTCTAATAAAATAGCTATAATAATCTAAATATCCTTAAATGTAAAATGTGATTGCAGAAAGATATTTATTTCATTTGGTGAGTTTAATTGACTCTATTTGATCAATCGCAAGTCTGCTTAAAAAGATATATATTTCCTTTCTATTCTTTCTCTCTCCTTCCAAAAGGATAGGATTAATTTTTAACTTTTTCATATACTGATATTCAAAAACAATATCCTTGTGTTTCAATACAAACATTAATGTTGTGTTTCCTTTACATCAATAATATTGTGTGAAGGAAACACAACACAATTTAGGACTATTTCTCCGTTGTGGACTACTTTTTGAGTTTAATAAAAATATATTCAAGCAAGTGTCTTTTTTTCTTCACAATCCTACATTTGGTAGTCATCTCTTAATATTGAATTATGTTTTTGTTTTGTTATCATTCTGTTGTTTTTTGTTCTGTTGTTTATTCGTGATGTATCTATAACAGTTTACTAAAGGCAAATTTTTTCTTTGATCTATTTATAAAAAAAAATGATCCTAAGTATTTTCAAGATAGTCAGCAGTTTGAATGTCACCAATGACTATATTTTTATTTGAAGTTTAAGGCTTATTTAAAAATATATTTACATTTAAATTTAAATCTTTAAAAACACAAAAAGCTCAGAGCAGTGTTTACGAGTGACCTATGCTAGTCTATGCTAGTGTTTACGAGTTCACGCTAATTGGCGATTATTAATTTGGAGTAGTCAGAAACAAACAACCTCGTCTCAATACGGAGTTAATAGAAGATGCTTGTGATTCATTACTTGTGACTTCCCTCAACAAATGATCGCCAATTTAGCATGAAACAGCTGTTTTAAGACGTCATTCATTGTATCTGAGCTTTTAATATGATTAAACATTTTTAGGCGATTTTTTGTTTTACGCATAGATAATTCACTGAGGTTGGCGGAGGCTGGGAAATTAATTTCTTTATTTTATTTTTATTGTGTATTTCTTGTTTTTAGCTGAGATTTTGGAGGTTCCATTTTTTTCTCCTACTTAAATCTTTAAAATTTCCTTTTTAAAGTTTCGAATCTTAACATCCCAAAATGAATCTTTTAGGTGTTGTTAAGATACAAATACAGCTTTCAATAACTAATACAAGCTTAATTTTAATAAAATACTACATTAAATCGAATGTTCTTGTAAACTCATAAGTAATCTGTAATGATGAATTTGATGTTTTGCAGTTAGAAAATCTGAAATTGGAGCAAGGACATAAATTTCATCTCTACAGTGGATTCCTAGACGCAATCTAAGTTATTTTGAAGATTTACTTCTTTCTTTCTTATTTCTAAAAATCTGCTAAAATTAAAATTAAAGAGATCTTGAAAATTTTTTGTCGATACTGAAATTAATATTGTTAGCCATTCAAAATCTAACAAAATAACCTATTATGTTACGGGGAAATCAAGAATACATTGAATTTTTTTGCTTTACGCGAAAATTCCTAAGTTTTCTAAAGAGCTTACAGATCAATTACCAAGTAAATCAATTCGATTAAGAAACAAGGTAGGAATAGCGATTAGTAAGTCAATCACAATGCTTCGAAACGGCTTCTGAATTATGTTGAATTTTTGCTTTAATTTCCTTATTATTATAAATGTGTTTGCTGCGAATGCAAAAGGCGCAATTGTTGCGATTATTGTAATTGTTGGGATTGTTGCGAATGCAAAAGGCGCAATTGTTGCGATTGTTGTGATTGTTGTGCTTTGCATTGTGAGATACTTGTCCAGAGACAGACGGACAAACCAGGATTATAAGGCTTCCTTTCAGAAGCCTAATAAAAAAGTTGTAATATTTAATAATAATCGAAAATGATTTTTCCAAATTTAACTGGGATGTAATAAATAAAACAACGATAAATAGGATCTTCTACGGCTTCTATAAACTTCATTATAAGTCAAAAATCAGATATATAAATATTGAAACATAAGGCTTAATTTGCTTAAAACATACCCTTCCATCACATTGTGCAATAAAAACAATTGAAAGAGTAAAGCTTAGAGCAAGAAACACTTTATGCATATTCAAAAATCATAAACAATCAGCAGGATTCAGATAGTTTTCTCTGCCTTATTTAACATGATATTCAAAACAGGATACAAAAATTACCATAAAAAAACGAAATTGGGAAAATAGCTAAATGATGCCATATAAATATACTTGATCATTTTGTTTTGTTGAGATGTTCTTTGATTTGAAAAATTAAAATACCATTAAATTTTAATTAAATTCTTGCTATCCAATCTTAGAAAGGAAATTACGATTTTAATGGATTCTCAACTCAACGTTTATATGCGTTAATTAATGTAACATAGTATTTTTAAAAAGTTATTTTAAAAAAGTATTATTAAGTTGAGAGAGTAAATCTAAGAAGAATCTTCAGCTTCAAATGCAAATATACATAAAATATTTTGAGATTGAACACAATTTTTTTATCTAAATATGAATTAATCACAAATAGTACCAGGAATTTTAATATTTTTCCCTTTCCATTGCTATCTGAGTTTCCAAATTCATAGTTCACTGATTTGTCTCCGATTTAAAAAGGTTCAAAGAAACCCATTTGATTGTTTAGTTTAACAAGGAAAGAACTATTTTATAGGAGTTACTAAAAATCAGAATAAGAAAATGATTTTGAGTAAGTGATTAAACTTAACTGTATCTATCAATTTAATCCTTTTTTTTTTTGTTTTGTTTCGGTAAATTCTTTTTTTTTGTTTTTGAAGGAAAGAATATACAATACACACAGGGGCCGGAAAAAAATGTATATACTTTTTAATGTACAGAATATCTGCATAAACCTTTTTTGCTAAATTGATGGTGCTAAACATCAAGGGATGGTGGTAAGACATGGTTAAGCAGTACATTGACTAGTATAAGTGTTCAAAGTGCTCACCATTAACGTCCAGACACTTCTGAGTTGGGCGAACTACTGCAAGAGCTAAGTTGACCATGATGTCCACTGTCATGGCTGCACACAATATTTCAATTTCTTCCCGTAGCTCGGTAATGTAGCTGGTTTTCGAAGATAAAGACCTTTGTGGTCTCTCATAACTAAAGGTGTGAATAAGTAAAAAATGGTCAGATCAGCGTGGGGGATACTGAACAGTACCTCTTCATCCTATCCATTGATCTGGTAAGTGCTCGTCAAGATGGGTTCTCACGTTAGTATGGAGGGGGAGACGCCGTCTTGTTAAAAGTAAAACGGTCATTCCCATTAATGGCCGGCATTTAAAAATAGTAGTGAGAAGCATGTCGAGATACAGAAAGTCAATCACTGTTTCTTTAATTAAGCTCGAAGTGAAGACGGTCCACACCAAAAATTAAGTCCCGCTAAACTAACCGTCGTGTTCACATGAATGTGTGGATTTTGTGTATTTCAGTACATGCAATTATGACAATTCACTGTATCATTCAGTTTAACTGTGCTTCATCAGAACAAACCCTCTTTAAAATCACGAATGCTCATCCTCGTGTACCTTGCATTGAAACAATTCACAATACTAGATCCATCAATCAGATACGTCTTCATTCATGCATATAACAACTTTGGAATGTAAAATTTCCCTTTTGCACTCTTTAAGAATGCGTTGTACACTTGGTATGCTTACTACTGACTGTCTGCTTACTTACACAAGTGAACATTGTTTTGCGGACTTTCGTGGTGACTGGAAAAGCTGCTGCAACAACATCGCTGAGGCGTGCGGGCCTTCCTGATCTTTGATTGTGAAATCACACACGGTATCATCAGTTTCAAATTTAGGAAGAATTCGTGCAATTGTTAATCGTGTTGAAGGTTCTATTCCAAATTGCCATTGTCGTCGTACATTTTTTGGGCTTCTCTATTTACAACACTGTACATTAGTTTTTCAAGTTAAACTATTCCAGGAAATACTTCTTAGGAAAAAAAGGATTTTTTGACAACAACGACAACAACGACAGACTAATTGAGGAAAAAACCCAGCAAACGATCAACAATGTTAATTGGGAATTTGACTAACGTTTTCAATAAAACCCGATTAAAGTTAAAAGGAGATACTAAACTTTTTTATCTAAATTTCTTTTTTTAATGATGACATAAAAAACATTTGGTCTTAAGACTAAATGTGATCTTCTTAAAAAGCAAAAAAAATAATAGTAAAGTGAGAGGATGTAATAAATTAAATTATCAATTAAATAAACATTATTCTTGTTTAATTAGCAAAAATGAAGCCGACGCACCTCATTATATATGATTATAAATGTTGAATAACTAAGAAACAAAATGAACAACTGCAGTTTCGAATACATGAATGGAGTATTCTTTCTCAAGTGAAGGATACACTTAAATACAACTATTCGTATATAAGAAAAGAGATTACTCCCATAATGCTTGATGGAAATTTTTACAAGTCTCAATCTCAGGTCTGACGTAAGCATCTGGAGCGCATCTTGTGAAATTAATTGAAACTCTTATACAAACAAACATTGTTTCTGGAACTCAATTATGAACTTTGTATGTAAAATGCAAAAAATATATTATAATATAATAAAACAATATTATTATATTTTATTATATTATATTATATTATTCTTGTTTAAAGAGTATTAAAAATTCTAAGGTTTTACACAAAGACCTTACAAAGGAATTACACAAAGACCTATTTAAAATATAAAACATTTCAATTACATTTTTACCAGTGATGTTCTAAATACTACTTGGTCGTCTTTTTCTTGCTCTTAAAGAGCTTTCCAGTTTCTCCTCTTCTTGCTTCTCCATTTCATGTAGTTCTACGTAATAAGAATAGATGATGATGAGGCCATAAGTCTTCCATCCATTTAGAGTGAATTTTGTAATAACTAGTCTAATCACGGAACACGCTTTATCTTTTGACTAAAAAAAGAAAAAAAAATTGAAATATTAGTCAATGAAGCTCTCTTTACCTTATCCTTATGGTGACCATACGATCAAGCCAAGTAGATCAAACAGTCCCCTGCTTACCTTCTACGTACATATCTCTTCTCAACATAGGTTTCAATAAAGCTTTGAAACGAATGAGCTTCCACTTTTTTGGATGCTTTGATTAACCTTAGTGCTTAATTACTGGTTCCAGAAATATTTGAAAAAGTTAGCACAGAAATCGTCATTACATAAGAAGGTGCACGTGATCACTTGCTGCCTAGAGCATGCGCAGAATATAGAGTACACGCATCGCATGCCTCAAAAGTTTACTTTTGAATGAAGTTTGAGCAACTTGAAGTTTTATTTTTAATTTCTACGGACTGTTTACGTAATTCCGGGTCTATGTAGATCGGGACTTGCAAAGTCCGAAACCGTCTGTGTTTATTTTATTATTAACAATTTCTCAGAAAAAAATAATAGTCTGATTACTACTCATCATGGAGCTATTACAAGTAATATTACTTTCTACTCAATTTACAACCAAAGAAATGATAAATAAATATAAATAAATAAATAAATATAGAAAAAAAATCTTCCCAGAACAGTGGCCGTCAACTCTGGTTTTGTAGATCTTTGGTAACTTATTGCAATACTGACATTTGTGGGAGTGTGTGTATGTGTATGTTTATATGTATGTTTTGTTTTTTGTTGGGCTATTATTGAAAGCTGCTTCTTTATTGATTGATTTGAATATGGATAGATCACGGCTCTTGAAACATTTGGATTTCGTTGAACTTTTGAAAACTGGTTGTTTTTAGTAAAATGGTTACGACTCTTGTTCATAAGATCACGCACTAACAATGATGACAGTTCGCTGTATCTGTCGCAGTCCGAGTAGATACACCTTTTTTTAATGTTATGACTTCATTCATAAAATTAGATATGATATAAAAGTAGATATATACAGGGATGGACAAAATAATATGAAAACCTGTGAAACGAAACAAAATCTTTATTAGTAGGTTGTTGGCCACCCTTTGCATTAATTATAACTTGTATCAGACGACGGATGGAATAATACAGGTCATGAACAATGTTCAAGGGAATCCAAACGCAGCCATTCCTCGTGCAGAGCGGTCTCTTGTTCAGGAAGTAGCAGTAGGAAGGAGGCAGTCAACATGAAAGGCTTCTACGGGCGTTCTCCACACATAAGCACATCCAGTGGTCGGAAATATTGTAAATGCAGATTCGTAAGATCAAATGATACATCCCCACTACTGTTGTGTCCAGTGTCTGCTCTGCGGCACCATTGCCGTGGCTTCAACGCATTACCCGGTATCACCAATGGTTTTGGAATAGCCGCTCTGCCAATGAATGTCCGCAGCATGCAGTTCTCGTTGGATAGTTTTGGTTGATTCGAGGTCCTGGAGAAAGGTGCTTATCACGCAGGTGATCTAAGACACCGCTGTCTTGTGCTGTCGGATCATTATCCGCTTCAACACCCGTCTATCCCTGTCGGTGAGCTTTGACTTTCGCCCATTGTTTTCTTTCGCAGATGACTTCTGACCATGTTTTGTGTAGGCTGTTATAACAGTTGGCAAAGTGCTTCTTGCAACACTCACAAGCGAGGCGAGCTTCAATGATCATGTCTCTTTCGAAGTTTAAGAGGTCGGACAGAACGGCGTTTTATTGCTAGCACAATTGTCAAATGGCACCCGTACGACTGCTGCTAATCGACTGATATCTCCACCTTAACGGCCACTAGGTGGCAGACGTCTATTCTAGATGGCGTGGCTCTGTTGCACAAATGAATTATGGCCGGTTTTCATACGGATGTTCATATTATTGTGTCCACCCCCTGTAGATTATAAAAAAACGCATAAATGAAATCTTAACTACATTTATTTGTTCTTAGTGAGAAAAACTGGAGTGACAAATTTCTTCTGTTATTTCATTTCTTTTCTTCCTCTTACGTTCACGAAAAATACCAGAAGTAAGATTCAATTATAGTAAATCGTTTGTGAAGATAGAGTTTAATCAAATTAAATCACAGTAAAATTAGATTTGTTATTAAATAAAAAAAAATATTAATTTGAAATTCATATTCGACTTAAAAATCTGTTTTTTAATTAAACTTACCATGTGGAAAATTGTACCACCTACGTCATGAGTAATGTCAGCTACAAGTTGTAAGAACTCAGCTATAATCCACGGCCACATCAGCCACGATTCCTCTATTTCTATAGCCCAGTGCAGAATAAAATCCATTATCAGCATAATTAATGCTAAAAGGACACGCATAGTTGTCATCGGGAATTCGTAGATGACAATTACTTTGGAATGAAAGAAAAATAAGTAGAAACAATAAACATTTAATATTTTAATATTTGATTGAATTGTTAATGAACTTATTATTTTTCCTAAAAAAATAAATGTCAATTAAAAAGAAGAATTTTAATCGTCAATCCCTTGGGGCAACTACTGCAGTAGACCTTTGTTAATCTAAAGGACGAAAGAAAACAAAAGACTAAGAAACAGAACTTAAAGAGTTTTTCTTACAATCTTATAGAGCAATGTAGAGCTGGAGTTCAGTTTAACTGGTCAAATTAAAAATTGATAAGGCTAAAATGGAAACCATATAAATGCAATGGACCAAAGACTAACTACCAGTTCCTAAATTGCGTAGTTATAATAAAAGATCCGTTAGTAGAGTAAGATTCATTTGGAAAATCTCTGGCTTATTTTATTGAAATGAAAAGTAATTAGGTTTGTTCAGAACCCCCCCAAAAAACAAACAAACATTGTAAATAAATTTTAAACAAAGACATAGAAAAAGTATCTTCCAGGGTTTTTCTTTTTTGCATCATCAAAGTTTAATCTATATACAGTAAAACCTCGTTAAGTCGTCACCCGGATAAGTCGTCACTCCGTTTAAGTCGTTATTTTCCTTTGGTCCCGACAAGGTCTCATACAAATAATGTAAAATAATCCTCCTTTACCCGTCACCAAATTTAATTCTACTCCGGATAACTCGTCACCCTCAAAATGACCAAAAGCATCTTCTTCATTTTGCATGCCATCGCGTTGTCTTTTCAGCCCCATCCCTTCACATTAAGAAAGCCATGCCTTTATGGGGAATTGTCACTTCATTCCTGTCACTTCATTCCTTCGCTACCCCTTCGGAGGATTTGGTTTCTTGAAATCTCGCTGCTAATCATTCAAAGCATACTTCTCGCTGCGACTCTGTCGCGTGTAGACGTTTTTCTTGACCGCTTCTGAGTGTGGCTTCATTTCATAGCGAGTAAGCCCCGCTATAAGGCTATTTTTTTCTCTTGCAATTTCGTGGTTCTTGCAATTACGTTTTTAACATGCAAGGGAAACGAAAACTTACCTCGTTATCTTTTAAAGAAAAAAAAAGACTTAATTGCACTTTTTGAAAAATCAAATGTTTCGAAAACAGCTTTTGCCAAAGAACACTATATTCCCAGAACTACATTAAACGATATTCTTTCATCAAAACAAGTAATTGAAGAAGCTGACTGCAAAGACAAAAGAAAGAGAATGAGGAAATCGAAGTTTGACGAGATCGAGTTCGATAGCTAAAACATGTCAGATTCCAAAAATGTGCCGATTTTTGCCATGATTCTCAAAGAAAAAGCCATGGAAATTGCTAGGTGTTGAACATTGAAGATTTGGGCGGCAGCAATGGTTGGCTAGAACTTTTCAAAGACAAACATTGCCTTTCTTTTAAAACGATTAAAATGTGGTAATTATAAAAAGTGTTTTTATTTTTTTTTTTATTTTCCACTCATTCATTTGCATGAATTGATTTCTGAAAATCTTGTTTTTCTCACCGAATCCTACAGCAATTCATAAAAATACTGTACTACAGTGGTTTTTTTTGGTTTTTTTTTTTTTTTTTCAAAAATTCCCACGTTGCCTAAAGCCGAACGCGCATTGAACCACGTGTCCGTATCCCGTAAAAGAACAAATGACGTCATTCCGTAAGACGTCCGTCGATTCGTTAAACTCAAGTATTTCTGCGAATACAGAAGTGTGCCGTACTGCCTCAATGGAAGAAACATTCTGATTGGTGACGTTAACTTTGCGTCACATACGGAATACGGGAATCTTCAAGCTTGTTCAATACAGTGACGGAATACTTGAGTTTAACGTCACGAATGGACGGACGTCTTACGGAATGACGTCATTTGTCCGTTTACGGGATACGGACACGTGGTTCAATGCGCGTTCGGCTTTAGTCGTCACTCCGCTTAAGTAGTCAAAAATGTTTCGTCAACTTAACGAGGTTTTACGATATAACTTTTACATTGTTTAATGTTTACATTCAAAATACTGGAAACTAATAGTGGATTTTTCTATTTGTGTAACTATCATGAAGAATTGAAAGATTGACATCAGCTTATTATCAGATTTATTTTTAGGTTACGAAACAGTCTTATTAATGGAGAAGTAGGGGTTTCTCTCTCTATTAAACAGGAAATGGAAATTTGGAAGCTTGGAATTAATTTATATTGGAAACTACTGTATATTAAACATTTTTTTTCACAATAAAATTTTTATGATGAAATAAGGAATGGACAAATGACTGGCAATAAAATGGTTCATTGGGTGAAACCTAATGGATTCAGTGGAATAATGAACTAAATGAAAAAATACTCCATCTCGTCTTGAGAATGGAATAGAAACTTAAAACACTTGATGGCGCACTTGAAAATGAAACACATGTAGAAAAAACAAATTATTTAATATAGATACGAAACACTGAAATATTGTTGAATTTTGACACATATTCCAAAGAAAAATGATTTAAAATCGATAATAATCATTGAAATAACTTTTTAAAAAGAGAATTTTTATAAGATAGGTTCTTTGATATTTACGATGTAATCGATTGTTGTATAACTGATTTTATCCAATGGGCAGATTCTTTATTTGCTATCTACTTTAATCTAGATTAAAGAGAAGCTGTACTGAAGCTTTTGCTAATTTTTTGATGAAACCTGGGTCGATTATAGAAACGCAGTCTACTTAATGCCGACTTATAAGAACGAAAGAAAGACAAGAGAAGACTATAGAAAGATAAAAACATTCAATCCTGCTCAGGGGATTGACTCTAGATCCAAGTGCTAATCTAATTGCCAGATCTAGCTAGACCAGTGTGTCTCAACCGTTAAATTGATTCATAGTTTTACATTAATTTATTTCTTTTCCAAAGAAGCTTATTTGGTTTATTTAATTACATTCTATTATTGAAGCTCTGTAATGAATCACTTTTTATTCTTATACCAAGTCCTGAAAAGCAATTGTAATTTAGTTTAGCTTATTTTTGTTATTTTATTGCTAATCATGTCATAGCTTCTTGTTCTTGTTAGACTACTTTATCTCTAACTTATCCTTGTGTTCTGATCCTTCTGAAACCTTCATGATGTGCAGATAGAAGGAATGGATAAAATACAAATAGAGGCGTGCAGTCCAAACAGCAAGTTTCATTATTAGTATTATTCTGGCGATAGAAAACATCACTCCCGTGTATATTAGGTATAAAATAATCATCATTTCCCATAAACTGTAGGCAAAATTTTATAAATATAATACGCAATTATTACGCTATTATTCATGTACTTACGTATTTCATCATTTGAACATTCTTCATCGTAAGTACACTCCCAGTTTAAGTTGCCCATTAACTCAAGAAGCCAGAAGATTCTTGAAAGGAAAACTATAATTCTGTAAGTCTGAAATAAAAAATAAATATTAATAGAGAAGAAAAATTAAAATTATTATGATGGAATTCACTTTTCTAATTTGTCAACAATTGTTATTTTGCCTGATTTCGCTGTTTGTCCAAACGTCTTAAAGAATTTGCTATAATTATTATCATAATTATTATTCGTAATAATAATCGTAATTATTATCAAGAATAATTATCGTTTTGCGATTTTAAAAGTGTTAAAATGTAACAAGAAGACAACATTACAGAAAATGTGTCGTTAAAATGGTTCTATCTTAAGTCAGAAGTATTTTTTTCATGTGAAATCTATTAAAATCTATAATTTCAAATAAAGGAGAAAGTTGAGTCGTTTATTTAGAATGAATTTGTTGCTAATTTTTATAAAAAAAATGAGTAAAATAGTCAAATATGAAGATTATTCTAAAGCGGTTTTGAGTTATTATATTAGTGGTGTAAAATCATTGAATGTCATCTCGTAATTAGCAAAATAAAAACTTATAACCAATGTCCAAAAACTACATTTAATTGAATAATACAGTAGAAGAAATACGTAATAGGATGAAGAGGATGAAAATTTAAAATAGTTTTCTTGCAAGTACAAGATGGAAAAAAGAAAATGAAAAAAAAAATTACCTACAGATACACTTGGTTTGGAAAATCTTTTACTTGAATCTCTGCTATATTATAAAAATCTTTTTATCTCATAATTTTGTACATTGAGATCTTAAGAGATTTTAGAATATTTCTTATCAAAGAATTAATGACATGAAATTTTTGAAGAATACTTTGAATATCAAAAGAACTATTTTAAGTTTCTCATTAAGAAATATTCTCTACTGTTTTTATCAATTGAAATACAGTCTCTGATCATTTTTTGGAAACAGCATAAAACTCTTTAAGTAAAAGGCTATTTTACTTGAATCTCTACTAACCAAGAAAGTTAAAGCAACTATTCGAACACCAATGAACAACGAAAAACCGAAAAAAGTATGGACCAGTTTCATGTTGTCGAAGTTAAGGCATGTAAACGATGACAATATTATTTTGAATTATCAAACATTGGAATATAAAACTAAAATCAAATACTACTGCTAACAATTTCAACGTTTGATTATAATACAGATTAATGATCTGTTAAATTTAAAACCAATTGATTGTTTTCTAATACAATGACAAGTTAACAATTCGTTTATAATTTGACGTTTGAACTAGAAAACCATTATAAGCCCTTGTGCTTTGACTGTTATTGCCGTTTTCCATTTAACAATGAGTAGCTATATTTTAAATTCTTTATTTTGCTGTAACACATTCAGTGTTTGAATTTTAATCCAATGCTTTGTTGTGATTTGTTTTTAAGGCGAGTTTTGGCTTTCTACAGTCAATCAAAAAGGATTACGTAATTGCCTCAAGATGTTAGATGAGATAAATTTTGCTGCGAGATAATCTATATCACTAAAATCTTTTATTTCTCTTTCTGTCTGTCCGGCGCAGTTTTCTGTGAGAATGAAAAATAGAAATAATTTTTACAATGAAACATCCGCGACGGGAATCGAACCTGCAACCTTCTAATCCGAAGTCAGACATCTTATCCATTAGCCCATGGGAACTACAACTCTCTTCATATTGTTCTTTTGATTTATCTGTCAAAACTGAACTGACTTTGACTGAAAAGGAACAATTGTAATAAAAAAAGAAAGTCAAAAAAGAAAGAAGCAGTATTTCGATTAAGTAGAATACTGAAAAATCACTATTTGTAACTCAAAAACTACTGAAAAGTATCAATTGGAATAAAAAAGGTGAGTCAAGAAATAAAGCAGCAGTATTTCTATTACCGGTAAGTAGAATACTGAACAATTGCTATTTATAACTCAAAAACCATCATTATTTGTAACTCAAGAACCACTCAAAAGTATCAATTAAAAAAAAAGAGAGAGTCATGAAAGAAAGAAGCACTATTACTATTAGGTAGATTACTGAAAAATCACTATTTGTAACTCAAAAGCTAGAATCACATCAAAGTCAAAAAACTCACGATGAATATGCGGCTCATCAACCAAGATGAACGAGAGTGTCGATAACATCAATCGAATGATAAGTCTAAGAATACAAG
>JAFIDM010000005.1:31533957-31559893 GCA_023159025.1 Thereuonema tuberculata
CCCCCCCCCCCCGAAAATAAATTCTATATACGCCACTGATATATATATATATATGTATATATATATACCGGGTGATCAAGAAATAACAGGAGGTGTTCGGAGCCCTGTAGCGTGTTATGTACTGGGCGAAATAGAACAAAATTTGGCCATCATGCACATTAAAGTATATGGTTTCGATTTGTCAAGAAAAAAAAATTAGTACCAAACAACACCGATAGGGGAAATTATGGCGCTGCAAGCGCATAATGTGTGAAAAAAGAATACATAACTGCCAATGGAAACAGTAAATAACAACACACCAAATACCAATGTAAAACGTTTATTATAGCAACCTATAAATTTGGCTCAAGGTGACCACCAGCCTGATGTTCCACTAATTGCATGTGGTATACGAGGTTTTCGACTGTGGCTCGCAGCATATCGGCATTTATTCGTCTGACATGTAACGTTATTTGATCTTTTAAGTTAGGAATGTCAGGAACATGTCCTTGATACACAATGCTTTTCAGGTAGCCCCACAACCTGAAATCGCAAGGATTCAGATCAGGGAACCTCGGAGGCCAATTCATGGGAAATGCGCGACTAATTACTCTAGCGTCTGTGAAATGTTGACGCAGGACATCCTTCACCCGACATCCGATGTGCGGTGGTGCACCATCTTGCATGAAAATGGTAGAATCGATACAATTTCTTTGCTGCAGTTGAGGTATCACAAAGTTCTCGAGCGTAGCGGCATACCTGTCGGAATTAACAGAACAAGTCACTAGTCCATTTCTACAAACTTCTTCATAAAAGTACAGGCAGGATGATAAAAGAAGCAGTGAACCCACACCAAACTGTGACTTTCGGCGAATGTAAGGGGATCTCTTGACCAACGTGTGGATTTGTATCAGCCCAAATACGGCAGGTGTGTGTGGTGATATTGTTACCTGGCGTTTTGTCCGCTCCCCCTTCAGCGCAGTCGACTCGACCCTCCCTGCGTACCTCGGCCGAGTCGACCTATCCTACGCCTATAAAACTAGGCGCGGAGCGCCTGAAAGTCAGTTCGTCTCAGCGGCAGGAGCCGCAAAGGTCTCCAGTTAGGAGAACAGAGTTGGTGTTTGGCGGCAAGCGAGCCGCAAGTGTTTCTCCAAGCCGGAGAAAGAGTAGTTGAGTTAGTGTGGTGGCAAGCCAGCCACGGGAGAAGCTCTCCATAGTCGTTTGGAGCCAGAGAAGTTGAGGCCATCTCCAACGCGGACAGCAGAATTGCCCTCCCCGTGTTGGAAGCCGAGAAGCCCGGCGTACATAAGTCACGACGCCGGCGGCAGACGAGAGGTATCGCCGTTCAGTTCAGCGGGGATTGTCAGACCACACTCTCCGCTTAACCTCGCTCAGAGCCGGCCAACGCCAGGAGACGTTGCCGGCAATCAAGAGGCCGAAGTTATTCGAAGTCCGAAGACCGAGACAGACCTTCCCCGAGGTGAAGACGATTTGCCAGGCCGGCAAGTCAGTCCCTTCCCGTCGCCAAGTGAACTGAAGTCCGTCCAACGCATGCCGTGAAGTCGACATCGACCCTCACCTGACCCCCACCCACCCCGTTGCTGACGATTTTGGCCAGCGGTGAAAATCGGCAGGCAGCAATATCATCGTGCACATGGACGTGAGCTTCATCGCTCCATAATATCCGCCACGGCCACTCGTCATCCACTTCCAATCGAGCCAAAAATCTCAAAGCAAACTCTAATCGGGTATTTCTGTCTCCCTGGGAGCAATTCTTGAATGGGTGTTATCTTATAAGGAAAAAATTTCAGGATCTTACGCAATATCTTCTGCACCGTCGACAACGGGATATCTGTTTGTCGTGATATTAAACGTGCACTGCTGGTACCCAGCTATCGCCTGATCCTGAACGGCAGTTGCAGCTTCTTCAACTTGTTCCTGCTTGATACGTTTACGTTCTGGGCCTGGTTGCACACCGAGAGTTCCTGTTCTTTCAAATTTTTCAAGCATTCTTCGTCAGTTAGTTATGGTCATCGGTCCTCTACGTAACTGTTTTAACCGCCGGTATTCACGAAGAGCAGCATTGGCATTTTCATCCCGCTGATAAAACAGCTTGACTAATAAGGCACGATCACGTAGTGACACTGCCATCGACGGGCGACTTCTTGCAAAATGACTAGAATTCCCGCAACCCCGCCTTTTATCCTCGATATCGTGTCACAAAATACCCATATATGCAAATTTCATGATGCATTTTTCGACCGCAGCGCCAAAATTTCCCTTATCGGCGTTGTTTGGTACTAATTTTTTTTTCTTGACAAATCGAAACCGCATACTTTAATATGTATGGTGGCCAAACTTTGTTCTATTTCGTCCAATACATAACACGCTACAGGGCTCCGAACACCACCTATTATTTCTTGATCACTCGGTATATATGAAATAGTAGTTGTGAGTTTACAAAGTCATTAGAGGTTATTGAACCTGGTGTTACAATTGAAGAAAGTAAATTTAAGCAATTTGTTTGTAAAAACATTAATTTTAATTAATTAACAGGGTAAATACATGTTATCTTAATTTGTTATTGTATTTATTTGAGGATAAACTTTACAGTTGAGTTTACATAGATTGACACTTGATATTATTATTTTAGAAATTAATTTACAATTATTATTACAATTATTACAATTATTATTATTTAGAAATTAATTTACAATTAAATCTGTTGAATTACTATTGAGGGAATTTCTTTATAACATCACAATTTAAAGAAAACTTGTAACAGTAGGTACTCAATATAATCCTTTTTATCAACATTATCAATTGAGGAGCTTAGTTTCAAAACCCGCCATCTCCAACAATTGAAAATTCCGAGTCAATGGAGTTTTTTGCTAAGTTCAAATCAAAACCCGCCGTTTCCATACAGTTTAACTTCAAAAACCGCTATAACAACGTATTGCGATACGATTTCGATATGAGTGCTGTTTCAAAGCCCGCCATATCCAATGAGAGTGCATTATCAAACCCCACAGTTTCCAAAACTTAATTTTGAAGATGGCGGGTTTTGAAACTAAGCTCCTCAATTACAGTTACGTTTTTATTTAAATAGAAGACTTCAGTCTGAATTTCATCAAGCCTTAAGTATCATAAATTAATCTGTAATATCAATATGTAATATATCATTGTCATTCAGAGACTGGAGGTTCGTTTTCTTAATAGTTGCAGATATATTAAGATATCCTACGACAAAAAAAAAACAAAACAATGCAGTATTTATACTGAAGAGAAAATAGATTTTCAAGCCAATAAAAAACAAAACAAAAAAAATATTCTCCTAAAGAATGAAATAGAAATGAAAACCTCTAATAATCCGAATTATTCCTGGTTTTTAGATGTTGCAAACTTTCTGCTTAATCGCGGGACATTGCTGTGTCTATGGGAACTCCCATAATACAATGGTTTGAAATGCCTAGATAGTCATTTAGTAAAATTCAAAAGTTCATGTTCTCTTTCATCTCACGATATATTGTGTTATTTTATCAGAAGTGAATTTTTCTAATTTATTTTCAGAATGTAAAAAGAGTATATAAAAGGATATGAATTTAAAAGTAGCTGCTTAATCAAAGTTTAGTAATCATGCGCATCTTTATTTATCAACATTTATATAGTTTATTTAACGTAGTTGTGGTCAGACAGCAGACAAAATTAGCCGGAATCTTAGAATGAACTGTTTTATTTTGTATTAAAATAAATATATATCAGCTTGCATCATTTTCACGATTCTCAGGTGTAAAAAAAGCATTGACATTAAAGAAGGAGTTTTCCTTTCACCGGTTAGGGGCGTCTCCATCTATGTCTAAGTTGAGGGCATCAGAAAAAGAGTGGACGGTCATTGTTCGTTCTTATTTCCTAAGACATTTTTTCCAAAGAACGCCATTTGGATTTACAATTGTCTGTTGCTGAAGTTATGTATCAAGTGTTACATCATTTGTTGTTACATCGATGCTATATTGATGCTGTAGCGATAACAAGCAGTTGTCTCTGTATTAATATTGATCGAAGTCTGAGAATAGCCCTTAGGTAGCTCTAATTACAATGCAAAATACGTGCATGACAGATCTTGTCTTGAATATTGGTATTGCAACAAGATTCTGTATCAAGAAAGACGACATCTAGAGGGCTTTATAAAGGAAGACTTTTCGACAGGAAACAGAGTTTGTATTTCCCTTATCCAGGAACCCAAAATCCCTTGATACAGTGGGCGGATATAATTTTCAATATTTTCTCATGCTATTGCATCTGTAAAGCTTAAATCATTGCTTCACTAAAGCAATGTTTGTTTTAAATTTCTGTTCGTCAGATTTAAAAATGGGTGTAAATCACATCCGAAACATATATCTGGATTATATTAAATTATATGAAATTATGTTCTTAACATCTTTTGAACTATTTTTGAATGTGTCAGTCTAATAATTTATTTAATTCTTTAGTTCAAATGCTGTAAGTTGTCAGCAAAGGCAATTTTTTATTCTTTTATATTAGCTGTAAAATGTCAATTTCATTTCGTTGATATTTCAATAACTAGATTAAGAAAAAGATTTTCTTTAACGTAATCTTTGAATATACTTACTATTCTTACTCTTATTTCTGATGTTTTTTCTTTTCCGTCCACTCCTGAAATTTATTTTTCTCTTTTCTTCATAATTTCTCATCATGTTATCAATCAATTGGTAAATTATTCTAACCAATAATCTATCTTGAAATGCTAGATGTCGTATTTTAAAATCACTTCCTTCCTAGAAATAAAAGATAAGAATGCTTAAACTTCTTAAATTATAGAAATAGATAATCAGAAATAAATGTCTAACATCCGCAATTGATAAGGAATTATATCAAACATTATAATCATTAAATACTACTTTGATTCTGATCTGTTGCTTAAGATCTGTTCAACTGAATTATAAACATTATGCATTATTGTTAAGATCTTTATTTCAATATAAAATTTTCTTTTTTCCATTCAGGGAGTAGTTTATCTGTGAAAATCAGTTAACAAAAAAAATTCAATTGTTGTTACAATAATAAGTTAGCGTAAATACATGTCAATAGTCAATTGAATTCAAATACAACACTAATAAACATAGTTAAAACAAAAAGACAATGGTCGAGTGGTCTAAGGGTTGAAAAGCGGAATCCACTGGCTCAGATTCGATTCCCGACGAAGTTTTTAATTTTTAGAATTTTAATTTAATTTGGTTTTAATTAATTTTTAAGTGCTTTTAATGCATTTTTAATCATTGTTAATTATTACAATTTATTTGTAATAATTTTTGGAAAATTTTGTGCAATTTTACAGAAGAAACGGTGCTGTTCAAATGGAACAATTCCCTATAGCGAGATAATATAGCTTTTAAAATATCTTTAATTCAAAAGTAACGATTCACTATGCGAGTGTTTCCATGACAATGTACTGGATTTTTAAGCATTCTGTCAATTACTATCATCAGTTAATCCCAGCAAAATTCGAGAAAATCCTCCTCTTTGGTGTTTCAAAAAATAATGAAACTTCCAAAAAAAAAAAAAAATCAAATAACATTTTTCCTTTCTTCTTTCAATTTTACTGATTACAATTCGTTACATAGTGTTTTTCAGCAAATTTTGAAAAACAGGCAGTGCGTGCCTCTCTATGTTCTAAGAGTACTATGTTCTATGATAATAATAATGATTATAAATTGTCACTGCCTATATAGCATGTAAAGTAGTTGAAAGCAAATTTGATATATTAAAGTATAAAAATATAATTATTTTTTTAATAACAGTTATAATTAAGCTTAAAAACAATGAAATTGTCATAAAAAACACTCGCTATTAGTGAATCATTACATTTGAATTATAGATATATTAAACTGTAATAATTCACAATGATTAAGAATGCATTAAAAACACTCAAAAATTAATTAAAATTACTCAAAACTAATTAAACTAAATTATAATTAAACAAATGCCTGTGCTGGGAATCGAACCTGAGCCAGTGGATTACACTTCTTACACCACTCGACCATTTACTCTCGGTTCTAACTGTAATTACTACTTTTGTATTTGAATTCAATTAAAATTCTGAATTGTCCGTAGATCTTGACTTTGTGTCCACTCAGCACTTGGGACATGATTTCGAATGAGAAAACTATGTCCCTGCCATGTTTTATTAAAATCTGTGTTCCAGCGGTGAAATCTTTCCCTTGTTAGTTTAGTTTAGTCTCAACTTTTTACAAGAATAATATAATATAATATTGCAAGCACAATAGGAATTATTTCATTGCATTTTGAATGCAACTGTTACAAACACAGTTCTATAATGCGTGCAATGTACAACATGTGCCATTCCCACCAGAGGAGCAAAATTATTGAAGTAAGATGATGCTTATAGAGTGTACTATTTACATTCTTCAATTAATAAAATAGAAAGAAATGAAGGAATTTTTTTGTAAGTAGATTATAAGTGTTGTTTTAGTTAAGAACATCTTGAATGAGTCAAAAAATAATTGTAAATTCCCATGACTAGCATTCTTGGTTTGTTTGTATTATTTTCGTTCATTAAGTTCTTGAACTATTCTATTTTTTTTTTTTTTTTTCAATTTAATCAATTTTTGCCCAACAATTCTTTAAAATCAAGTCTTTTTTATGAATCGATGTCGAACTGTGATTTTCAACGACAAAAAGAAGTTTTTTCAATTCTTCCCATATACATTATTTAAACCAAGGGAAAGAAGACAATGCTACTGTTTTTTTATCTGTTAGTTTCGTAAACTATTTCTATAGCTTAACTGTAATTAGTAATATTTCCAGGATGCTCAGGTTGTAGTGATCAACTCTAATTATTATTTGTGCATCTTATTTTTACGTCTCAGTTGATCATTTCTGCATCTTAGAAATTACTTTAGATAGAAACATTACCAAAAAAAGAATTAAACAAATATGATGATAAAAAAAAAACTAATGAATTATTTAATAATAATAAAAATAATAATAAAGATTAAAACCATTTAATAGTAGAAACCTTCAAATTAAATTTTAAAATAATTACACTAAAAGCAATTAAAGGAATGATTAAATCACATGAAATAAATATTAACAAAATTATGATATTCATTGTTAACAGATGAAATCCTGGCTATTAAATAATACACAAAAAGCTGTGAAGTAATCTTACAACGGATTATATTTGTAGAATTTGTAAACCTTATAATCAAGTTCAATAATACGAGGCGTCTTCTTACACAAACTAAACGATTCCAACATCTTTTTGCAGCGAAGTTGTCGGATTTCATTAAATTTTGCAGTTTATTGTCGGTTTATTTAATAAAAATGAACTGTATAATTCCTAAAATTAATCACAGAAGAATAGCATATTAAGTAAATTAACAATATGGGAAGGATTTTTTTTTTATATTAGTAATATCACTTATTAAAATCCACATAGAACCTAAGTAAACCAAAATTCTGATGGGCTCCGACTTTGAAAGCATAACTCAAATTCACAAATTTAAGTGAAATTTGAGCATTTGTAATTGAATCATTAAAATAAAACATTTATTAAGTAAAATAATTTTCCGAAACGTTTGCTAAAGAAAAACTTATTTTAATTTTGTTTTATTTAAATTCAAAATAAAAAAAAGCAATATTTTGAAAATTTCAAATGAGTAGTAATAAGGTTTTCTGTTCTTTAAAAAGAAATTCCATTTTTTTTAGAATTACTTCTCCGACATTAAAATAAAAATGTTCACCAAAATTATTACATCAACGAAATTGAATCCAATTAAATTATAATTAACAATAAATACAGTAAAACCCCGTTATTACGCTCGTCAAGGGACCGTGACCTACAAGCGTAATAAGCGGGATAGCGCTATAAACGGGGAATGATTTATATGATGGGGAAACATTTAGACACCATTTTACAGGAAAGATACTTGATTCTGAAATAGATATAGTGCAAATGTGAGCTTATTTCCTATTAAAAAAATCTTTGATTGTGGTTTGCCGTGTGTGTATGCTACTGTTATAAATTATGACATTTTCAATGCGGTTCAAGAAACTATTAACATCAATTGATATTCCACTAGGAGCAATACAAATATATTTTCGGAGCAGTTTTAGTGCACTGCCCGCTATTTCACGCGCCTTTTCTTGAATGATTGGGTCACTTAATGGCACTGATGCATCACGGGACTGATGAATCCATTCAATTAGAATTTCCTCGGCATCTTCACATTTTCCACGCTACTTTTTTACGTTTGCAACCATCCTTCGCTGAATTGATAATTCCATTCTTATTTTTTATTATTGTTCTCAGACTGGATCAGGGAATTCTTAGATTTTGCGAAAACCTTCTGATTTAGTGTAGAATTCTCGTCGTACTTACGAAGAATTTGCAATTTTTCACTTATAGAAAGGGATTTCCGCTTCGACATTTTGCACTAACTTACTGTATCTCAGACCCGCACTTCAAAGAGTTCAAAGATTCCCTCCTACCAGGGAAAAAAAAGAATCGTTACAGTGTTACATTTCTTTTCGATACAAAATTTCCGATATAAAAAAGCGCTACAAGCGGGATTTGAAGCGTTATAAGAGGGTAAAAGTATACAGAGTTATATAGAAAATTCCAGGGACCGCATAAAAGGAGCGTAAAGAACGGGATAGTGCTATAAGCGGGAGCGTAATAACGGGGTTTTACTGTATAAAATCATATGGTGAAGAAATGATGGTATTAATAAATAATATATATCCAATTTATCTCAATGCAACTAAATAAATACAGCACTTGAATTACATTGAGCAGTTTCTGAAATTAAATAATTAGAATTAGAAGACTAAGTATGAAATTAGGCCGCGCGGTTGGCGTTGTCGCTAAGACATCGGCCTCTCACCTCTGAGTACCGGTTTCGGTTCTCATGTGGGTTTTGTGATGGTGGACGATCCGCACTCGGGGTTCTCCCATTTCCCCTGCACTTCTCCGACCATACTTTCTCAGTCTTTCTCTCCATCTGTCCATATTCCCGTGGGATAGTACAATAGACCTCTGGTCGCAGTGCTTGGCTTCTCTGCCACCCACATTCACTACATAACATAACAAGTATGAAATTATAAGATAAGAAGCCATTTAATTTAAATATCAATTATATTCTATTGGAAATATGTACAATTCGATCTTGATGTTCGAATGATCTTCTTACAAAGTAGTATTAATTCTTCAGTAAATAAATTCTTTTTTGAACTACTGAAGTTCTTGCTGAGATTTAATGAAATACTTTTTAACATTTATAATTTAACAGTTCAAATGTTTTCTTCATAAAATCCTCTTCACTTCTGAAGCAAACATATCTGTTACCTTGAATCTCTTTCAGCGAATGAAGTTGAATATTCTTATATTTCCGCATCTGCAATCCTTTCTAACGTACTTCTGTGTTACGTCCTAAACTCTTTTATGAACGGATAAGTTTCTTATCTTCGTTCTGGAATATTCTATGTCTAGTTGATAGTTTTGATGTTCAAACGGTAATATTTCTCCTATTTATATCTTCATTGGACGATATTTACTGCGTTGCATATGTCCTTAAGTGATTTTATTTCTTTGAACCATTTACTTACTTATAATATATAAATTAAGTTCCCCTTATCTATACTTGAACTGGGAGAAATAATCCTAGTTCTTCCATACGATCTGTTCTCTATAGGATTTTAGACTTTATCTACATCATCTTCCAAGTAACAAATATTTTTGCGTACATATTTTGTTCATTGTTTTGAACAAAAACTACGCTGCATGTTTCAACGTCTGGTTTTTCAACAACGTTGCATCATTTATTCCCTGTTGTATTCCTTTCCATATTAATAATTATATTTTTATTGATAATTCTAATTCATTTATTTTCTTATTCTTATCTTTCTTTATTCTTTTCTAGAAACCATGTAATCAATCAATATTTTCGAGACTACAATTAAAAAAAAAAACTTTTCTTAATATTATAGAAAAAATTGAATCTTTTTTATTTTCTATTCCTTTTTTTTTTTTTTACTTCTCGAATAAATTCTTATTCTTTTCTTATCCTTTCTTAATCTCCGTTGTTTTGTTGGTTTATTCTATCCTAATCAAAAGATAGAAACACAAATGCTTCGTCCTCAAAATATAAATTACGTAACGCATTAATCAGAATTCTATTCATATTAAATAAAATTAAATTTTCAATTTTCCGAGTTGCGTTTTCTCATTTCTTTGAAATTTTTTCGAGGTGTCACTTGGTGTTAAAGCAATTAAGCAATACAGATAAAAATGATTACAATCACTTGCTTACTTATTGCTCATATATTAGAACAAACAGAATAATTATATTCTGTTTATTCTAATAAACATTATACATTCCGTTTCTGATAAAAACACATTTTTCTGTTATCTTTTTTCATTATAAAATACAATGATTTAATAAAACTGAGTTTAATAAATAAAGACTTCAATTTTATTCATTTAATTTTTATTCAATTTTATTCATTTAAAATTGAGTCGAATTCTCAAAGGGAACATTTCAAACACCAACAAGTTTCAATATCGAATTTTAATGATCAAACGTTGGACTTTATATCCTGTTCGAAAATGTATTTTTAGTCTTTCACAGATAAGATATGAATATTTTTTTTCTTTTCTTTTTCTTTATAACTAACCTTATTGTGGTTGAAAATGTAAGTGGGATAAATAAATTAAGTCATTAGCTTTGGATAATTAAAATTGCCATCGTTTGTTATTCAGTAGTTTTCGAACATTTGCTCGAAGAATAGAAATCGGTTTTGATGATCGAAAACAAAAATTAAACTTTATTTCTCACTACTTCTTTTATATTAAAAGTCATTTTATGAAGAAAAAAGAAAATATATAAATATACATATACGGCTATTTGTGATTTACTATCCCTTAAGATTTACTATCTTAATTTTAATGTAGATACCTTAAAATTAAGAAAGTGGTTTATTATTAGCTACAGCCGACAATCTATATGTAGATAAATAGATAGATAAATTATTCGTATATCTATAAATAAATACGTACCATCCCTTAAGCATATATATACATAAAGGATAATAAAAAAAGGATGATTTCGATCTTCTATAAACCGAATATTATCGTTTTTTAGTTTTTCATTAAATAGTTGATATTTCCATTTTGAAGCTATAATTGTTTTGAAAAAGAGAACTTTTAAAAAACGAAAAAAACTTCTTCTTTATGTATGTATACATTTGAGTATTTCTCCAAAAATAATTTAAGAAAAGAAAGCAGCTGTTTTTTGAAGACAATTATTCATTAGTCTATTAAACAAAATTTCTAAATATCTACAAATTCTATTTATAATCTTAATTAATTGAGATGTTATAAAAAATACAAATTTTCGAAAGGAAAAATTACGTCCTTTCTTTTTCAAGTCATTTTTAACTAGTAATAATGAGTGAATATGAATTAAAACTATTAAAATTATTATACAATTATATTATACAATTCTATTGTTAATACAACAAAGCCAATCGTTACATTTGTTAAGGCTCCAATACTAGACGAAGGTTGAGGAATGAATATGGATTTGATACTTTCTAAATATCCTTCTCTTTTTACAGCAAAGGTTCTTTCTATTTATAATTTAACAAAATTACTTTTAGGAAGAGTAAATAGTGTCTGTATCAAGAAAAAAAGTTGTCTCAGGCTTGAAAAACATTAAAGACCTTTATTTTTCTATTGTTTTCTGGATATAAATAAACTACTTGTATTATACATTCCATCGGTTTTTGGACAAAGGTGGGAATTCAACTACGTACGAGAATTCCTGAAAAAAATACTGCCCTCGTTTTTCAGAGGAATAAGGGAATCTTACGGGTTTAGAAAATTTTACCGGCATTGGGTATTCGATCTCGAAATCCTCAATCACATTCTAAAGCTTGAGTCACACTGTATTTTATAAGACTTAATAAATTTAAATTTATAAATTTTGATATTTACAAACTTACAACTTTTAATTAGGTTTGTAGTTTCATTACATCATTAAAAGAAATTCTGTTAATAAAATAAACATTATTTTTATTTAAATTGTAGAAAAGAAATGACGTAAATGCACTCCAAGAAATGGATATGGAGATACTTGGAGCAATAAACGAAATGCTTACTGGTGTACTGAACACAGACGAAGATTACGAAGGAAACCGAAAGTTTGGTTATAGGACAGGTGAAAAGGAAAAGGAGAAAGAAATGAAAGGAAAGAAAAGACGTAAGATGCTAGTGAAAAAAAATATTAAAAATTAAATTATTAAATGGAAATTTTAAATGATATCAAAATCTATTCCTTATTCACATTTCTGTATGGTTACATTTTAAATGTCATATTGAAGTTAAAGGACATTTTGTTTTAATCTTATTGGAAATTTCGTTTCCTAATAGATTACAATCACAACTGACATTAAATATCTGTTTCTCTATGTTCTGATTCTTGAATTGACAGTTTCAAATGCTTTAGTTAAGCTGATGTTTTATGATAAGATTAAATTACTTGCTAACATAGAAAACACATTAATAATCTCATAGTCCACATTAAGAATATAAGAATTAATTAAACTAGATATTTTATCATATGTTTTGTGATGTAAATTGTACTGCGAAACTAGAGAGAGCCACTGCTTCCACAAATTTGGAACAGAACTAATGGCAAGTGAAGACAGTTTCTATGCTATTTCCACATGAAACATCATCGAGTCCAGTTCTACAAATTGACTGTCAACTTCAGTTTATAGAACATTGCTCACTGATCATAAGTCCAGAAAATGTTTATTGTAACAAAAATAGTTCTGCTGTGAGTGCAGTGGGAAGCAAAAACCGTCATAAGTCATTTTGTAAAAGGCCAATCTCATGAAACATTCAGTGTATGGTTGTAGATTGCAGACAATTTTTCCTTATATTTGCTAAACTCGCCATTATGAATATAACGAGACCTTAACTCGAATTCGTGGCATTTGTTCTGAAGAATGTCAGTCATTTGTCACTTCAATCAATATAAAATTTCGAAGCCTGAATTTCAACAGAAAATTAATCATGAAAACAGTACATTTACGATGAGAGTAAGATGACAAAATTAAATTGTAATGCATTTTAAAAAGGAATAGCTCCACAAGTCCTTCTGTTAGTAAGTGCATTCCACAGATTCTTCAGAATTACTAATACGATTCAAGATTACATTAGAATCAAAAGAGCAATTGCTCTATTTATTAAAACGCTTGTAATTCCTTTAATGTTGACTTGTATATAATTATATTTCTGACTCATTTATCTAATCGAGGAGTTCATAAGAAATATTTTTGAATTTAAGTTTGCTTTCGTCATGAATGAAATATCATTCTAAAGCCTTTCTGTTATCAGATAATATGTGAGATAAATTGCGTTTTCGCTCTAGAATATCTGTTGTTTTTTTATAGATCTTCGATATTTAATTTAGAAGCGAAATAGTGCCTCATATGAAAATGAAAATATCTTTACTATCAACTTCTGAAATTCTTACATTTATTTACCTGTTCCATAAGTATCAATTAACGTTAATTGCTGGATTTCTTGGTTTAATCAGTCATCTACATTGCTGTTATTTTGATTTAAATGGACTCCGACATTTAAATTGAATAGATACTGTTTAATATTTGGCCAAATAATATTTCAGGAGTTAGAAAAAGCTTAAAATTCATTTTCTAATATTCGAGAAACATTTAATACTCCCTTTAATTTTCATTTAGCATCCATTGTTTTCTAGGATACGATAATGAAGTTAAGTTTATATAAAAAAGCAAACAAATTGTCACAAAGCAACAAACAAACACAAATAAAAAAAAAATTTCCATGTTTAATTAAATTTTAACTATAGATTGATTTAGACTATATTAAAGATTGATTCAGGAAAATTACTCAAAATAGATATACATGTTACAATAACAATGTATCTTTTTTTTTCTAAATTCCTGCATTGCCAAATAATTAAATAAAGAACATTCAAACATATTTTTTTCTTTATTCTTATTTTACATGATACATTTTTAAATCCGCAAAAGTATTTCAGTATTTCAGTACTTTTTGTATAATGTATTTCGTAAATAAACCTTATGAAAACTAAAAATGGTAATTTTCACTGTTGGTTTTGTAATTTGTAATCAAGCTATTGTAACGTTTCGTGGTAGTTATGCTTTATCATTTTCTTTTTCAGAATTTCATTTCCCGGGTCAGTATGATACTTTTCCAGCAGAATATCCTTGATTTCGGACTGAAGAATTTAGTGAAAAACTTTCTGGACATTAGTTTTCGAAAACTTCAGATTAAAATTAAATTGTGATGCTACCCTTCTATGTATTTATAGAAATTCTTGACACGAAAATGCATTAAAACGAGTCACATTTAACATTATCAGAAACTGAGTGAGACTGATTTATGTAAAAAACTAAAAAAAAAATATAATATTTATTATAAGAATGAAAATATATCTTACTTACATTTTTAAAATGTATAACAAAAAAATAAAGAGGGAGAATTCATTCACAAATTAATTTAATTTTCATGAAGTTTCATTAGAATATAAATGAAGGAGTTATTTAGAAATAAGAGAATTTATTATATTTAATAAATTAGCTTCATGAATATTAAGTATATGAAATATTTTAGATTGGATCTAAATCGATTTAAATCTCTAAATATTCCTTCGATATGCAATGATTTGAATATCTTGATATTTATTTCACAGATTTAAAATCTGTGATAAAATCGATATTTTGTAGCTTAAGTACAGAAATTTTTAATTCGAAAATTGATATTCTTATTATAAAAATATTTTTACGTGCATTGAGGAATATTGAAAATCAACCATATTTGCACAATATTTACAAATTTAAAAGTTTAAAAAACAATAAACACTTAATTACGTTTTTGGTCTCCATTGAGACGCATTCTCAAGTAATTCCTGTCATCGACTGTCCTTCTATTTAAGATGGAGTCGTCATGTTCTGATGTATTTGGAAACAGAAAAGATATTATCTTAGAAAATTTTTCGAGTCAGCCACCATTATACAAAAAAAGTTATAATCAAGATTTATCAACTAGTAACGTACTGCCATAAGAAATATAATCGACATTTTATTCTAAGTAAATTCCTTAATCCAATTGACGAGTCTGTGAAGCAGATGAGGGAACTTATTTACTGACAACCCCACCAGAGGGAGCTATTTGTACATCACAAGCACATTCAACATCAGCCCATGACGACTTCATCTTCAATAGAATCGACAACACACACCACGGAAATACTTGAGGATGAGTCTCTGGACACCAGAAACATAGTTAAGAAAGTGTTCTTTAAGCCATCCACGCCCACCACATTCCATTATTGTTTTTTAAAACTTTTTAATTTGTAAATATTGTGAAAATATGATTGACTTTTGTTATTCGTATTAATTGCAAAAACATACAATATTGAGAAAATTTTCTCATTTTTAATTTAATGAGTGATCTTAAATAAAAGTGATTTATTATCTTACTTTTAGTACAAGAACTGTTTGAAATTTTAAAATTCTGCATTAGAACAAATTCCGAGACTAAAAATTTGATGAACACAATCTAAAGAAATTGAAATGTCATACATTTCGATTCATTTAGAATTTCGATTCGTAAATATTTAGTTTTATTTCATTTTACGTCAACTTTACAATCTGATAGGTTCCAGACAAATGTACTGCTAATGTAAGGTTGATTTTTATAAAGAATAAGTTGATTAGCGTAGGAAGGTGGCTTCAGTTTCAATTTATGCTTCTATGAAGTCATTGGAAGAACGATTTCTCTTGATAGAAATAAAGCAAGGCCCAAGTACAGTAATAATTCCCTGCCCCAAAGATTCCCCAAAGATTCCCTGCATTACGAGTAACCATTACACTGAAGCAGCTGTTTGATTTACTGTCATTAAACAATAAATGCTCTGATGTAATTCAGGACTACTTGAATCTAAGATATCTCTTTGAATCTATTGATCCTTTTTTTTTGTTTTTAAACTTTTAAGACATTCAAAAAAAAAAAGAGTAAAGTGTAGTAGCAAAGCTTATCGGTTATTTCTTAAATTCAAATCCAACAAATCTGATTCTTAGCAGTTGCTAATGAGTGAAATGATAGTGAAAGCTTTTTTTTGTCTTTCAAGCATTAAAATTAATTCAACGATTTTTCCTACTTAATGGCCGATAATCAATCTTATTTTTAAAAATTTCCCCCCAAACCTTTAATTTGCAGTTAGAAATATCATTCATTTGATTGGAAACTAGCTGATTTTTTTCTAATCTGCAATTTTTGAAAACATCTCAAAACAAAGTTTCATTTCTACTATGATTTTTTTCAATGAAGATGGACTTCTGTTTCAATGACAGTTTTAATAATGAAAATCAATAGAAACTAATTCGGTAGATAAAAATAAAGTGTTACGCCCGATCCATAATAATTCATTACAAAGATATGTTAACGAACTCAATAATGCTTGAATTCCAAGCAATTAAGTTTGGTATGAATTTAGGAGCTCAAAATAGAAAATCTAGATGTTTAAAAGCCTGTGTTCTGTAATTATAAAGTGGTAAAATATTGTATATAAAAGCCGACTACACTGACACTAAAAAAGGCCCAAATTTATAAAAATTAAAATAACCTATGCGACGCACGTTTCCGAATGAATCGGGTTCCATTTTCAAGCATTAAAAATCCCCTACCTTGATAAAAATATTCCCCCCTTTTTTATCGGGAGTCGTCGTTCATGAGAGAAAGCGTAATCATTAGCTGGGATCTTATATATACAAATTGTCCTTGGTGATCGGGCATTCAAACGCAACGGAAACAGCTGTCTGCTTATAAAGCGTCTGACGCTGCTAATCTTCTGAATCCCGTAATTGTCATAGTAATTCATAATCCATATTCCGAGACATTTTTGGTTGAGAGATCCTGATTGTAACTGCCTCTAGTTCTGATCATTCCTGACTCGTAAAACTCGCTCAAATATTTACTTTTTTATTTCCTAAAACCTCCACATTTTGGGTATCCAGGGAATGTCCCGTTTGCCAAACAATGCGCTGCGGTACTGTTAAAATAGTAAGACAAACTCTCTGATAATGTAGGACACAAAAACAGCAAAATAAATGATAGTGCTCCATTGAAAATGCACTCACTAGATTATTTTAATTCAAAGAATTTATTTTATAACCAATACATCTTATCTATTTTCTACTGTATAGTGTATCCCCAATTTATTAATACTTCATAGTACAGCATTATTGTTTATTGAAGTTGTTGATAATAACCTTCCACTAAATATCCAGTATTTGTATTTAACCAGTTCAGTCAATTACGTGATTTCACCAACAAGAATATATATTTCTGTTGTTATGTTTAAAGAAAAACTCAGCAGAGTATTTGATTTGATTGTATATTTAAAACTTACATCTACTTACATTGGTTGTCGACATCTTGATTTACTTACAATACAAGTCTCACCGGAAAACAGGATTCAATCTTCATCTCCGCACACATGCACACTAATGACGTTTTGTCTATCCCAACAACCCCCCTCAAAATGACATTAGTTAAATTAAAACTTTAATTTAAACAGTTCATAATTTAAACAGTTCATGAGGGTATCACTGACAGTCGAATACACTGGATGCACTTCACATGCTTTGGAGTAAACAGTCCTTTTGTCATTACCTCTGCAGGCATTTCTTCTGTTTGTAAATACTTTACAGTCACTTGTTTATTTTGCACTGCTTCACGGATGAAATGATATCTGATATCAATGTGCTTGGTTCGGTTATGAAAAACTGGGTTTTCAGTCATGTATCTGGCACCGGAATTATCGTTGAAAAGTATGGTTGGCTTTTCAAAATTTCCCATAATTTCTGCTATAAATTTCCGGAGATATATAGCTTCTTTTGCAGCTTCCGTTATTGCCATGTACTCTGCTTCTGCCCTTGATAAGGCGACTGTTCGCTGTTTTCTAGCTTCCCATCCTATGGCTGCGTTGGCCAGTTTGAAGATATAACCAGTATGTGATCTTCGGTCGATGGTATTTCCACCCCAATCAGCATCTACAAAACCGATCAATTCTTCCTTGGTTTTTGTAAATGTCAAACCGTAGTTTTCTGTCCCTTTTAAGTAGTGTAAAACTCTTTTTCCCGCTTTCCAATGTTCTTGGTTGTAGTCAGTGTTGAATTGACTTATGATGCTTACAGCATATGAGATATCAGGACGTGTGGATGTGGCTAAATACATTAACGAACCGACAAGATTCTGGCAAGGAATTTTCTTCATTTCCGTTTCTTCTTCTTCTGTTTTTGGCTTCGCATTTTTCGCTAACTTGCTATTTGGAAAGAGGGGTGTCGAAATTGGTTTGCAATTTTCCATTCCGAAACGTTTTAATATATCTTGAATATATTTACTTTGATTCATTGTAATCTGCTTCTTCTGCATGTCCTGTTTTAACTGTATTCCCAAACAATAATGCATTGGTCCTAAGTCTTTCATTTCAAATGACTTTGCCAAATTCTTCTTAATTGTTTATAGGGTTTTGAAATTGCTTGAAGCGATCAATAAATCATCAACATAAACTGCAATTATTGTAGTTTCTTCATGCCGTTTCTTTATGAAAACACAGGGATCAGCATTCAATGGTTTAAACTCCATTCGTTTCAGTTCGTAGTCGAGTTTCTTATACCATTGTCTTCCCGACTGCTTCAAACCATATAAAGCTTATATTGAAAACTTTATTTTTGAAGGTTGCTGTCGAAGTATTTTCTGGCATTATGTTTTCCAATTCCTCCGGAATTTCCATGTAAATTTCTTCTTCGATTTCTCCATTTGACTATGCACTAACGAAATCGAGTTGATGCACTTCGAGTTCCAACTCTACTGCCATAGCCATCATCAATCGAATCGATTCCAGTCTAACAACGGGAGAAAAAGCCTCTTGAAAATCAATTCCTGGTTTTTGTGAAAAACCTTTCGCTACGATTCTTGCTTTCCTGCGTTCAATTGAACCATCTACTTTATATTTGGTTCTTAAAATCCATCTTGAACCAACAACTTGTCTTTCTTTTGGATGATCAACGAGTGTCCAAGTTTTATTCTTGACTAACGCTTCATATTTTTTTTGCATTGCTTGTTTCCATTCACTTGCTGCGGGGGAGACAAGAGCTTCTTTAGCTGTTACAGGATCTTCGAATTCACCAATCCTAATCATTTCAGCTGTTTCGCTTTTCGTTGATTCTTTTTGGTTTTCTTCGTCGTTAATTTGAACGTCTTGTTCACTTGCTTCAGACTGTTCTTCTGACGTATTAGGAATCATCACATATTGTTTCCTTGGTCTTCCTGGTTTTCCAGTTCGAATTTTTCTTGGTCGACCTTGTCCTTTCTTCATTTTCTGAACGTTTTCCCCAGGTACATCCTGTGGATCGACTTCTTTGTCAGCTTCGTCTGAGAAAATATCCTCCTTATTGGTGGTGTTTGTCCGTTTGAATAAGACTTCGTCATCAATGACGTCTTCTATTTCCCTATTTGGTTGGAATTCATGGATAAACTTGACGTCTCTACTTCGGTAGACCTTTCTTGACTTTGGATCCCAAACTCTGTATGCCAGCGATTCTCAACCTGTGGGGCGCGAGCATATCGAAGATCTGTTAAAGAGATAGGTTTGGAGGGTTTTTTTTTTTTTTTTTGGTTGACAGATAGGTTTGGAGGTTTTTTTTTTTTGGTTGAACAGATAGGTTTGGAGGGTTTTTTTTTTCGGGGGGCGCGATGAGAGTTGTGATTGAAAATTGGGTCGCAAGTACTAAAAGGTTGAGAAATACTGCTGTATGCTTTGGATTCTGGCGAGTAACCAATGAAAATACATTCTTTTGACCTTGACTTGAACTTTCCTTTGTTGGGTGTTTTGTCAAGTATGAACGCTTTTGTTCCAAAAGTACGAAAGTATTTTACTCTTGGTTTTCTATCTTTCCACAGTGTATATGGGATTTCACCTTTTAAACTTCGTGAAGGACATCTATTCCTAATGTGGGTTGCAGTAAGAATTGCTTCTGTCCAAAAGGTTGTAGGTAATCCAGCCTGGATCAACATACATCTGGCCATTTCGACTAGAGTTCGATTTTCCCTTTCCGCTACTCCATTTTGTTGAGGTGTATATTCTACAGTCAACTGGCGTTTAATTCCATTCTCGTGTAGGAATTTACTGAAATTTCCACTAGTATATTCAGTTCCATTGTCCGATCTTAAGCATTTAATTTTCTTCTCAGTTTCATTTTCAACAGAAACCTTGTACTGCTTAAAAATGTCTAAGATCTCACTTCTTTTCTTCAAGAAGTAAACATCGCACCATCGTGATTTATCATCGATGAACGTCACAAAATATTTGGAGCCTCCATGGGATTGAACTGGCATCGGACCACAAATGTCTGTATGAATCAATTCCAACGTTTGTTCACATCTGTTTTCACTTGCCTTTGGAAAAGGTGTTTGGGTTTGTTTCCCTTTGATACATATTTCACAAGGATTTAGTTTTTCCTTTGTGTCAAATTTTAGTCCGTACACTTTATTCTGGGTCATTAACTCCGTTAATTTTTTTTCATTTAGGTGACCAAACCTCTCGTGCCATTCTTGAATCGAATTACATTCCTCTTCTGCAATTCTGGTCTTTTCTTTCATTTCAGATACAAAAGACCTTCCTTCTTTTTGGCAGACATTATTTTCCTTTTATTCTTTGGATTTATCACAATCACTTTATCCCTTTCAAATATTACTTTGAGACCGTAATTCGTCATTTTCCCCACTGAGAGTAAATTCGATCGAAGGTCAGGTACAAGCAATGTATCGTGAAGTTTAACAGTTGAATTATTGTTTACCTTCACTTTCACAGTTCCTGTTCCTTTTATTTCTGTTGTTTTGTCATCTGCTAGTCTTAAAGTTGATGTTTCGGCTTTTTCAAGTTTAATAAAACTTCCTTTATCTGCACACATGTGAGATGATGCACCAGAATCGAGACACCATTTTCCTTTCTGATTAACAGCATTAACTTCCATTGATGTTTCAATGCGTCTCGTTGTATGGCAATTTGTAGACTGTTGTTTTCTCTTACTAGGTAATTTAGCTCTACAATCGTTCGCCATGTGACCAACTTTATTACATCTATGACATTTAAATTTAAATTTGACCTCTTCTTTATTTGTAACTTTCTCTTCATTACAATTTTTATTTCTCTCTGCATTTTTTCTGCAAGCGTACATTGTATCTGTCGAATCACTGTTCAAGTAATCTCGCTTTCTAGCTTCAAACTCTTCCATCATCTTAATCCTAAGTATTTCAGGAGTAGGTAATGTTTCTTGAGTTTCTATTGCTATTCTGAAGGAGTCATACACATCAGGGATACTATACAGCAGTAATATTGTAAGTAGTTCATCCACAAGCTTTAAATTCACTTCTTCCAGCTTATCTACGAAGTCGAAAAAATTGTCCAAATGAACTCATATTTTCACCTTCTTGCATTTTCAGTAAAATGAGTCTCTTTAGTAGCATCGTCTTCCGAGCAGGTCCTTGTGACTGATAGATGTGGCACATCCTTTTATTTGTTTTAGTTCCGCCGAACAAATCGCCAGGATTAAATGTGCTTTCGCCTTTTCATTAGCTATTGTCCAGTCTTCGATTGCTTTTTGAGAATTAGAATCTCCTTCTAAAACTTTTGGCTTAATTCTACTACCATTTACGTATGCCCACGATTAATTTTTGATAAGTAAGGCTTGAACTTTTATCTTCCAAATATCAAAATTGTCTTTCGTTAACGGTTCTATAATTCTATGCATCTTCCTGTTTGCACTTGTCCGTCAATTCCGAAAGTTAGGCTTAAAGGCTTGTCCCTTTATTTCAAAAGTATTTTAATAATTTTCTTTTCTAGATAGTTCAGGCGCAATGGAAGCGTGCTGGGCCCATAACCTGTTGTTATGTTTAAAGAAAAACTCAGCAGAGTATTTGATTTGATTGTATATTTAAAACTTACATCTACTTACATTGGTTGTCGACATCTTGATTTACTTACAATACAAGTCTCACCGAAAACCGGATCTTCATCTGCGCACACATGCGCACTAATGACGTTTTGTCTATCCCAACAATTTCTTTATCCTTTGTAATTTTCCTAATAAACGAGACTCTCAGATACAAAATAATTACTGTTCAATACAAAGTCCAATATATTCAATGTTTCAGTAGCACATTTAAAACGGCTGCATTATGATGATAAATCACTACACATAGCATTGCTGAACTTCTGCATTAAGTTTTACTAATTAATAAACAGTTCTTTCTTAATTAAAAACGCAAGTCCTAACGATCCTTTATGGCACACACAATGATATAAAGGCAGAACTTTCATTTATAAACACTAGGCAATAATCATTAAAGTTATTCACAATATCAAACTGTATATAATTTCACTGTTGGTGTTATTCAGTTTAGGCCTAACTTTGCTTTCCTAGTAAACAGCTAAACCTAGCTAATAGGCCTTCCTTGTATTTTGTATGTACAAGTCCTCGGATCTTTGTTAAAGTAAATAAGAGTCACTTACTTTACATGTTCGCTGTAAATCTCGATGCTTGCGGATCGTATCCTTTTGGTATAATCCAGAAGATAAACAGGATGGATGCGATTAACAATATCTTGGATATCGAATCCAACATGGCGGGTGTTCGCTTACGGCATCTAACAACATCGATAGTCCATTCTTTGAATCCTTAATGCTGGAAGAAGTAAAATAAAACGTTAAAAGGATTAAGCCTAAGCCTTGTATCATGGTGATAACTCCTTGCTTCTATATCGATCCTTTTAGTAGTATAACACTCTGATTATATTCAATCAAAGTAAAACTTATCTTTTATTTTATCCTATTCATAGATTAAGTAAGAATCTTACTTAATCTATGATCCTAATCTACTTGAATTCATAACCCGGCTTCCAAAATCACATATCAATCCGTTTCTTCTTAAGCTTGCGCACGAAGCATCGCTCCAGATTCCTCCTATTTCTACAGCCTTGGAATTTCTCAATAATTGAAATCATGATCTCGTTCTCCCGTATGTTTTCCACGTGCACTAACAATTGATATCACATTAGCATTATGCAATTGTTCCAGTTCTCTTCGTTCAGATCTTTGGACTTGCTTATTGTTTTAATTTTAAATAAATTACACTTATATGATTGCATATTGATAATTTTGTATCTATATCTTTTAGCTTTACAGGTATTCTATGCTATATTAGCTTTTTTAACTGCATATTCATGTTCCTTAATACTTAACCCCAATTCCCTTTTAGTGTTTCCAGTATATAAGCAATTATAATTACCAGCGCAACCTGGTTTGCACCGGATACCATATTTGCCCCTTGTACCAATTGAGGTCGATTCTTATCCTTTTAATTAATGATTTAAATCTTCCTTTTTAATGAAAATATTTTTATTCATTATTATTTTTCCTTTCTTGATTAATCTTTCATTTATGAAATGGAAACCTTTTTTTCTACTCCCATTTCTTGTCGCCATTAGAGGATCGTTAGTAAAAAAAGACGCACAGGTTAACGTCAAATCCAAGAAGACGAAGCATTGAATGAGATATTAAACTTCTGGAATCATATTGTTATTGTCGGTTGAATAGGCCAACCTCCCTCTATCAGAGTAGATCGGCCTGATCCTGCTTCCCTACAGCAGAGTTGACTGTCCCAAGCTGGAACCAGGAATATAACGAACAACAGAGTCAAACCAAGTGAGTTCATCAGCGACTTAAGGACCTCCTGCCATTAAAGAAAGAAGATCGTAGGAAGCCAGAGATGCCTCAACCTGTATATCCTATTTATTTATTTTCTATTTATAAACTTCAGCGAAAGAACTTTATTTCTTACAAGGAAAGGCTGAGAACCGCACGAAAATGTGCTTAGAATGTAAATTGCCCATGCCAAAAAAGTGGTATGAGTCATTCTCATGCAAAACTGCATGTCTTACCACGAGAGACATTTGAATGATCATCTATTGAAGGTCCAAGAGAGGAACTTTGGTAACGCGAAGAAACAAAATATCGATATATCTCTGCTAGTCACGACATTGAAATATATGTGTTTTTGGTCCTATTATATTGATGTTTTGATTCCTCGCGTTACCAAAGTTCCTCTCTTGGACCTTCGATAGGTGATCATTCAAATGTCTCTCGTGGTAACACGTTCAGTTTTGCATGAGAATGACTCATAATTCGACTACTAACGGACTTGGAAGTTTTAAAATGTCGTTGCTTACACATTTCTATTATTCTGGAATAAGCATATTTCGCATCGGAAAGGCTATAATGTACCCTTCCCACCAAATCGGCACTCTGGAGCCATTCGAACACATAACACTAATGTACATATGTTAACACTGACTGCACTCGCTCCGCAACAAAAACAAACAACAGGATTTCCAGTTCAAATCACTTGCGCATAACAATGCGCTGTTAAAAACGTTCTTACAAAACGTGGTCCAACCCTCCGTACAAAACTTATTGGGAATTGAAAATGTTTTTAATAATTATTAAGTTGTTGAGGCTTCACTTGTATCATTGCTGATCATTTCACGTATGACATTTTAGAATTATTGATTTTGCCAAAACAATTTCTTAGGTAAATGAAACAGTTGAAAGAGATTTTTCAAGAGATTTTCTTATTCCTACACTTGAATATCATGTTCTCACGCACTCACAGAATATTTTTTCTGTTTCAGTGCATTTTTTCTGTCTTAAAAAGTAAATTACCACCAGATGTCTATTACAGTTTTCAGAAAAGGAGACAAACACACCAGAAAAGAAACAGAAACTTTCAATTTTCCGAGTTTCGTTTTCTCATTTCTTTGTAATTTCTTCGAGGTGTCACTTGGTGTTAAAGCAATTAAGCATTACAGACAAAAATGATTACTATCACTTGCTTACTTATTGCTCATATATTAGAACAAACAGAATAATTATATTCTGTTTAACCTAATAAACATTATACATTTCGTTTCTGATAAAAACACATTTTTCTGTTATCTTTTTTTTATTCTATACTACGATGATTTAATAAAACTGAGTTTAATAAATAAAGGCTTCAATTTTATTAATTTAATTTTTATTAAATTATATTCATTTAAAATTGAGTTGAAATCTCAAAGGAAACATTTCAAACACCAACAAGTTTCAATATCGAATTTTAATGATCAAACGTTGGACTTTATATCCTGTTCGAAAATGTATTTTTAGTCTTTCACAGATAAGATATGAATATTTTTTTTCTTTTCCCTTTCTTTATAACTAACCTTATTGTGGTTGAAAATGTAAGTGGGATAAATAAATTTAGTAATTAACTTTGGATAATTAAAATTGCCATCGTTTTTTATTCAGTAGTTTTCGAACATTTGCTCGAAGAATAGAAATCGGTTTTGATGATCGAAAAAAAAAATTAAGCTTTATTTATCACTACTTCTTTTGATTTACATTAAAAGTCATTTTATGAAGAAAAAAGAAAATATATTAATATATATACGGCTATTTGTGATTTACTATCCTTAATGTAGGTACCTTAAAATTAAGAAATTGTTTTATTATTAGCTACAATCGACAATCTACTTGTATAGATTGATAAATAGATAAATCGATAAATAGATAGATAAATTATTCTTATCTCTATATATAAATACATACCATCCCTTAAGCATATATATATATATATATAAAGGATAATAAAGAAGACCAAAATCATTAGTCTATTAAACAAAATTTCTAAATATCTACAAATTCTTCTTATATTCTTAATTTATTGAGATGTTATAAAAAAT
>JAFIDM010000005.1:31559993-31583103 GCA_023159025.1 Thereuonema tuberculata
TAAAACAAGTTCGAAAAATTATAATTCTTTGGTTTGATGAAACTTTATAAAAAAATCATAGGCCTAAACTTTCATTTACAGTAAATGATGGGAATTTATCAAATGAATGTTGCTATTTCTCTCTCTCGCTCTTTTTTAATTAATTCTTTTTATTATCACAAGTTCAATAATGATAATAATGAGAAGCAGACAAAGGAAAAATAAAAACAAAAATCAAATTAAGAAGTTAAGGTCAATGAAGCCAAACACACAATGAAAATTAAAAACTTTATGACAAAATTAAAAAAACACATACAGTTTCAGTTTGCCAAATTACAAACCTCTTTCAATGTAAATGAAAAAACACCGGAACAACCCTTTAAATACAAAACCATCTTGGATATATCACAAGTAACATGGTGGGTAAACCCCGTAGTCAAACCCAAACATCAATCAAAAAGCTAGCTCTACCCAATCAATCCCAACGCCTTTAGTCACCATCTGGTGTCCTAGATTTTAATTGAAAAAGTAAACAAACTGAAAATTTGTTTTTTTAAGAGTGTTTGTAGGAAAACACTTTACAATGAGCACAATAAAATTATAATAAATTAAAGAACCATGAGTAAACACATTCATTAATTTTTATAATTGTTGAAATTAAAATGACTAAGTGTGCCGGTGCCTAATAGAACAATAAAGATACGAAAGAGTGTTTATGGGAAGCACTTTACAATGAGCACAAAAAATTGTTATCAATTAAAAAATTCTGAATGACCAACATTTATTATATCCCCCCTTTTTTATATAATTTGAGAAACATTCTTATTTTGTTAAATAACAATGGTAATCAAGTTTAACTATTTTTTTTTGTAAAGATTAGAAAAGTTCTTAACAGAGTGAGTAAAAGTCCAGGGCCGGTTGATCTTTGGGGTTTGGTGGGGAATCCGTAGTGATACATCTCTTTTACAGATATTGGATCATTGTAACATTTGTCTGTGGTGAGTATCAGCACGGATTCAATACTTTTTCTGAGTTGATCAGCTGGAGCACGTCTCATAATGGATGCACTTTGGAGATCAATAGAATGTCCTGTTGCAAGGCAATGAAGCACTGTTTTATAGGAGTGGTCTTTACGGTTTAGGGCTCTACGGTGGTCGGCTATGCGGTCATCTAACTTGCGGCCTGTTTTCCCAATATAAAAACAGTCCTTTTTAAGACACGGTAACCGGTATATGACGCCTTTCTCTGAAAGGGGGTCAACAGCCTTGTGATGTTTTTTGAGAATCGCTGTAGTTTGAGTGTTTGTTTTATGAAGTTAAGGAGATGTTATAGTTTGAAAGGAATCGTTTCACTACAGGAGATATTGAAGGATGGTAATCCATTAGAGCAAAAGTCCGTTTTCTGCTGTGATCAATGGAGTTGCATCGGGTGTTGTTGTAAATGGCGATCAAACTAGACCTTATACATTTCTCGACGAATCTAATGGGGTAAGCATTAGTGAAGAATAAGTTAGTGAGCAATTCCAACTCACGTTCAAAGACATTGATCTTGCTAGACAGATTGAAAGCACGAAGTACGGCCATTTTTTATGACATTAAACTTGAATGAAATCGGGCAAGAAGAAGAATAATTTAATGTTATACCGGAGTGTGTTGGCTTCCGGTATACTGATGTGATCATTCCTTCCCTATCCCTTGAAATACCAATGTCTGAAAATGGGATAAATTTGTTGGATTCACGTTCTTCTCAAAGCTTAATATCGGAATGTATAGCTGAAAAAGCGTATCCTATAAAATCTCTATCGCCGGTGCTCGCATAGAAAATGAGATCGTCGACATATCTCATATACAGTCTTATTACAATATAACTGGAATCGAGAATATTAAAGGCTTTATCCTAAATATATATCATTACCAGTTCTGCAATTATACCGGAATCCGACAAACATATGAACAGTCCCTTAGTTTGTCTATAAATGCATTCATTATAAGTAAAACAAACTTCATATTAAATAGAGCTCGGATCAAGTGAAGCAACTTATTGAAAATATCACTCTGTTGAAACAATCTGAAATATTTGTTGGATATGTGGTCGAAAGCACTTTCAATTAATGGAATAGAAATAGATGTGAATAAAGATTCTACATCCAGCGAAAACCATTCATGGTCTGGACACACGGGAGTTGAAATAATTTTCCTCTTTGCTTTGACGCTGTTTTGGACACTAAAAACTGAAGTAATGTTTAGTTTTTCAAAAGTTTGAAGATGTAATCAGCTAGTAACTTAACAGCGGAGTTGTTGCAAACGATGATTGGCCTGCCAGGGAACAAATCCTCTTCGTCCCGTTTTTTATGTATTTTCGGTAAAATTTTTAAGAATGGTATCTTCATATCTACACTCTTTAAATCTTTGCAGAAAACATCCGGGATGAGTCCATTTTTGAGAAGGGATCTAGCTTCTCTCCTAATTGCATTCAAATCCTCCTTCTCATTAAATGAATAGAAAGTCCCGCCTTCCTGGATAGAAAGGAATTTTTGTGCCATCTTATTATAAGTAAATGCATCTACGAGGACCGGGTTACCTCCTTTGCCAGACGATGTGACGATCAAGTTATCTACTTCTCGTAGGAGTTTCACGCCTTCATATTCAAGGGGGTTAACTAAGTAAGACTGTGATTGGAGGGATCTCTTTACAATATTACCTATCATCCCTCGGAAACGAATAATCTTGTCGGAATGCTTGCTATCCGGGGGTAGGGAACATTCAATCTGGCTTAACATCTTATGGATCTTAGGGGTGCTGCTCCAATTAAATTTTAAGCCCCTTGATAGGGCTTGATTTTGAAACCAAGATGCGGGAGTGTCACTCAAATTAACGAGTCTGGAGGTTAATATTAATGGCCATCTTTTTACACTAAGACGGGTGAGTTTCTTGATATGAATAGCCGCAATTCTGTGGAAATTACGTTGGAAAGCCGCGGCTCATCTTTGCAACACTAGCATATATGAATTGAAGTCCAGAAACATCTTAAAATTACTTGAAAGGGTTCGAATGGATTTTATTAACCGTAGCTGCTTCTTATGTTGCTTTGTAATGCGAGCAGAGAACATCTTTTTTCATAAACGAATGAAAAGACTCATTTTCTATGCGAGCACCGGCGACAGAGATTTTATAGGACATGCTTTTTCAGCTATACATTCCGATATTAAGTTTTCAGAAGAACGTGAATCCAACAAATTTATCCCATTTTTAGTCATTGGTATTTCAAGGGATAGGGAAGGAATGATCACATCAGTATACCAGAAGCCAACACACTCCGGCATTAAATTATTCTTCTTCTTGCCCGATTTCATTCAAGTTTAATGTCATAAAAATGGCCGTACTTCGTGCTTTCAATCTGTCTAGCAAGATCGATGTCTTATTACGGATCACCCTGTATCTCGGAGAGGAAATACAAAACAGAGTATTTATTAACGCAATTGGAAACCTATACCCATAAAGATAGGTGATGAAAACTAAAATTTAGCTATGTAACGCTTGGCCCGGAAATCCCACAGCTAAAACCTGACAATAATGATACCAAAAGAGAATAAAAGAAATGACAAACAACTCGTGTATATCAAACAACAAAATGTATTTGAAATGAGCTTAATATTATACAATCACACACAAAACAAATCAAGACCAATGCAATAGAAATTACACATCAATATAATAATATATATAATAATAACACACAAAGCTTTGTTCATAAGTTCGGTGATCCCAAAAGATTACAAATTAAAAAAAAAATATTCAAAAGTTGGTAATTATCAAATAGTAATTAACAATAACCTTATCAATGCAATTTAACAAAAGTATAAACTTAAGATATATTCTCACAAATAGTTTGAGTCACTTTATAAGCAGAGTCTGATCGAAAATTGTTTATGAAACAGACTTTCGGGCTAGAGATTATGTCTGAAGAGTTGACTCCCTGATTTAACTTTCTAAAGGAAATTTCACTCACAGTTTAGGCGATCTGTCTTCTATACACTGGCACAAAATATAAGATAGCTCCGACAAAATTCACTGTTCATGTCAAAGTATCCGCGTAAATACAAATGGCGCACAACACTTTCTTTTACACTACACGAACGTTCCTTAATAACAATGGCTGCTCACTGTAACCGAACTATCCTAAGGGTATACGGCCTTTCTTAATACTTGACAGATATCCAAAAAACCGACGCTACATCAAGAAGCACAAATCTCAAAAGTATCCAGAGATATACGCACCACAGGATGAGATACAAGTCTTGCCATTAACCGTTCATAGGTAGAAAAGAAAAACAAAGCTGCTTTTCTCATAATAGCTCATCCGCTCTTCCAGAACGGAAGATAAAATATGTCTATCTCGTCCGAGCTACATCGTGAGAGTGTCTCAGAAGTTTCAAGAATGCATGTCATAGGCATAGTGACGTAAACGACGTTCTACCAATGGCTCTTCAAGAAATAAGGAGTGTCTTGAAACCTCAAATGATATCACTATAAACTCCGTACCGAAACAATATTGCCACACCTTTTCACAGCACAAAATTCGTTCCAAATAAAAGCAAAATTACATATAATAATCTATATCATCATTTATAGATAACAATTACAAAGGTTACATAAGGTGGTAGGGTTCAAGAATATATACAAAAAAAATGATAAATAAAAAGTTTTGATGTAGAAAACCTGCCGTTTCAAGATTAATTAGAAAACAGAGGGAAGAGATAAAAAAACATGGCGGATCATGCGAGAAAGAAAACAAGGCAAAGGTCACTTTGCCTTAACTAAGTGACATAACCACACAGAATTGCGTCATAGAAAAGTAGGAGAAGAAAAATAAAATAAGGAAAAAGAAAAGTCCGTAACAGTCTTTGAACGTGAGTTGAAATTACTCACTAACATTTTCCTCACTAATGCTTACCCCGTTAGATTTGTCGGGAAATGTATAAGGTCTAGTTTGTGGTTTTTTTTAAATGAAACCATAGTAATCTTCAATTTAAATATAGATTTGAAAAAAAAATAATTAACAAATTGCAAAGAATATTTAATCATTTAATTCATAATATTAAAGCACTTATTAAATTTTATTCGAATTCTGTAAAAAATAAATAAATAAAAACTGTAAAGTAAAACAATATGTGTAGTTATTTCTTAAGAATTGTTACATAAATGAGATTAATTGTAATTTCCCCATTATTACATAATAAAAATATATTATGGATATCCATTGTTAAAAAGATGTAAAAGAACCAATATAATATCTACTGTATTTTATATCTTAAAATCAAAATCATTGGAGGTATTAAAGTACTCAATATCATAAGTATTCAAAATCGAAACAAACAATAACTTCTATCGATTCTATAGAGATAAGGACCATGCACAGAAATTCTTCGTAAACCAAACTATATTAATAAACTTCACATTACTTGTTTCGAGGTGTGACCTCATCATCAGATGTATAGAAAATAAAACATATTAAAACATAAGTTGAAAAAATCTTATTTTATGACCGGAAATCAGCAATATAAGGAATATCATTAATACTAGAATTACGTAAATTGTTAAACAATGATACAACGTAAGTAGCATAATTATTTCAGATCGTAATCTAAAGCATTTTGAATAGAGACTTCTGCAATGTTACATTTATGTGATCTAATAATGAGTGACTCATGAAATTTTCTGAGATAAGAATCATGCTCTAATGCGTAAATAATTGGATTGTTAATAAGTATAGTATGCCTCTGTTTTTCGGTTGTGGTCAGCGGTCAGATACTGTAAATTACGTGTTTTACAGCCCTTTCGTATTCTTTCATGCGTATTAGGAGCTTCGTTTGGTCTCTCCCACGTATATGCAACCGTCCTCGCCATCTTTACACTTAATTCCATAAACCACCCCCATCATATCAAGACTATGTGTTATAGTTTTTGTACCTGCAAGTATGATACTCAATGTACTACGAGCTCTTATGTGCTGTTTTTATATTAACCTTAATTAGGATGAGATTAAGCTATTGTCTAGATTTTCATGAAAAGGTATAGAAACTTATTTATCAACCTTACTATTATTACCATTAATCTTATTACTAAATCTTTCAAGGACCTTGGATGTAATATGATTAATGAAATGAATAGGGTAATCATTACTGACAAAAATACTTCTAATACAGTTTAATTCATTACATAATAAAAATCCACTACTGCAGAGCTTTAAGGCTTTTTTTATAGCCATTTTTAACGAATTGACCTTATAAGTGATTGGCGATGCAGCAAAATAATTTATTGTGATATTCGCATTTGTCTTTTTTCTGAATACAGTTAGTTAAATTGGGTTGATATATCTCATAACCTTTAAATCAAGGAATGGAAGGGTTTTATTCATTTCAGTTTCCATAGTGAACTGGATTTCGTGACAAAACTGGTTGAATACATGGAGAATCTCATTAATTTTATTTTAATTGATTATAATAAAAGTATCATCCACGTAGCGACACAACGTTGACTTTAATGTTAGAATTAACAACATCAGATTTCCAGATTTTCATTTCCAAATAATTCATTACTATCACAGCGAGAATAGCGGAAGAAGGGAGGCCCATTAAAATATCCTTAGATTGTGTCTTGATTTTATCCTCGAACAAAAACCATTGTAACTGGAATAAAGTTTCAATTAACCTTATAATCCTACTTAGATCTAATAAATATAAAAAAACATTTAAAAAATTCATATTCGTTACATGTTACAAGGCATCGTATACAGGCCTTTTCATCAGACTAGAAATAAATAATAGAAGCAAATTAGGCCTTTATAAATTTTGGATTACATTTTACAATAATATCAAAGTATCAAATATCAATGCTAGCCAATTATTAATAAAACAATAAAAAATAGTTAATCGAGCTGATAACGCAATACATTTTTTATAGACAATTCAGTATTGTAACATTTGTTGAATTTGGAATTAATTAATAATGATTCATAAAATTTTTTTAAGTATTGATCTGTAATAATATTATAAATGATCGGATTGTCCACCATTATTAGATGGCCAGTTTGTTTGTGATGAACTGCTGTGAAATATTGGTCATTGCCCTTTTTTATGGCGTTGGAATGCTCATTCATTCGAATTTTTACCTTTCTGCCTGTCTCACCAATATACTGGCACCCACCCCCTCCCGATTGACATTTTATTCCATATACCGCTCCCTTTTTCTCCTTATTTGTTTTCTTTATCTCTTCTTTAGATATTATGTCACGTTCATTATTTAGGATATTTCTGATGGTGTTTCTTGCCTTATTTGCAATACGAATCCCTACATTAGCCAATAATGGGGTTAGTTTGTTTTGTAATTCTTCTGCAAATGGAATACTTACATATTTAATTGCGTTATCAACTTTGATTTTATTAACATTTCTTTCTTTAAGTGCTCTGTATATTATCTTGTTGATGAAATCTATAGGATAGTTGTTCATAATAAAAAATTTTCTGATTTTTTGTAATTCATCATCCAATAATTTATTATTTGAACATAATCTTAAGGCTCTTGTGACAGCCAATTTTATTACATTAATTTTGTAGGAAGTTATAAAGGCCTAATTTGCTTCTATTATTTATTTCTAGTCTGATGAAAAGGCCTGTATACGATGCCTTGTAACATGTAACGAATATGAATTTTTTAAATGTTTTTTTATATCTAGTAGTGTGTTTGGTCCCATTTTTTCAATTATTCCCTCCACACACTGTATTAATGAATAATTTAGATCTAATAACTTTTTTATATCATTGACAGCATCTAAATTATACAGAAATTCAATAGCTTCTTTAATTAACTTTAATGATAGAGATGTGTGAAGTCCAACAGCATCGAAGGAAACCATATACGAATCTTTATCACAATTGATCTGCTTAAGTTTGTCCAAAAAATCAGAATTATTAGATACACAATATTGGGACCTATAATTAAGTTTCTTTAAATCCTGGACTAATATTTTCGATAACTCCAGTATTGCCGTTTTTTGGCAAGCTACAATGTTCCTCTTTGGAAGAAAGAGAATTCATAATATCTCCTATTTGTGCTTAATTGAAAAAAAAAATGTCTGATTCAATGGTCTAGAAAGAAAAACTGATAATTTTATAACAACTATCGTCCTTGTCTTTGTGAATCTTAGGTAGATCTTGGAGTTTGGGAAGTTTCTTGTGGCTAGTAATTTTGTTGGTTTCATCTTCGTCGAGTAAGCCTTCTTTTGATAATTTACGGACAATTTTGTTAATATGTTTAATGTGTTTTAAATTCTGATGTTTTAATATGTTTTATTTTATATACATCTGATGATGAGGTCACACCTCGAAACATGTAATGTGAAGTTTATTATATGAAGAATAAGTGTGCATATTTCTATTTATTCCACACATTATGAATGATTATTCTATCGATTCTGTTTTCTTATTTAGATAATTTTAATGAAAATACGGTTTTCAACTATTTTAAGAAACAAAATACTTACATTTTCTGAAATCCTTATTACTGATATAATTATAATAATGTAAAAACTTTAATATAAGCAGTTCATTGGCAGTTGTTTTATTTTAAATAACAGATGAGAATGCAAATGAAGAGATGAAATCAGAGATGTATTTTGTTTTAGACACTGCTTTAGATTTACAACCTGGATGTCATAAACTGGAATGTAAATCTTTATGAAAAAAAGTCATTAGATTTCTGAGGTGCATTCAACGGATTTCCACGTGAAGATTTTAAGTAATCAAAATTTCAAAGTGTTAACTACAGACGTAAATGAATAAAAACAAAACACATTACATTCTGCAGATTCCTTATTAGTTGGGAACTATAAAAAAATAGAAATAGATAATGATCAAAAAATAATTGCAGCTGATATTGCTGATGTCTTAACAGCGCTGTTTTCGAGTCCACTGAAATAAAGTGAATAAACTATTAAAAAACTAAATTCTAATTAAATTTAGTAAGACCATTAATGAAAGATAATTTAATGCCAATTTTTAATCAAATTTGAGATTTTAAAATTACACCGTTTTTACTTGACTAACAATATGCATGACAGTGATCACTGAAAGAAATGAGATTCTTAAATATAATGGCTTTAAATAACAAGGAGTTATTTAGGACTTTCTAAAAACATCTCTTGGAGTTTAATGAAAAGTGACTTTATATTTACGCATCAGCTTTACAGAAAAAAAAACTTAATTAACTGAGGATTATTTGATACCCATCAAATATTTTTATTGATATTGAACGTCATTCTTTGAAACAGCGTAAGTCACTAAACGTAAAGTAATGGATATTATTTCGTTTCGTCAAATTAATTTAGTAGTCATGTTTTCTGGTAATTTGCAAATTTACAGTGTGAGATTTCCACCATAAGTTTGGGTGGAGTTTTTCATTTCTCATTGAAGAGGTCTGGAATGTTCATCACTTTGGAAGAAAGAGAATTCACAATATCTCCTATTTTGTGATTAATTGAAAACAAAATGCCTGATTCAACGGTCTAGAAAGAAAAACTGGACAGAAAAGTGGATCCATTCAGCAAAAGGCTTGAAATGATGGCATTTAAGATGTTGACAGCAATGTTGGGTGCAGTGTCAAGAAATCAAAGTGATTTTAAAATAACCATTGTTTCTGTGCTAGCCGTTGTTTTGTTGAAAGGGGAGAGGCCATTATTCTTCATAGAGTACTTTTAGAGATCATTTTAAACTGCAAAAACTGTATCTACCCAAAAATACAAAGAAGTAATCATTATTTACATCATTGAGCATTTTCGACAACGGTCAAATAAAATAGAAGGGAAATGTAATAATTAATTTTGATCTGTGCAAGTTTTAATATATGTCTCATAATAAATATATTAAAAAGGGGAAAAATAAATAATAATTTACAACAATACAAAAACTGAAGAATTTTTTTTTTTTTTTTTTGTAATTGATAGATTTGTATTTGATAGTTTATGAGTTAAAGAGTTACTTAGAATGTAAAAGCATTGATTAATTGATTCTCAATGAAATAGCACTGATTCTCATTTTGTCATTATAGCAAATTATTTTATATGATTACTTTGAAATTATAATGGAGAATTGATTCCAGATATGAATATAGATCAGTAGAAATACTAATTTCTAAAAATGTTAGTTCTTCATAATTAGTAGTATTCATCAGAGTAGTATAAAGTTGAATATAAATAAAAAGATGACGATTAGAAACCTAGTCACTGAAAAGAAAATAATTTTTAGCGTTTTTCGGGTTCCATAATGAGAAACAAACTTTCAGAAGGAAATCTTAATAAATTAATTGAAACCTACAAAACAAATTCAACGTAAAATTTTACTACAGAAAAGTTCACAGGATTTATAGAATAGGAGTTAAAAAAATCACTAAGATTTACTTCCACTTCCGTAAAGTTGAAAACAAATATAAAAATAATTAGTGGTCCCAAAAAAAAAAGCTACTGTAATTAAAAGATTTGAAATTCTGTCACATTATAATCCGAACAATATTAAAAAGAGACTTAATAAAAACAAATTGTACTAAAATAGCAACAATGGATGTTTTTAATTATTGAAAATATTTTAATTGTTATCTTATAATGTTTGTTTGTTTTCCTAATTATTCTTAATAATTGAATGTTTTCATATTGGTATATTTTTGTAACAACAACTAAATTTGTTGATTCACGAGTTTTTAGAAATTGTTTAAGCCTCTTACCATTTTTGTTTAGTTTTGTATTTATTCCAATTTTGTTATTATGCCTGAAAAGAGAAGATGACACTACTCTGTAATTTGCAATATTTAGTATTTAAAATAAATCTATTTAAATACTATTAATGTGGTACGTGGAATTTTGTAAATATGAAAAAGAATTTGATTCCTTCTTAATGTAATCCATGAATAGTATTAATAAAATTAATATTTTAACATCAAACATTAATACCTTGAAAGAATCATTGGTTCAAATATGCTTTATGGTAACGCCAATCGGATGCTTTGTTGGCATTCACTGCGGATCGGCTTTGTTTCGGTGTCGGATTACGATTTCGCGAAGGAATACATTACGTAATGATCTCTCTGGTGTGCATCACGAAACCAAAGTCTATATTTTTTGCATGAATTGCAAATGGCGGTTAAAGATTATGTGGATTTGGAATTGTCTGCTGTTTTCTGTGATTTTATTTTGGTTTTTAAAGTGACAGAATGATCCTACAAGACATTACACCATCCAGGATACCAGCATTTATCGTATTAATGGAGGTAAACGTATCTTTTTAACAACACATGTTGTGCTTGAAAGGTTAGGCCTAATTGTTTTTTTTTTTTTTTTTTTAATTTTCTAAAAAATACAGTTATAATGAATCGGATGCTTCGTAAATATTTGTTTTTTGCTTTGCTGTTGATGCACCCTTCTAGCAAGAAGGCGCTTCTCATGAATATTCAGGTTGTTTTTATCGTCTAATGATGATGGCAACTATCAGCAAAAAGTGGCTTTTCGTCAATATGCATGAATGTTTCCTGATTTAATGGTTATGGCTCCTAAAAGCAACAAGTGGCTTTCCGTTAATATTCAGGATTGTTTTCGGAATTAATATTTTCGGCTCCTTTTAGCAAAAAAATGCCTTTTCTGTATTCGCTTATGATCGTTGTCTTATAAATTTAAACATCAGACGTCAACTTCCGCTTCTGGGTCCTGAAAATAGTCCGGAAACGGACATATTTCGCAACTCGGAAAAAAAAAGACCAACGCCGGATTACCGTAAACGACAGTTTTACCGATATTCAGGTTTTTGATATGTTTATTGTTATCGTGTAGTTTATAAATCGTAACTTAGTTTCAATCTAAATATGTTCTCTTGATAATTATACGTAATATAGCTTCTATATAACTTTGTTTGGTCGGAACAGATAATATCGTAGACTAATATTGGATATCCAAAATTAAGAACTTTTTCTTATGTGTTCCTTATTGTTTTAATATAAACGATCTTTTTCGTACTAAAGATTTGTATTAGATTAATAGTAAGAAAGATGATGTAGGAGGAAAAAAAAAGATGTGTTACGATAACATGGTGAAAATGACACAAAATTTCAAGAATTATTATTCCAGAATATAAGGATATATCACAGAATACTGTGATAAAGAACTGGAAAAGGTTATTTTCGAAAAAAGGATATCATAAGAAATAACACACAACCTGATCTTAGAAAATGATGATAACTGATATTAGGCTAATTTTTTTTTCTTTCAGAAATGCAATTTGAAGTTTTTATTTCTATTTTATTTCTGATGATCATTTTCGTTTTTGCTATCTTCCCTATCCTCAGACAGCATGGCATCACTTTGGAGACTGATGAGGAATTGAAGATAATTTCAGCTCCTATGATAGAGGCTTCATTGGACATCTGGTAGGCAGTGGTAGGGTCTGAGGAAACAGTGTCTTAGAACGTTATGCTTGCAGTCCAACTTCATTCTTCGTGCTCATGGACATCAGTGAACACGATGGAAGCACGCTGGATTGCCGTAGATTTTGTCTAGGGTCGCAGCAGCTTACCAGAGGAAGATACTGTATTTCGTTATTTATGGAAAGAGTAATAGTGGAGAGGCCACTCACGTCATTATAAAGTGATAATTGTACGTATTACAATGTTACAGTATCTGAACAATACGTTTAGCTACTCGCAAGCAGACCAATGAACTCGTGCATCCTTTCAAATGAACCATTCGTTATAAAATGATCTCATAGTGCGAAGTGGTATCCTAAATCAATAGCGAGGTTTAATAAAGATATCAGGTCGTCTGTACATGTCTGACATATGCAGTGCCTCAAATCAATAATTGGTCTGAAAATCAATTTCAGAATTTGCAATTAGACAATTAAACTAATATTTCATCTTTACAAATAATCATTACCTTATGAAGTACTTTTTATCTGAGTTATTACACACATAAATACGCGAAAGAAGCTGATTTTTATAAATCCCAAATTAGAATTCTTTCTCTCAATTGTAAATTCAGTTTATGATATCGACGTTTTTAAAAGTTCATAAAAAATGTGTATCTCCGTTTCATCTCTTCTTACTTCGCATCTGGTATTTGAAAAAAGCATCAATGAATTGCTTATATTTCACGTTTTATTTAATGATAACCACATTTATAATAATAATTTCAGGAAATGTAAGTCGAATTATTGAAGTGGCTTTGTTTATTCTTAAAAACAACTGATTATTTTTCATTCAAAACAATAAAACATTGCCAAATAAAATAATAAAACATTTCCTGAGATACACACAGTATTATCTGTCATTTTTCTTCATCCCTTTTACAAAATGCTTTTTGATTTAAATGTTGAAAGCAAATTTCCTCAAAATGGCAGTCTTAAAAAGAGGATGATCATCTAAAATTGAATAGAGTGCTTTGTAAGTTTGGTTTATTCTGGATATTATTTTTTCTATAATAAAGCGTCGAGGTGAAGTTGCTACAACACTAGTTCCAGCAACAAAGAAGTACCTGATCAATGAAAGTCCCAAATTTTACCTAGAAATCATAAAGGCATTTGTACAAAATATTAGACGAGAAAGTCAAAAATTGAATATTGATTCTAAATGGTCGTCAGTGAAAATAGGAAAGTTGTAAAAATAAGAAAATCCAGTTCATTTCTTTGGTGTAACCTTTATATATCGTGATAAAATACCCATAAGTTTTCTCCAATATATCTATTTGAATTTGATGTCAATTATGAGAAATTAGAAACAAAATACAGTAAGTTCCAATCGATTATAATTACCTCGCTTTTTTTTTAAAGGAAGTAAATTTCACCAATTTCAAGCATTGGCCAAAATCAACTATTGTGCGACATTAGTTGTGAATAGGAAATAGATGTTAATGAAACCATGGAAAAAAGATCTACATTTGCTGTTTAGATTTATCCTCTCAAGTGCAATATGTCACAAAATAAAAAGTATGGGAAATGTAGATAAAAAAATTTCACATGACAGCATTAGAACAAATATGATTTTTTTTTTTTGAATCAAGAAAGCTTCCTTTTGTTATCCTGTTCTACAAACATAATTTTATACTTGTCTTTATCAGAATCTTACAGAGGTTTTTCTCAAATGAAAAAAAACTTAGGAGTGATTGGTATTCTTCTAGCACCGAAGTTTCCTTGGAAATGGTAATTGACCCCAGATGTCAAAAGTTAACTGAGTCATCCATAGGTTTCATCTTTTAGCATCACCACTGCGTATCTTAATTTCCCCAATAATATATTTGTTTTCTGTCCACGGGATGATAATACGCTCGTAAAAGACAAATCTTCAAAATTAATTTCCCTCATTTTAAAATTCCTCAGTTAATTTTTGAAAGCTCAGCATTCATCAAATAATAGAAATTCAGATCCCTCATAATGTAGTAAATTCTTTATTTTCAAAATATTTACAAATCATATTCAGAGTAGGCGAATTACAAGAACTGCCGGGTGACGTTAACAGGCGCCAAAATGAATAAAAATAAAAATGAGGAAATAAAATAATTGAAGATGAAGGAGAATTGTGAAGTTTCGAATTTGACATTAGAGATGACGAACTTAAACAAAAATAAAAACAGAGGGTGGCGGGCTTTCGGATTGCAGGTAAATGTCAGAAAGATTCGAGTTCGATGATTAAATTTATCTACACTACTTAAGATTAAACTGTATCGTAACAGATCATGCAGGCCCTGAGTGCGCGAGAGGTTTAGGCTTCCAGCCAATATCGATCAACGGGACTAGTTGAGGTCGGATGGTCGGTCTGATGCCAGCCCACCTTTAACCCCCCGAATAAGAAAACCGGTAAACATTTGACAGAGGGCTGGGTAAACACTATGGTCCGTCTAGAGGAGAAATAACTGTGGAAAATTCAAACCACATCTTCACTACTAGATAATGCAATTTATCCACAAATAATATAGGCAAAGAACATTTCTATATAACACTTTCTACATATTTCAAATTGCTCATAAAATATAGTACGAAGTTTCAATAATTTACACATGAATTATGTAAAAATTGAAAACAAATATGAAGTATAAACACATTTACATTATCGACAACTTAACATCTAAAAAATTATTGAAAGCAATAATTAATTTCAGGTCATTTTGTTTATCAGAATTGTTTTATATTTGTTTTATACTATCTTTCACTATTTTGACTATTCTTTTTAAATCTCATTTTTTTAATCCTCTTTTTGAATATTACAAAAATTAAATCTCAAAAATGTATTTGGTGAAATTTAGAGACAAGTTTCTAACTGTAACTATATTAAAAGTTAAATTATCAAAGTGAAATTACTTTTTAATTCCTATTTTACTCGAAAAAAAAAGTAGTAGCTAATTTAATAGTTTTGAATTTTTTTTTTTTAGCAAATTAGAAAAGATGCAAATTATGATTCAGAAATAAATGATAGAAGACTTTTAAGATTATTTACCATTGAGATTGACAAATCACTGAACAACATGAAGGTGGGATTTATTAATTCCTTCAACCCCAAAAATAACTTAGCAGAGTGGATGTGATAACACTGTAATAACTTTATTTGTACAAATTGAATAGAAACTATTTAAATCAATTCTTTAATTCTCTCAGAACATTTCAATAATAACAAACGTTCTTTATAAGTCCACCGGGCCAATGTTTTCCGATGCGTTACGTCTTCTTGCTGCTAACACACCCGCACTTCCAAAATGTAACTGTCCAATTTCATTAATATTCATTAATATTGTTTATTTGTTTTCAGTTGTTTATGATTGTATTGTTTTCAGTTGTTTATGATTATATTTGATTTCAATTGTTTATGATTATATTTGATTTCAATTATTTAATTTACAATGTAAGATCTCGCATATGAGAGTTTGTTATAATTTGTAATGTTAGGAATGAGAAAAAGGATTTTTCTCTTTCCTTTTATGTTTCATATTTTGTATTTTTCGTTATTTAAGTTTTAAACATATGGATCTTGAGAAAGTCCTTGAAAAATAGGACGAAATATTGAAGACATGTTGATGAAGTTTGTATTTGTTTGGAATTTTAAATGTTAATGAAGATAAAGATATGGTTCATTAATATTCACTTTAACACTAGCACTTTACTGGATTTTACTTTCATAATATTCAGCTACTTTAACTGAAGCACAATAAAAATAACTTGAAGACACTTACTTCAATTATTTCACAAATATGCACCCTCGTGCATATTCCCGTTGGAATTCTATGAGAGGGTTGACTTGTCCCTTTTCGTTCCAAACGAATGCCTTTTCGATGTTTTCCATTCCTACTTGCGAATTCAATCATTCAGGTGACCGGAATCTTCTTTTTATCGAAGCACTGATAGATTTAATTCCGTCGCGTAAAATTAATCCATTTCTCGTCTGCACGGGAGATATTTTCCACCACTGGTACGTTGATTGTCTTCCTTGAAAACTTTTCGGCTGGCTTTGATTCGCAGGATTTAGTCCCAGAATAGTTCGTTGGAGAAGGACTCGTCCAATCCAACTAATTTTCAGGTAGGCGGTTTTGGAAAGTTATTTCTTCTCTTAGGTTGCGCTTAGCTCACTTCAGGTAAACTTCTTAAGCTTCAACCGTTTCACTGCATTAGCTTTCGATGTATAGCCTCTTCTGATTTATTTTGCTTTCCATTAGCCGTCTTCATAAGTTTTCTTCGACATCACCAGTCTTCATATCGTGCAGTGGCGAATATAGAATATATTTTTTTGGGGGGGTGGGGGCCAAGATTAATGTAAGGGCCTCGGGCAAGATGAATTTTAACAACCCCCCAAAAAAAAAAAACGGCAATGCTATCTGAACAACCAAACAAAAACGGCAATCCTATCTTAACAACCAAAAAAAATTTCGGGGGGTGGGGGGCCCGGGCCCTCCGAAATAATACATATAAAAGGAAAATCACATGATTTCGTGGCTCCTTTTCTGAAATGGTCGAGTCCGGCTGACAACACGAATCGAATGGCTTTGCCGGTTCTCGCTCTAACACTGAACTCTACCTGCACTGGGATCGTCCGCCACTTTTATACTCATCTCATTTGCATAACTTTGTATTGGTATCGAGGCGTCGACTCCAAACTTTTATTATTTCACTTTTATTAATTTTATTTTCAACTGAAAAAGTTTAGAAATTATTTCTAAAGCAAAAATAAAAAAAATATTTTATTTTTTTTACTTTCAATCCATAGAACAAAATAACAGAAGAAATAAAAGAAAGAGGTAAGAAATGAAAAAATACATTTTATAACTTGAGAATCCTAAGATCCTAAAAGGCTACAGTCTTTACAACATTAGGCTTAGATTTGTTTTTGTTATTATTTTTTTAATCGTGAAAACGATTTAAAAAGCAATATTAGTTTAAAGGTCATATCAGCTGAACATAAACAGTTCAAAGTTTCTATTTCCTGAAAAAGAGGTAATTAAAAAGACTTTAATTACTAAAATTGTCAAAAGCTGATTAATTTTAATCAAATGAAGCCACGCTTAAATTAATAGATTAACTAAAAGAATAATGATCATTATTTAAGATATACATCACAGCAATGGATTTCTAAGGATAACACTAATTCAAAAGAAAAAAATACTTGTAATATCTTTTCTAAATTTATGAAATCTGAAATTATCTTGTCTTTGGAAAATACGAGTTTTGAAATCCTAGGAAGAAAAGTTAACTTACATTGCTCAGGCGTTTGTTGAAACTAGTCTTAATATTTCTTAGTTAAGTTTAATGATTAAAGAGATTGTTTTCTATCAACATTGAACTTAGGATGTTATTTAACTGATTCCGTGAAGAGATCATATTTTAAGTTTGAAATATTAAAACATTCAGAATCGCTTCCACATGCATAGAGTGATTTTTATTAGTTCATTTTATGTTTTTCATTAATTAATTATTATTAATTACTTATTAATTTTGGGTGTTTATTTGCAGTGCTAAATCCTAAATGTCGTAAGCCTACTCGTCCAATTTGGTGTTCACGTACAGTATATGGTGAGATTGGAGAGAGAGCGAAAAAAGTAAAGAAAACAGCAAAATCCACATCTTTCAAAAATGTTTCCTCTGTTTATATGGACATCCTGGCATTAGCCAAATTTGAAAATTGACTTAGCAGCTGAATGGAAGATGTTTGGAGAACATTTGAATTTCATGAAACACACGTCTGTGTTTCGCTAGATATAGACTGAAGTTGAAATTGTTTTTTTTTTTCGATACCTTGAAATTTGTGTAGCTTTTAAACTTATATTTTTCAATATATTATTTTTATCTGTAAATGTCTAGTCAAATATAAACAAAAAGGATTTTAAATGGCAACTTAGATTCCTGTAGATGGTACATATGAAGAAAAGAAAGAGAAACTTTGAATAATACGTGTATTGAATGAATATCATAGTAATGAGAGTGTTATTATCACTAGTGACGAAGGGTCTGATTGGGCATAAACATTACTGCAACATGTAGTAATTCTGATAAAATGCTTTTGCCCAAAAGTAAAATGCTTTAGCTTAGATGATACGTTTGTTTAAAACCATTCATTTTTGAGCACAAGGTTATTCTCTAAAACTCAGAATATTATATCAGAAACCAAAAGAATATGATTGATTGAAACTGTGATGAAGGATTGTCTACAAAGCTGTGGATACAAGGATGATAAAAGGTACAGAAATTGGGTAAGGTCGTTACTTGATGAGCTTGAGAATGATTCTGTTTACTAGACGGATAATATTCGAAAAGTGAAAAATGGGAGAGAAAGGGTTAAAGTTGAGAGTTGGAGAATGATTCTCAATTTCTCAAACTTAAATGAGCGTCATAACGAACTCCATCTTTCATTAATCGGCTGAACCCTTGTGGTTAGGAATGTTACTATGAGGTTTTTTTTTATTATAAATAAACTTAACAGTATAATTTTCTTTAGAAACATATTTTAAAAAAGTGAAGAGCCCAGTTGTATCAGTTCTATCTACATCTTCATTCAATCAGATAAAGATCTTATAAATATAAACATTATTAACAGTAACTAAGTAGACTATAAGTGTAGTAAGGTCCTTTTAATTTTGTAAATGTTTCTATTTTCTCCTGTTCTCATCTTTGTTTGAAGTTTAACATGTAACCAACAAAAAAGTTTAACAAACAATCCTTAGGAATGGATCTCATTCGTAAACCGATAAACGCCTGAGCTTGGGAAATGAGTGAGTGAAGTAATTGATGTAGAAGACAAAATGGAATGAGCTCAGAAAATGTAAGAGCACCAGAAGATATGCTGCGGAAATACTGTGCTGAAATGAGAAATGTACAGAAGGGTGGTAATATGCGTGGAATGATAATAAAATTTGTGATGCAGGCAAAAAATAAACTTTACTTGAGATTATACCAAATTCTTCAACGATCTTCCTTCTTTCCATCTCGAATATGTTAGACAAATATAAACTCTTCCATACATCACAATAGTATTTAAAATATTTATTAAATACTAAATACAAAGACAAATTTTCAGGAAGTATACATCTTCCTTTTTTCAAGTCAAAAATTAGAATAAAGTAACAAACAAACAAAGAACGGGTTGAACAGCACAATAAAATAAAGGCATGGAACATCAACAAACTTAATTGTTGTTACAATAATAATTTAGTATAAAAGGTTTTCAATTTTTTAACAATAATTACTGATTAATTTATCATTCTTATATACTGTCTTATTAATAATTTAAATCTACAAGAGTTGCTATTTTTTTGGTGTCAAAATTTAAATAATCCTTAATGAGCATAATATTATAGTCTACGAAGGCTTCTTCGTATCTATTGAAGTTTTTAGTTTTAGAATTTTTAATAATACAACTTTCTAAAATTTTCCTCAATTTTAATTGAGTTTTTTTATATAGAATTTGTACATTGGTGTCCATGACATGGCCTTTTTTTAAACAATTATATGCTATGTCGGAAATATCCTTGTTTTTATTTTTTAGGGCTCTTCCGTGCTCAGAGACCCATTCCGCTAAGGTCCTTTTTGTGTCGCCTACGTAAAAATTCCCGCAAGTTTTGCAAACAATTTTATAAATCAAATTAAGACTCAAAAAAGTCTATATTCGATAAAAAAAAAAAAAGAAACATTTTTTATCGAAACTTATTTATTAGATTAATCAAATGGGTCAATCCATACCAATGGTCCAGCACTGGTTGCTTGACCATTTTAAAAAGAATTGATTTTTTTACTGTTGTTACTCCTATGCATGAGTAGTTCAAAACAGGCATTATTTTTATTTTTTCTTTGACTTCGTTTAAAAATGGCGTCCATTTTGTTTTTAAGATTTCCGGCATTTTTGGCCTTTGCAGACAGTTGCGGTAAATTTGGTAACTCACCTAAGAAAAATGATAGGAAGCTGTGGTAAATAACATTATTTTCAGCTCATTTTAAGCTACATTTTATGTCCTATATCGTTTTACCATATCTCTAATGCATATCTCTAATGACTGAAATTTAGAATGCTGGACCATTGGTATGGATTGACCCATTTGATGAATCTAATAAATCAGTTTCGATAAAAAAATGTTGTTTTTTTTTATCGAATATGGACTTTTTTGAGCCTTAATATGTAAGGCTTTGAAAATACTATCAGAAATAGAAGATATTTCAAAGACATATTTTAATTCCACGGAAACCTGAATACGAAGATGAATATTTTAATCATAAATTCTCTTTAAAAAAATGCTTTATGCTGTTAGCCAAAAATTTGAAAATTTTGAAACGTGATAAATGGGGCGAAGAGAAAGATTGGAAACTGTTGAGTTTAAATGCAATTTGGTCTGAAGTGAAAATTCACAGTTAGTTTTGGACTATTTTCAATGTGGAGATGGTGATATATTTAATTTAGAAATCGAAGAAATTTGGTTAAAGTCGGAGAGTTATGTTATACAGTCAGACCTCGATATAAGGCCACCCCTTGGGACCTCGCGAAAGTGACCTTATAAGCGGGATGACCTTATAACGGATTCATACGTATTTGTCAAGAAATAAGTATTATATAAATACAGTATAATTCTTTGTAATATTTAATACGTACAAAAAATCAGTTTATTAGGTTATAATTTTTTAATTTAGTTGAACCAATTAATGGAATCAGAAATAAATTATTTTTTAAAAAATTTCATTCGGAATATACTTGTATACAAATAGTACTAGTATGCTCAACCAAAGTACTGATGTACAACTGACCTTACTTAAAATAATCCTTAATACAGGACTGTCACGATTTTGGTTTTTAGAAAATTCCAGATATAATCTTCCAATGTCCTTGTATTTTAGAAAATTCCAAATAGTTTAATAAAAACTTCAAGATATAAACCTATTCTTTAAAAACTCTTTCCAATAATTTTTTATTCCTTTTATAAAGAATAGGTTTATATCTTGAAGTTTTTATTAAAGTATTTGGAATTTTCTAAAATACAAGGACATTGGAATATTATATCAGGAAAGGACTTTAAAATTTTAAAATTTTGAAATTTAAAGTTTTTAAAGAATAAATTTCTAACAATTGTTATTTGGCTTTAATAATTTGAACGTGTTTAAGTGTCACGTTCTATTATTGTAATTTTTTTGAATTCTTGAGTTGTGATATAATTATTTAGTTTAGAAGAGAGAGAGGAATACTTCTCTTTTCTTCAAATAGAATAGAATACTCTTTAAATAGAACCGGGAAATGGTCATGACTTTGAGGACTATCGACAATGTCTAAAGATAAATACGGGAAAAGTTTGTTCTTCAAAAGTATCAAATCTATATTACTAAAATCTTTTATTTTTCTGTCTGTCTGTCCGGCGCAATTTTCTGTGCCAATGGAAAATAGAAATAATTTTTACAATGAAATTTCCGCGACGGGATTTGAACCTGCAACCTTCTGATCCGAAGTCGGATGTGTTATCCATTAGGCCATAGGGACTACAACTGTTTTCATATTGTTTTTTGACTTATATCTCCGCAATTGTTGTGTTGTTGTTGTGCCCCAATGTTCGTGCAACAATGGAAAATGGTTTTTCATTTTTTATTGTCACGAGGAAGTCGACAAATTCAAAGTGAGCATTATTGAACTTCAAAATAATGCGTTAACTGCTTTCTTTGGAATCGAGTTTTGTTAGATTATCTTAAATTTTATTTTCTTATTATTATTACTTTTAATAATTGAATTGTACCTTATTAATATATTTTTCTAAAAACAACTAAACTTATTGATTCACGTGTTTTTGAAATTTGTTTAAGCTTCCAACTATTTTGTTTTGCTGTACTTATTCCAATTTTATTATGCTTGAAAAAGAGATGGCTTGAAAAGAGTCTTCAAAACTTCAAAATGTTGCTTTAACCCCTTTCATTGGAAACGATTATTCTTGGATTATCTCATATAAACCATCGTTTTATCATCGATAATCAATTAGTATCGAAATGGACAACGAGAGAAAGGATGAGATCTTTTCAAAGAACTGTCAATAATGTCGTAATCTCGGCCATTCTTGACTACAGGTAAAATTTGTCTGAAGTCTCCGCCAAAGAGGAAAATTTGTCTAGATTCACAAGTCATCAGAATTTGGTTATCTTCACTCGAAAGAATAGTCACAATCGATTCGTCGCCAGGAATATCGTATATAAGCTATGATCTTCATTTAACATCTATATCAACCAACGTCCATGTAAATAAATCTCTTCTTCAAATATCTATAACGAACAATCTGTACACGGGAGATGGCCTAGTTATCTACTAATAAGAAAACTGATGAGGACGTAAAGTCTATCGAGTAAGTATAGATGCAAAGATGACATGAACTACAAATCACCTGTCTTATTAATAAACGAAGAACAGAATATACTTAAAGTAACCAATTAATGAAGTAGAAACAGAAGCGATAGGCAATAAATTACAAATAGTCGTCCTCGAAAATATGTTGATGCTTGCTTATCAAAAATGTATTAAGTTTAATTGGAGAGAATGGGGTAATCGTGTAGAAGAGAAACACCCTCTCTTCCATCAAAGCATTATTTCCTCACGTATAACAAACA
>JAFIDM010000005.1:31588103-31601282 GCA_023159025.1 Thereuonema tuberculata
ATCTTACTTTTAAGAATTATAAACTGCCGAATGTTTTAAAATCTAGATTTAAAAAAATTGATTGGGAATGCATTACATAAAATGTGTGGGATGAGAAAGGAAGTTTTTTTTTTATGTAAAGGTGAATCCTCAAGGTGTTTCAATACAAGGAGAAGGTAGGAGAAATAGCAATAGAACTAGGGAACTTGTGAAGAAAAACTGAAGTTGATAAGAAAAATGCTTCACTATATTTATCTTCTCCTGACCCTAATGGCTTCCTGAGGAAGGCCACGGGAACCCACCTCAGGTTCTTTCCCCAAATGGTTCTGGCAGTTCCAAGTGAATCTGGACCTGTCTCCGGACAGAATTACTAGGGATGGATGGATTTATCTTCAATCCAACCATTTGGGTTAAATCGTTGTCTTAATGATCAAAAACTGTATTGAAGGATATTTGACTAGATCTGGGGTTTTTATTTTTAAAGCAGTGACTTCTGACAGCTTAATGAGCAGAATTTTTATCAAATGAAATTGTTTAGGTGAGTACTTTTACATGTAGTACTTGTTTATTTTTTATTTTTTTTAATCTTAGCAGTTAATGAGCAAAATGACATCTTATGACCTGATACCCAAATCATTTGTTTTTAATCTCCTTTGATTTCTCATGACTTACATCTCTTTTTAAAGTGCAATTAGTTTGCTACTTTTTCATTTCACTCATATTTTATTGCACATTAAACCTCATCATTTAACATCATTTAGCAACATTTGATCAAATCTTGTGTCTCTTTATCTTTAATGAAAAATATAATTTCTTACATTTACTTCAAATTCTAATTTCTTTTTTTTTTGTCTTTTCTCGTATGTATCGATCTTTTTCAAAAATAATATCTGATTCATTTTTATTCATTCTTATTTTCTTTCCTTCTTCCTGTTTAATATCAAACGACGAATAACTACTACTAATGTGGATATTTTTCAGATATGTATTTCTTCCTGCTTTATTACTTACTATTAACTTCTGGAATCGGATCTTGTTGAGATACTCAAAATTCCTGTCCTATTTATTCCGATCAGAGGAATGCGAATCATCAAAAATAAAATGCTCCCTTCATTTATAAGTGCTTAAATCTTAAACCATTTTGTTGATTAATAAGTATTTTAAATGCAACTGTGGCTTAGGAATTTCAAATTCATAATTTTAATGAGTATAAAGCATCTTTCATTCAGTGCAAAATTTTTGCAAAAGATATAGATTAAATTTATCTTTAATCTATTCTTCATTTTCAATGAACTGCTGGATTTCTGTTACATTCATCGGTGTTATAGTAATAAAACTCATATTAACAAATAGTGTAAGTCTAAATATTATGATGAGAATATAAAAGTTAGTTTTTTTATAAAAGTTAATAATTTTTTATAAAGTTTTTTTTTTTTGCCAATTCGTAAAGGTTTTCAATTAAGGATGTTATTTTAAAATGAAATTTTACTTCGTTTTGAAATTGTTCTTAGGATTAGTGTTCTTGAAAAATACTTAAATAATCTTTAAAATCGATATGTAAAACATTAAAAATAATATTTATAATAACTACTTTTATATTTATTAGTCTAATTAGTATTGATTAGTTATTATAGATTTAAGGCCGAATCACCCAATAATGGATAATGACAATCTATTTAATAATGGTTGATATTAAATCGATAATTAACCAATGTTTATTTGTTAAACTAGTTAATCATTTTTTTTTGCATAATCTAACTTTTTTGTAATTTCTGTATAAAAATCTTGAAATAACTAAAGCAAACAAAAAAAAAGACATTAAAAGAAAATTATTATTAACCCAAAATTATCATAATTTTCAAAAAAAGTAAAATTAACACAACCAAATAAAAATCAAATGCATGCTATTTAACTTAGAAATTAATTTTAATTATTTTTAGTTGTTGCCAGATATAATAATTATGAATGACTTTAAAATGAATCTTGTAAGGAATAAAATCACCCTACACTATAAAACGCCTCCTGCAATAATATACAGGCATTATCGCAAAGACAATTACGACCCAACAGGACGTAGAAGAGGTACGATTTTCAAAATATTATTTTTGTGGTGGTTAATTTCAAATATTTTGATTCACCATTTTATAAGTAAAGCTTATGTTATTTTATTCGTTACACGTAACAAATTTAAAATTTGCATAAATTTAAATTTATTCGTTACACGTAACAAATTTAAAATTTACATAAATTTAAATTTATTCGTTACACGTAACAAATTTAATTTTTTAAAATTAAATGGGGGTGAAGAAATGTATTAAGTGTACCTTTCGAGTGCAACACTAAAACAATAAATATAACACTAAAATAAAGCTAAATATAATTTTAAGGAAGAATATGAAAAGCCCTTGTAAAGATAATTCAGAATTAACATAAGACGATTTTTTTTATATTGGAACATTCATAAGTAACATGATGAACAGTTTGTTGTTTACCAAAATCACCTGAACAGAATTCACTATTTCTAAGGTTAAATTTCACCAGATAGGCATTAGAGTTCCCAGAATTTAGGAGAGGGAAAATGAGAATTCAGTGTAGGGAGAACTAAGGGCACAGTTGGGGAAAAAAAGCCTTAGTAGAAGGGCCTTTGTTGAAATTATTGTTCCATTTTTCCAAAAGACATTCTTTTATTCTTTGTTTAAGAGTCAGTCTGGAGAAAGAGAGTTCAACGTTGAGGTTCTTAGAAGTATACTTGCCGCTCTGTCTGTTGCTTCATTTCTCAAAATCCCATGGTGTGTTTTGACAAAGTAAAATTTGATTTGGTTTTAAATATGATGTATCATAACTTGACTTTCATTTATTTTGTTATTAGTATGTTTTACATTTATTAAAACACAGAAAACGGATTTTGAGTCACTATAAACATTTATAGATATTTCCTTGTTAGGAAGAGAGGATGGGAGGAGAGAAATCAGAAAATATTTTTCAAATATTTAGTGATTAACTGAAGCGACAACATTTATCAATTACCACCTCATTTTACCTCAAATTTGAAGTAAATGAATTTTGGATTCCTGATTTCAAATTATAAAATTCCTTAAACTACTTGATCTCAAAATAAAATATTTTTGTTCCTTTTTAGAAATTTTATCTAAATTTCTTAGGTCGTTTCTCTTAGTACAGCACTCGTATTTCTATTGAAAGTTATAATAAAAGTTGCTTAGAGCAATGCGTGTTGTTTTCTTGTTTGCATACTTTTATTTATTTTTCAAAAATTGATTTATTCATTTCAAATTAATTTCTTAACATTTAATTTTAAATAAGTTAGTTTCGTAATGATTTCTCATTTACACCAAATAATTTGTTCCTCTTTTACTTTGGTCCAATCGATGTTTCTTTCCACCCATGAGCATTCCATTACAGCTCATGGAATCCATCGGCAACATTAGCTATCTATGTAAGATGTGGTCTGGATATGAACTGATGTTTATTTTGTCCACGATATCTTTTGTCAGACTTTGCGGTAGCAATGCAAATCTAGCCTATTCTTATCGCTGTTTTTTTTTTCCAGTTGAAGCAACTACTGACCCTACTCGTCACATTGTCAATATTGCTCAAATTCTTAAGCTAGTCTTCAACGTTACTCTACAACCGCCAAATTTCTCAAGTGCTTTGAACTATAAAACTACGCTTCCTTTTGGAGACTAGTGCATAATAATCATCATTGGAAACTTGAAGTCAAACTTCAAGAAAACTAAGAAACTTGAAGAAAACTAAGAAGTCAATGTCTACTTGAGAATAACGATGGTAGACTTTTTTTGTAATGTTACCATGTAAGACACGGATTGAATATATGTGAATAAGTGATTATATTTTTTTGCTAAAGCGAAAATTTAAGGACGACCCATAATAATAAAAAAAATTAAAAATAATAATAAAAAAGGAAGTACATTAACGAAAGGAAAAATAAAAAAAAGTAAGGAAAAAAATAAAAAAGAATTTTAGGAAAATGAAAAGAAAAAAAAACCACGCGGACATTCAGAAAAAAAAAAAAGATTAAGAGAAAAAAAAACAACAACAAAATATACGGGTTCGAACCGACAATCTTCAGTATATGAGTCCGAAATCTTAACCAGCTATAAATCCAGCGAAATTTTAATCAGCTATAGCTGACAACTGAATTATGGGTGGTTTCATTTCTAACATTTAAGCTAATAGCGGAAATTCAATGAAAACAATGACAAATATCTCGAATATGAGGGCGGGTGTTGGCCCCTCAAAATACCCCATGTTTGGGCCTCTGAACACGATGGTGAAGTCCATCCGACCTTCCGTTCGGGAGTTGTTAGGGGTGAACAGACACGAAAGAAAGGACAAAACAAACGCAGTAGCTACCGATTTTTGGTCGCTATCACAATAGCTCCAAATGGGTCGCTAAAAATCACAAATATTTTATTTTTTTATACTTTTAAATCTTTATTCGTTGAACATATTAATTAATTCTTTATTACTAAGAAAATCGGCCACCTTTCATTCTTTTTAAAATCATGTACAGTGCAACTTGGATAATTCGAAGCTGAAGGGACCACTACAAAACTTCGAATTATCCAAGACTTCGAATTAAACAAGTTACATATTTTAGCTTTAATTTCAGGTCCACTGAATGCTTGAAAAGATTATTCCGTCAAAAAGTAAATATTTATTCAGAAAGATCATGGTATGAAAGACTTAAACACTATATGTACGTGAAAACATTATATATATGTATGTAAACAAAATAAGATTTATATTACGTAAGCTACAGTACATATTATATTCTATACAGAAAATTACAGTTTTTCAAAAAATTGTGCAATGTCTGATTGTTTTGTAGAATTCAGTCGCTTAAGGTTAGCAAAATCATCAAGCATGTTTAGTGAACGATAAACAGCTTCACTTACGTTGGTTTGTCCTTCAATGTACCGACGAAATTTGGTGCTGTAACGTACTCGTTGGTGATTTGGCATTTCTTCTTCACACCCTTTTCCACCTCGCGAATGACGGCGACCTTTTCAGCGAACGTTAAATTCTTGTTCACACGTGTTTTACTGAAAGACATGGTGACACTGACAGCAGGAAGCTCGACTGGCGTCTGAAGCGTAACGTGTCGAACCGTGGCGAGAAGGGGATTTCAGTTGTCACGTGTCGAATTTCTTAACGGTGAGACGCCGAAAAGTCATTATAGTTCGAAATTTTTTAGAAAAAACTTCGAATTAAGGAAGTTGAACTTCGAATTATTCACGATTTTTTAACATTGATTTAATAAGAAATTCAACGGACTAAGAGAAATCTTCGAATTAACCACGATTTCGAATTAAAGACGTTCGAATTATCCAAGTTGCACTGTATTTGTTTGATAATAGGTTCACTATATAGTTCAGGATTTCAACTTTTTAAGGCATTAGAGAAAACAAAAACAGTTTATGAAATAAACTCAAAGAAGATCATATTTAAAAATAGGTTTGAAATCATGATGAGGTCTTCGCTAAAAATAAAAAGCAAACTAGAATGACACATATTGAGTTAATGCAACTTTCTTATTACAGTCGGACCTCTATTTAACGAAGTCGCTAAATCCCGAAAAAAAGTTCGTTATATGGAAAATTCGTTAAATAGAGATTCACCTTTTATTATTCAATGTTATTAAAAAAAGTAATAATTTTAATGACATAAAGCGTATATTATCACATGCGTACTTACATTTTGCTAATAAAGTCTGTTAATTTTGTCTAAGCTTTTTTTTTTTTTTTTTTGAAAAAGTGTATGTCTTGCATCTTTGCAATGCACCAAAAACCCCTTCAGTATTTTCTTCAAATTGTAATCCACGTCGGATTGTTTCAAATGATTTTAGCATTTCATCATACGACTGTATTTTGATTTCTTCATCATGATCATTTCCATTTTCATCATCTTCATCGCAATTCATTGCTGTATTGTTTTTATTTTTCACACTGTCCAAAATATCCGATTCACTTAGTGTTTCCGAGGTCTCAACTTCAAAATCAAGTGAAAGATAATCATCAATCAGCACATCATCGTTAATTTCTTCTTTTTCCCTCAGCTGTTTCCACATTTCTTTCATTTCCTCTAAGGGAATATTAATAATAAAAACATTTCAAGGAGAAAAAAAAAATAGATACCACGAAAAAGTTCATTGAATAGAAAATGCACTTCGCTATTTGGAGGTCATTTTACGAAGAAATTAGTAAAATGTTCTTGGTTCCAAAGAAAAGTTCGCAAAATAGAGAAATTCGCAAAATAGAGGTTCGTTAAATAGAGGTCCGACTGTATATGTAAAATTTAATGTTACAAGAAAAAGATAAATACATTAATGGTTAACCTTGGCAATTATAATACTACTGATTATATTAAGTAATATTAAGCAATTTGAAAAAAACTAGAATTTCCTACTGTGTTATAATTGAAGTTACTAAGTAATTTCACAGTTACTTCTGAATGTTATTTGTATTTTGCTTTCTTTCTTTTTTTTAGCTGCTAATCCTAGATGTATTACTCCAAATCGCCCTAAATGGTGCACACCATAACCATTGTTCAAGTGATTTAGAAGTTAAATATTACATAACAAACGAAACATCACTAATATTTTGAACAATAGTAACGAGAATATTCGTTAATTTCTTTCAGCAAAATGTTCTTCGACTACTTCCTGCTTTGTTTTGTTTTTCTTTAAATTAAATAGAAGAAGAGAAATTATTTATTTATATTTTAAACTTATTATTTATTGTAAATTTTAAATAAATGATTAGAATTCATTAAAAACTGCTCTGAAAGATACAAATCTTTTGATAAAACCACTGATGGGATTCTAAATTTTAATAATAATGTTAAGGATAAATTCTATTTACTAGTAATTGGCAGCAACGGGGATCTTCTATAGAAAATAAAATACTCATTTTATAGAATAAATGAATAAAAGTAAAAAGAAAAAAAATTCAATGAATAAAAGTAAAAACTGATTTCAGAAAACTTCAGACTCACAGAGCCACGAGCTTATTACGATACACAGAATTGCCTATAGATAACTAAGTACATCTATCTATACATTGAAGAGTATTTATCTATCTACTTATCTACATCTCTCTCTCTCGCTAATACCAAGATGTATTTTTATTATTTTTTATATTTGTTTAAAACCATTGTTATCTAGTTTTGTTCTGAAAATAATTTTGACTTCAATAAAAAAAAAAAAAGCCATGATAACTGAAGAGTTTAAACAATTGTGATTAACGTTAATTGAAATAATAAATGTTTGTAGCATTTAAGGGCGAAAAATATTTGTTAAGAACTATGTGTAAGATGTATAATTGAATGACATCACCCGAAAATGTATTATCATCAAAAAACTTGAAAAAGGAAGAAAGGAATTATCTTTCAAAAATTCGTGTTAAATAAGATACATGAGCCAAATAAGGCCCACCTAACGTTTAAAGATTTTTTATATTTTTACTGCAAGAGTTAAAGTTCTGAAAACTGTATTGAAAGTTAATTTAAGATGTGCTGCTATGAAAAAGTAAATTTAGAATTAGTGGTATTTGAAATTCTTTCTGTAATAATACAGTTTTGAAAATGTAACTAATGGGCCTTATTTGAGCTCCTTGTTCCAAATAATGCCCACTACTTGTCTCAAATAAGGCCCACGTGTAAATAAATAATAAATAAGGAAAAAAAAGCTGAAATCAATTAAATTAGAATAATTATATTTAAAACCAAATAATTATATAATGAAATTTAAATCAAATAAAATACAGGGTGTTTCAGTATTCCCTCCGGGATTCCTAAGGTCTGTAACTCACAGGCAAACTCGCCCACAGGGACAAGAGCTTGGCAGTGAAAACAGCCAATTTCCAACACTTAGTTCTGACTAAATATTAAGCTACAAATTAATAATTAATTAGTAATTAATTTATAAAATTGTGAATTGAAAACTAGATATGATGATTTTTTTATAGTTTCTCTCATTATATATAATTACCTTATGTTATAGAATGTGCTTATGAGGCTCATAATAAGAAAACATGCACGATAATTGATGGGCCTTATTTGGTTCATCAGTGGAGGACCTTATTTGGAGCCCCCTATTAACCCACGCTTTCATTCATCGTTTTACTAAAAAGTATTTAAATGCACGTCAACTGGAAAATATCAAATACAGTATCTTATTCTACTCATTACACACCTTAAAATGATATAAAACATGTTTATGTATGTTAAGTTGCCAAAAAATGCAGACGATTTATCAAATTAAGTTGAAGTAGTAATGACAAAAGCTTCGGGCGACTTTTACTGTTCAACTGAAACAAACATGGTGAAATTATCCACTTCAACGGACCTAATTTTTGGTATAGCCGCTAGAAGCCTGGACCTGTCTGAAACTAACTAATCTTGGTAAATTGTAAACGTTCTATTAATAAAATGAAGGATGGGCCTTATTTGAGACCGGGCCTATTTGGCCCATGTACCTTATATATTTTAATATAGTACGAGGTGTTGCAGAAGTATTTATTTTACAAATATGTTAAGAAGAAGATGGGAACTGAAGAAGAAGTATAGTAATGTAACTTCTAATTCTCTTTGATACTAAAATACCTCCTTTTCTTTACTCGATGATTTTCCTCCGTAATTGAATTAGCTCATATTTTCCTTCAATCAAGACCAATTGATGAGTTGTAATACTAAGAAAGAAATACTACACAGGAATTGAAGATTACTACTAAAACTCACCGATTGCTGTTTCCTCCTTCATCATTAAATTAATTTTATTTTATCCGTCGTATAATATATTTTGAATAGAAGCTTAATATCCAAGAAAGCGAAATACTGAATTTTAAAACTTTCAATTGACTATGATTTAAGTTAAAAAAATGAGTTAAAAATTGTTATCTAACTAAATAAAAACTGAAAAACTTTGATACATTTAAAATTAAGTAATAATTCCTAGTCTGTCTCCTTCTCCTCCGAAATCTCCTAATACAATTTCCCAAGACTTACTAATATTGAACTAACATTGAAAGTACCAATGAGTGATATTTACCTGCAGTTTAAATTTGATGTTCGAAGTTTATTAGTTATTAAATTATGAAATTGTAGCAATGGAGAGAAGAGGCCTCTACTTCTTTATGTATGCAACAGAAACTCAGTCTCTGAACGTGAATAAAGTTTAGCAAAAGCATTTTTTTAATTTTGAAAATTATAGTGATGTAACGATAATGAAATTTGTTCCTTTTGTCCATAAATCTCTAAGTTTATGTAATAACGTGCTCTACATGTAATCCCATGTACATTGGAGAAACAGCTCAACCATTAACTGTTCTGTTAAAAGAACACAGGAGGTTTCTATATCAAGGGGACATCTAAAATCATTATTTGGTAATAACTTCCGAGTTATAAGCAATAGATCATTGGTCGGATAATACACGGTTACTGGATTCCATCAGCCAAGTTTGTTCAAGACAAAAGACGAAATTCATAAATAAATTCATAATAAATAATATAAAAAAGATACAAAATATAACAATGAGTGAGACCAAATGCACAGTTTGAATTTCTATGATTTAAAAAAATTCATTGAGGCCTGCGCACTGCTGGCACATGAATTTTCTCACTAATTTTTCATTGGTGAGTTTTTCATTGTGTATTTTTTCCTTTGAGGCACTATTGCGCTTCCGATGTATCATTCATACTAGCCTCAGTATGGAGACCTTGTTGTTTACTGGTGACTTCTCCCGGCTGATGATCGCCAACGAGCGTGAAACAGCTGTTCCAGGATGTCACTTGTAAATAATTTGGTCTCGCCCATTGTTATTATTAATAATTCAAATATGCAGTTTGAATTTTTATGCTTTAAAAAAATTCATTGAAGCCTGCGCACTGCTGGCACATTAAGTTTCTCACTAATTTTTCATTGGTGAGTTTTTCATTGTGTATTTTTTCTTTTGAGGCACCACTCAGCTTCCGATGTATCATTTACGAAATGATTTCATGAATAATCTAAATAATTTGATACATAAATTGTTCTTAAAAGCAATTTTTATTTTTTATAAAAAAATAAAATTTAGAAAATAATACGCCTACTTTTATTATTATTGGGCGGTGGAAATAATATTGATGATTATTATAAAACATTACAATAAACTTCATTTTTATCCTTTTCTAGAAGTAACACAAAAGAAAAGTAATTTGAAAGCTACAAAATTCGATCAGAACAATTTTAAACATTTAGTGCAAAAATAGGCCGCGCGGTTGGCGATGTCACTATGGCACTGGCCCCTCACCTCTGAATACCGGGTTCGGTTCTCATGTGGGTTTCGTTGACGATGGCGATCCGCGCTGGGCAGGTTTTCCCGGGGTTCTCCCATTTCCCCTGCAATTCTCACACCATCCTTTCTCAGTCTTTCTCTCCATCTGTCCTTCTTTCCGTGGGATAGCACAATAGATCTTTCAAGTCGCGGTGCTCGGCTATCAAGCCACGCTCACCACGTTACATTACATTACATTACATTACATTAGTGCAAAAATAAGAAACTACTGAAATAAATGTAAAAAAAAAAATCGTAATAAATATAAATAACGAAAAAAGCCTTTGCGCCTTTATTTCATTTCTTAGAAGCATTATCGGTTAATTAATAAGGTTTCGTCCGATGAGATCTTGATTACTTTTGGAAATAATAATCTGTTACTTCTTCAAAGACATTTTTTTCAGATGAAAACAATGGCCAGCTGTGAATAGAGTCGATATTTTGAAACTTTTACAAAGTTTACATTTACAGATTTTTCCCGAAAAAATCCTCGATTAAATCCTCTGAATGTGTTACTTGTTATTTAAACATTAAAGTAAACGCCATAGGTTGGCCAACAGCTGATGGTTAGGAGATTCCTGTCTTTGCTCTGAAATAGAACCGGACGAAATTTAACAATAAAATAGAAGTTTACTTATTAATTTCCTGAACGAAATGAAGATAGAATAGATTTGAGATAGAATAGATGGAAATTAATCTAAATCTTAAAGATGAAAATAGATAAATTATCAAGAAACGTACAATCCTATTCAAAAATCTACTATTTGTTTTGTTTTTGCTCAATAAAATATTTATTTGCAAATGGGAGAATTTTTTATTAGTTATTACAAAAATAAATCCATTAACTGCAGATGAATTCTTAGAAAATCTTTATTTTGTTATAAATCTGAATTTATAGCATCCTTGTAGTAAAACTAATTTCTTTAAAGAAACTAAGCCTCTCTCGTTTCTCTCTTGCTTCTGATTGCTATTTTAAACTGTCCATGAACTGTTTATGCTTGATATTTTACGTCCTTTTAACTATGTTACAAATAAGATTTTCAGTAAATGTAAGTTGTATTTCAAAATTACAGAAGTAATTTTCTTTCTAGCATTATGCAGCACTTTTTATTCGTTAAAGCATTCAACCATTGCTGAATCAATAAATAAATAATCGTATTTTCTAAAACTAAGTTTAACTGAATGAAATTAGTTTTATTCATAAATTTTGTTCAAACGATGAGAAATTTTTCTATCAAAATATTCAAAGGACATTTTTAAAGTTAAATATTAATGAGAAAGTAACCCAAGCGGATGGTATTGAAATCTTTTATTAATATGTTTTATTTAAAATAACTTGCATTAGATGAGTCGCAAATGAATCTTGATACTTTTTACATACAGGAAACTGAGCTAAATCACAATTTTTCCTTTCTTAATGCCCGAGTTTTATCTTAAAAGCTTTAGCCTGATCGTACTTCAACATTACAACCTGGTTACGATCCTGACGTTTAAGGTAATTCATTTAAATGCCCTGTAATTTCTACAACGAAAGTCAAATCCTGAAACCAGTTTTTATTAATTTAATCTGATAACTCATATTTCATTTCTAGAAAAAAATGTTAGTCCAAGATCCCTTCAAAGCCTTATGACAGGAAGAAGGAAATTTCTAAATAATAAAGTAAATCATTCTTACTTTCAATTTTCAATGAAGATGTTGATAACGTTGAACTTACAAATTCTCTGTTTTCTTAACACAGTTCAGGACATGTTCCTCTGGGGAACAGAAAGAAGAAAGTGTATAAGTAAACGAAGGCCAACAGAGAATTTTATGATTTTTAGTTTAGAAAGCGGAATAGTATCTGTGTTTTATTGTATTTTTATTATTTTGTTGAATATTGAATTTTAATCAATTAATTTTGATCTGTTCGGGCTGATCTGGAGAATTGTGTCCCCGTTTTTCAACACCTTTGCCTTAAACTGCTTTGATAAAACATAAAATGACTCAGTAACTTTTCTTAATCAGGCAATTTTATGGAAATTCGATTCTTCCTGAGAATGAATTTAGGTATTTCAATCAAGCCTGAGGAATCCAACAAAAAAATTGCTATTGTAAATACAGTATTATTCTTTAGGTCAATTTGTTATTAACTTTCAACTAATAAACTTCAAAGTAAGAATAATTTAAACCATCCATTGAATGTTTTACAAAGAACCTTTTTGGAAATTATTAACTTTTAGAAAAACTATATGATCGAAGAAATGAGAACCATTGAGAAATTGAAAAGAAAGAAAGAAAATGTAACTGCTTTAATTCATGTGTTTTTTTTTCCAAGCAAAATAAAAAAGAAGAAAGTGATGAAAGTTTTCCAGGCTTAGAATCAGAAAAGAACGACGGAGATATTCCTTGTAAAGATTTATTGAAGGACCAGACAGTGAGGCTAGAAGAAGAAAGAGGTAAACTCTGAAAAAAATCCTTAAAATTCATTTGCAGATTTTCTGATTTATTTAATTTTTGAATTAAAGTGGGATCGAATATTAATTAACCACTTCATCTAAGATAAGTGAATATTTAAAATTTAACGAGCTAAAGCGAATAATGAACTTGTCTAGAAAAAGGAAAAACAAAAATAATAACCTTACTGAAAATACTGTGAAGAATAATCTAAATATAAAATTCAGCTCTCTTTGAAAACATAGGTAGAAATTCCGGAAAAAAAGTCCTTAAAACTACTAAATACAGTTACTATAGCTTTTGTTACTTAAACCAATCGTTGAAAAATTGCTCACGTAACAATAACTTGGATTTGCAATGCTGGAGTATTACTGGAATATTACTGGAATATTACTGGAATATTACTGGAATATT
>JAFIDM010000005.1:31603114-31617792 GCA_023159025.1 Thereuonema tuberculata
GTGAAGAAAGAATAATGCTGAAACTGATCAGGAAGAGAAAAAGAAACTGGTTGGGTCACTGGCTGAGAAGAAACTCCCTAATGAAGGATGCACTGGAAGGAATGGTGAACGGTAAAAAAGTTCGAGGCAGAAGAAGATTTAAGATGATCGACAACATTATGGTAAATGGATCTTATGTGGAGACGAAGAGGAAGGCAGAAAATAGGAAAGATTGGAGAATGCTGGGTTTGCAGTGAAGGACCTGCCCTTGGCTATGTATGTATGCATGTATATATCATTGTTTACTGATGCACTGTTTCAATGTTTGATAGACACAAAACTATAATGAATCATCCTATTAATAGGCAAAAGTTGTACGGATAATGTTTGTAAATTTGTAAATTTGTAATTTGAAATAACCAATCACAGTGCAGCGTTGAAACACGTCAGGCATGACGTCACGCCCATGTTTAAAGATGGCGTCTCTACTATTTTCTCCACTTCACCACGATAGATCGCTTATTATCAGCGTATTGAGATTTTCTTTCCCACATAAATGAAGTTTACACTGAAATGCATCAAAATTTATCAGAGAGTTTATAAAACTTCGGTTTTTACATAATTTCGGTTGTGTCGCCGCTCTCTCAATACACAACCAAGTAGGGGACAATGACGTTGCACGTGCCCTCATTGTTGCCCAGACAGGATTATTGGTATTGGTTGTTGGACATTCGTTATTGTTATTGTTATTGTTGAAACTGGTAAACCAATTTTTTATTTTCTTTTATTTTAACAAAATTTGGCTTAGTCATTTAAATTATATGTGGGCTGTTGCGGAAGTCATGGCTTTTAAAAAATGAGCTTAGAACATCTTTTTCAATCTTGTGCTTTTCAAAAATGTGGAATTTGTTTTACTTCCGTGAATATTTCACGGGTCGCAACTAGTATTCTTCCTACTTACTTCACTTTCACTTGAGAAGGAAATTTTATTTACTCCAGGTAAGTTATTCTTTCAATATAAATTTCCACAGTTAAAAATGGTCATTAAAAATGGTCAAAACCAAAGAAAAAAAAAATAACTTTTTTTGTGATTAAGATTGTATCAATAAAATAAGGAAATGTGATTCAGTTCTTTCGTTAGATTTTGAAAAAAATCTAAATAAAAAAAAATCAAAATAAATTTATAATCGGATTTATTTAAATTGTTGCAAATAATGAATTTTCACAAGAAAACCAACAATGCATAAAAAATATTAGTACAAGTTCAAATGATATTGTTTAAAATATGAATTTCTGAAGAATATCCTATTCAGCAGAAAATATTAAATTAAAAAAAAAAGTAAATTAATAGCTTTAAAGAGCAACAATTAAAATAAATAAGTCTTTAAAGATGAGCTGTTTCTTATTAGAAGGATACTAGGCAGAAGTAGGTCATCTGCTATGAGCCAGTTTACATACAGGGTGGTCCATTTCTGATGACCCTGAAATAGTTGGCCAACCTTAAGGGCCCGATGCAACATAACAAAAGCATAACGAGTAACCTCCAGATGAACATGGGTGCGGAAATGGTTTATTTAGATGTTACAGAACATAATACGTACGTAGCCAATGGTGTACCAGGACATTTTGCATAACGTTAAAATATGTAACAGCTACACCTCTGGCTTGTTTAAGCGTGTATGGCAATCCTCACGACGACGGTGTGAGCCATGTGATGCTGCTGATGGAGGCCACTTCGTCTAATAGTGGCTACACCAAAACCTACATACATATTAATGTTCCGAAACCGAACTTACTGAGATGTTGAGTGGAATCGAGCTTCCTTTTGATTCATCCATTCCAGCGTGTCTTCAGAATTCCTAGGGTGTATCTTTGCAACATTTCTTACAGTTTGGCAGGTCTCATGTTATCGTTCCCCAGAGAACTTTGGCACATAAAAAAACACGGAGATTTTTCGATTCCATCTTTGTCAGAAGGCATGTCAACCCGAATTTCAAGTATTGTCCTTCTTTTGAAGGACACTGTCCTCCCTTTTCTTTAATATTGCTATCTTTTTTGCAATAAACCGGAAAAAAAGTGACTCAGAACAAAGCAGTCACTAAACTTAAAAGATTGATTGTTCTTTAGAAAACCTACGCAGAGAGTGGTTGGGAAGTGCCATCGATTGAGTTATTAATTGCTCAAGCGAGACTGAACTCGAAAGGAGCAAAGTAGTTGAGAGACTACTCACACCTCTCCTGGAATCGTTCCAAACCTCCCCTGGGGAGATGTACTCCACAGGTTAAGAACCTCTGTCTTAAGTGTATATTTTCAATAACCCAACTGTAAATGAATAACTCTCTAATCACGTGATCACTACATTATTTAAAGATAAATTTGAACAAACTGAACAAATTTTTATCTGATAATATCAAGCAGAAGCATATTTCACGAAAGCCTTTTCTCGCCCAGCCACTGTGCTTCCTATAACTCTTTTCTTTCCCTTCCTTTCTTTTGCCCATTTCATATCTCTGCCTATTTTCACTTTTTCTCCCTTCCTCTCTTTGTGCCAAACTCCCGTGCCTGGCAAATTCGGAGTTCAACTCGAGTCATTATTCCCCTCCAATATGAGGCATATTGGTGTTTTCGAGGCCATTTCGAATGAATCATCTTCGGTGTCCAGATAACGCCTTGTTTTAAATAAGCAAGCAAAGAAGATGTGGCCATACCAGGACAGCGAAGAAGATTCAATATCCTACACATTTGACGACCTCTGGAGTGATCCAAAATAAGATGTGGCCACACCAGGACAGCGAAGAAGATTCAATATCCTACAGATTTGACGATCTCTGGAGTGATCCAAAATAGCTTTAATGCACGATCTACAAAAGAACTTAGATCGTGAATCCTGTTGTTTTCGTCATTGAAGACTCTAATCCACTTTCCCTCGTTGTTTGCTGTATCTCAAACCCTCTCTTGATGGGGGTAAAAACAAAAGGAACGGCCGTTGTTTAGGCTCGTATAAAATGATAGGCACCTTCCTGACCAGGAGCAATTCGTTGACTATTAGTCAAAATGTTCTATCTACAATTTTTATGAATTTCTTGTTAACAATTTGTCACGAAAATAGAAATTTTCGATGAGCAAACGATAAAAAAATTAAAGCACTCTGCTACCACCTGTCTGAGACAGGAAAATAATAAGAAAATAATGTATAAGCACAAAAATAAAAAATGAAACACACAAAAGATTAAGATAAAAAAAAACACACACGGATTTAATAGGCTACAGTAAAATACAAAAACAAGGCAAAAATGCTTGTTTAGGTGGAAAAACACCAAGAAAAATATTAATGAAAAAAGAAAAAAAAAAAAAAAAACACTTGTAAATGTTCAAAACACTATAGTTCTAGTTCAGAGTTCCTTTATATATGTAATAATAATAGAAAAATAAATCTTTCTTAGATTTTTCCCTTTCTTCAGGGGCGAAGGCACAAGTTAGCAAAATGATAGTTACTTACAAATTCGACGATCTTGATTGAACATTGGGATCCCAATTCAGAAGCACACGTGAATTCACCAACACGAACACAAATAGAAATACTGTGCGGGCACTTCATCTGAGGCCAAGATGTGATTTCATTAAATACATTGTTGAGATTAGGAGCACTGCCGGCACTGACTTCAGGTATTTCTGCGTCGTCCGGTAGGCTTTTCAAATACAGCTTCCCCAGTGACAGTGGAGCTTCGACGGCGTAACTGCAACTTGTAGGAAGGCAGGTAAATGGCTTGGCCTGCCATTTTGCTGTGGGGGTTTGCGAGACTCCTTGACATTAGCGGGAGTATCGACGCTGGCTCCTTTGCTGCCTCCCTGTCTTTCGAGCGGCTTCGCCATGCATGTTCCGGCAGACAGATCGGCGACTCCGCGCTGGCAAATACTCGGCTGTTTAGCTTCTCCGAAGAGTGTCTTTCGGGGAAAATCTCTTAGAGTCTCTCGCTCTCTGAGCCTCTCGTAAAAGAATGCAAAGGTATGAAGTACAGAATTACAAAGGGTAGTTCTCCCAAACTGAAATAAAGTCAAATTCCTGGGGTTGATGTCTAAGCTTAACACACATGAGGTTGGCGATTTGGTATCTGCCGCCAGACCTCTTTTCTCGGCTAAATCATGTTCACATATATGTTAATGTTGCTTAGCAACGGGTAAAAGACTGAAGGAGGAGAAGAAAGAAAAACACGTGACAGCAGGAAGTTAAACAGACAGACGGACACTAAGTCACAACATACATGACGACAATGTAAAAAGGAGCGCTTGAGAAGCGAACACACACGTGGTAGCAAAGGTCAGTCAGACAAACGCACGCAAAGTCACAACATGGCTTACATGGCGACAGTGTAACAAGAAGAGAGCTTCGAAAGGAAATGGAGAGAAGAAAAACAAAACGAGAACAAAGAAAGCAGACGCCAAGAGAAAGAGAAGAAAAAAAAACGAAGGAAAGATAGATGAAAATTCAAAAGAAATTGAAATAATAAAAAAAAACATCAATCTTCGCGAAAATTCAGCATTAACACCAAAATGTGGGCTGAGGGAGGAAAACGTGTCACGGGAGAAAACAAATTAAAAATGAACCAAAAAAAAACATGACAAATTAACCCTAAAACGATATGAAATTACAGAATTTTTAATATTAAGGACATTCTTGAAAAAAAAAAATTTTAACCCTAGAATTAAAATTCCATTTTGTTCTATCTATGAATTTTCGAATTTTATGCAGAGCAATAATGTTCTAACTCTGCAGATTTACTTTTGAGATGGTTATGATTCCAATGCGAATTTGAATGTTTTAAGTGGTTTTGATTTTTTAAATTCTCGGATGTTAGATTAAGATGATCCATTCTTCCTGCTCAGGGATAAAGACAATAAAGAAAATAAAGTGTTCCTGCAAAGGAGTCATGATGAAGATGTTACGCGCATCCTATTAAGTGATGAAGATGATGGAGATGATGATGTCAGAATTAATGAAGAAGCTAATGTAAAGCAAGATATAAATGCTTCTTAACTATTAGATAATTCAGGAAACAGCAGCTCTAATGACAAATTTATTACTAAAGCTGCAGAGGCAAAGAAAAGAGGAAGACCACGGAAGACACGAAAGCATGTTAGAAAATCAAAAAACTGGATGAAAAATCCCAAAAATGGCTGCATACAATAAGGGAGAGTAATGTAACGTAAACGAACAATGGACGACCGCGCCAAGTGCAAGGACAGTGCAGCTAAATGAAAAATTGCAACAATTTGATACCTTTTACAGAATAAGAAAAAAATTAATAAAGCTTTTTGGAGACAGGCAACCGCACGGCCCGTAAGATATTTTTAACAAGTTGTATGATGAAGAGAGAGAAAAAAAGAAGCACTGCAGAGCAACACATAAAAAGTTTTCCTGTGCATTGTATATACGTTGCCTAAAGGGACCAGCGATTGACAGACAGTATGTAAAGACTTTTTACTATATACGCTTGACATTTTGCAACAGATGGTAAATTCGACATTTAAAAATGTTACAGTTGGTTTTCTCCTTCTCCTGCAAAGAAAACTGCACATAAGAAAATACTCCATTCATCCATATAGTTAGGAAAGGATGGCATCAATCCGTTTCCTCGAGTGGAGAACCACTATTGTACATCTGATTCTAAATGGGAATATTTAGAGAGTCAACTTAGCATTGCAGGCATGTATAGTTTGTATACCAAATACATGCAACCTAATTTAAAGCCTGTTAGCAGAATAAGTACAGAGAGGTGTTCAAAACAAGGAACAATCAGAAACTTCAATCTGGCATTTCACAAACCGTGGAAGGACCAATGTGGTACCTGCGAGTTATGTCGAGCTCTTGAGAAAGCGAAAATCATATCAGAAGCCAACGAAGTGATCATGAATCACATTTGCGGCGTAAAATGCAGGCACATCAATCCAAAGAAACTGACAAAAAGAAAGATGCCAAAGTAGTGGTATCTGCAACAGGTGCTACTGTTCCAAAACTTTTCATTGGAGATGAAAATGGATGAAGAAGACAGTTCTGTACAGTGCTATCTGTGGCGGTCAAAAATCGCAATCGTATGCTATGTTCCATGTTTATCACCGCTCTGCTTCAAGCCCACGAAGTTAGAAATCATTGACCATAAATTTTTTTTAGCTGACCATTCTTTCAAAAATGTGATTCTATGAACTCAACAATTTTCAGAACTACGAAGCAAGGAAAAGTTGAAACACCCAGTCACTATCATCATATCGTACATAATGCATGTGAAACGTTGCTTTACGTAGTTCATGAGATAAGCCACAAAGATTTTATCAATTAGGAAGAAGTGGAATCTCAGATTGCAAAATCAAAAGCATTCTCAGGCATTGCAACAACGTATTGGCTTATATTAGTAAAAGCTAAGAGTATGTGAAAATTACTTTCCTTGAAGAAATATCAGTAGAATGTTGTAGTATGGCTATTTCCTGCAAGAAAAGAGGCAAATCTATTGACTTGGAGCATTTGAAATTACCGTTGGCCTATCCAAATGCGATTGGTGTTGATGAAGATAAAACAAGTGAAAATAATTTTGTGCTAAAGTATAATTTAAGGGCGATCTATAATAATAATAAAAAAAAACTTAAAAATAATAATAAAAAAGGAGTTCAAAAACGTAAAGAAAAATAAAAAAAAAGTTGGAAAAAAAAATAAGAAAGTTAGGAAAATAAGAAAAAAAAAAACAAAACTCGCGGACATTGGGGATAAAAGATTGAGGAAAAAAAAAATCCCCAAAAAAACCTTCAGTATTTGAGTCCGAAACCTTTCCCATCAAGCTATAGCTGACAACTGAAATGAGATGATTGCATTCAGCTAATAGGGGAAATTCAATGAAAACAATGCCGAATATCTTGACATTGGGGGGGGGGGGAGACATTGGGTCCCTGAAAATACCCTATTCCTATGCTGTTTGGGACTCTGAACACGACGGTGAAATCATTTTGTCGATCCGACCTTTCGTTCGATAGGTTTTTTTTGGGGGGAGGGGGTGTACAATGACAACAACGGTAAATATCTCGAAATTTGAGGGGGGGGGGGGCGTTGGTCCCTCAAAATAATCCATTCCTACAGTATTTGGGCCTCTGAACACGATGATGAAATCAGTTCGTCGATCAGACCTTGTGTTCGGGAGCTATTAGGGCTGGACAGACACTGACGGACGAACGGACAGAACAAACGCAGTAGCTACCGATTTTGGTCGCTGTCACAATAGCTCCCAAATGTGTCTCTAAAAAGGACTTCTTGAACTCAAGAAATGAATAGCAGCTGTTTAGGACATCCATACTACAATTGCCTATCCACTAAACAGAAATGAGTCGTTACACAAGTCATTATTACTAATTTTTTTATTCTTCTTTTGCTGTTAAATGATGTCATGTAACGGTATATATAAACAAACATGTATATTTGAGAAAAAAAAAACTCAATCAAAGACCATTAAAACTGCCGATAGCTTTACTTAGAACATTGTTGCCTGAATTTCTGAAGTACAGTCCTTTACAGCAAATTTGTTCTAACTGCAGTTTTTAGGTCAAATATTGTGATTTTCTAATTTTTTTTTACCAAAATCACGGACTTAACATTCATAATTACAAAGAGAGTTTCACTGGTTGAGCTATAAAACTCGATTTTGGGGGAAGTGTTTTTGTCTTTAAACAGAATTTTCTCAAAACTATCTACTCTGTAGTTAGAACATTTTGGCTCCTAGCCAGCGAATTGGTGGGAGACAAGGTCCCTCGCCTTCCCACCTCAAGCAGTACGTCGCCACATTGGACAAAGCATGGATATACCTGGACAAAGTCAATCAATTCAGGGCGATTTGTTACCGGAACTTCGGAGAGAAAGGATGAGTAGACTTTGTCCTTTCAAATGCAAAGAGAAGTTCTCCAAAGGCTTCATATGACGGTCGCAGGATACTATGCTTGTCGCTGTCTCTCACTGATCAGAGTGGCCGCTAATACGAAGGTAAATGCAGCTGACTTCCGTGATGGAAGCAATCGATGACAACCATGTAACCCAGCTTTACGGCAACGACGCTCCATTGGTGAACATTCATATTGACAAGGGATCTATCCATATTGCACGTACGTCGGTCCAGTACTATGAGCGAAAGGAGAGATTGATGTCCGGGATTCATGTTCTTTTACGTGTATACACGATCAATCACCTGATGTCTCCTCAATGGACTTCTGTGGTTTCGGGCTGCTCAAATCTGGGAGTGTTCGACTCGCAGCTCGTAAGTTGACCGGCTTATGAAAAATCTATTTAGATGAGTGGAATAATAGTAAATAACAATAATAGTATGGAATAACATGTATGGAATAAATATCCCAGGTATATCTATCCAGGAGATTGTCTGTAACCGTGGTCGTCACATTGAGCAACTTCATAGGTGAAGAAAGGCTTATCTCCGTTACTTAGATCCCAAACGTGTTCAATTTTTTTGCCTCAACCTTCTGTAATTAAAAACAGATTTATAAAAATAGAATTGATAAAAAATTTTTTTAAAAATTAGAAGAAATTTCGATAAGCAAAAATGGAATTAAGATTGCACAAAATTAGTTATAAATTAGCTCTTAAATTTAGAAGCAAAGATACAATTTAAAACGAAGAACTAAACAGAAACTAAAATCAACCTAGTAGTAAAACTCTCTCTCTTTAGATTAGCGAATTAGTTGACTCTAAAAAGACTGAAGTAAGAGACAGTTTTATATTAGAAAAGGCATGTTTGAAAATGAAGTTATTACTCGAAAAAAGCAGTGTTTTAGTTGAGCGAATTTCTAACCTAGCAGGATTTGTAAACTTTCTATTAAATAAGTGCGAATAAAACTGCGACTCTCCATTTCTTATAGTTTTTAAAAATAGCAGGAAGCTCCATTTATTCAATTTATTCGAATCCACATTATTTAATCAGAGAAACAGTAACAACTTCATCTACTCTCTTTCATTTGAGAGGCTCACTAATAGTTTTTGAGGCACTAATTTATAGTTTCATCCTGTAATGTTCTTGTAGTTTGTTATATTTTCTTTTTTTCTTTTTTTTTAATGAAGAATAAATAATAAATCTTAGATATTTCTTCTTTAAAAGATAAGCAATCCGTAATATTATTATAATAGTATTAACTTTCATGGTCGAGTGATGTAGGCCGCTGTGTCCGGAACGGTGGTCGAATCCAGGCATTAGCATGGCTGTTCGAAAAATTTCCGGTCTCAAATCCTTCCTTAATGATTTCCTGAGGAAGGCCATGCGAAAGCACCTCAGTATCTGTTCCACGATATTCTCTTGCTGATTGCGGAGGTTCGCCAAGATGGCAACACTAGAACGTCATAAAACACGAATCTGCGAAGTTCCGCAGTTGCACTTCGGTACATACTGACTAAACAACAATAAGTCCCCAAGTCACTCTTCTCTTAATTGTTTCTCGTCTTAAAGATTTTCTCAAAACTTTCTTCTCCAACTATTTTTTTAATCTCTTCTAAATCTTTTTAGCATCCGTCTAACATAGAATATCAAATCAAAATAGTTACAAATAGTTAATATTATAACTATTTATACAAATAGCTATAATATTAAACAATTTTAATATTATAAAATATTAAAAAAAGTATAACTACATTTCGGACAAACTGTCCGAAATATAATTATATCTTTTTTAATATATTATTATTATTTTTTACATATATGTGTGTCGTTTCCCTTATTACCTGTTTTTAGTCGATGGCTCACACGCGTTAATCAGATTATTAAATCAAAATAGTAATAAGAGTGTTCTTTACATTGTGCATATCTTCAGGTTTCAATATTTGTCATTAAATTTATAAACATATTTCTTTTAACTTTGGAATCTGATCTGTTAAAAGTACTGAAAATTTTTTCGATTTTATTTCTAAACAGGAAAATGCATCGATCAAAGTAGAAGAAAAAAATACGTTTTTCAATGATAATTTAATGAAGAATTTAAATTTATATTTAATAAAGTACAGGATCAACAGATATTTGGAAATTTTATAACTCTGGGAATGAATTTCCAGAAATTCTGAATTGATATTTTTGAATCAGCTCCTATTCCCAACTATTTCAAGGAAATAAGATTTATTCTTTATTATATTTCACATTCTCACCAGTTTCAATGAACTCCATAATTTATATTACATTCATCGTTATGACAAAGCTGCTTTTAGTAAATAACGTAAGTCCCATTAAAAAATAAAATATATTCATAACTTTTCTGTCAGAAAACTTAAAAAATTACTTATTTAGAACTACATTACGATGTTCAGTCAATTACGATTAGAAGAGAATATTCCTTAAAATTATCCTTATTTAATAGTGTAAATTATATTTTGATTCTAATTCTTGTTAATTTAATTTGTAAATATACTGTGTTTCAAGTGTTCCTAACATTAAAATTGTTTTAGAACATTTTAATAACTCTTTATAATTCATATCTCTTGATATTAAAACATAACTTCTATTAAATCACTGTCGTATTTGATTGATGTAGTTACCCATGGATTTATAAATAATTGATACCCCTAAATTGCAATTCTATGATACAAATAACAATTCCACAAAATTAGTGGAATTTACTGAGAATCCATACCAAAATCTGGAAAGAATTGAAAACAAATGCTATTTGTATTTATGTTTTTGCTTCATTATTACAACAATTGCAATTAATACATTCAAATAAAAATAATTCTGGTGATTTTTTTCTAAATTAAAGCAAGGAAAATTTTTTTCCAGCTTTCTCCCAGACAAATATTCATTTTTGAGATAATTCTAAATGATGCTCAATTTAAAGCGTTGAAGAATAAAATGGATACGAAATACAAAATGCCTGTTTTAATGATGAAAAGTAATTCTCAAGAGGATTCAAGAAAATCAAGAAAACATGAAAGAGGTAAGTAATTGGAGTTTATCTTATAGAAAGCTCCTAATATGTTGGTTAAGCCTCTTAATTAGAAAGTATAAGGTAACTTAATAAAATACAAAATTTACCGTAATTTTTATTATTTCATTTTTTAAAAACAAAGATATGCCTATTTTAGAAAATAAAGTGAAAAAATTAAAATAACTTTAATTCGTATTTTTCAGTATGAAAACTTTATAACTATCCAGATATTTGTATGAAAGATAACAAAAATAATAACAGTTCTTGGAAGAAAAGAATTTTAACTTTCTGAAAACATATTTACTTTACAAAGGGTTATTGTAATATCGAACACTTTTCTTTAATGCACTTAGGATCACTTTTTTAATGCACTTGAGAAAGAACCATATCAACGTCGATGGTTTGAAACGTGGTGATAATTTTTAAATTATTTAGATTATATTAATTGTAATATATTTTTAATAGTTGAACATTTAATTTTAAACAAGCACGTTAAAAGATTTTTATCATAACTTTTCTTTAAGTTAATTATTTATTATTTTTATTGCATATGTTCAAACCTGAATACTTTACATTTTCAATAATTCATATTTCAAATAGTTTTCAGGCAATTTTTTTTAACTTGCTTTTTTCATTCAGAATATGGGAATGGATAAATAATATATATTAAATAATATATATTTATTTGATAAATGTTATCTGAAATAATATGAATTAGTGTTATTGCATTAAAATCATATTCTACTTAAGAGAATCCTTATTCAGAACCAAATCGAGAGGACGTAAATGTAAATAATCCAATTATCATTTTTAGTGACGAAATAATAATTATTTATTTACATATCTTTTAGCTTTTTTTCTGAAATTTATATATATATATATACATTTAACCTTCGTTTTGACTTTTGATTTATTCAATCTACAGTATTAATGGTTTTACGGACAAAGACTTAGAGATCAATACTTTTAACTCCGTAACGACAATGATTAAAAAAATGGCATTCCAGAAGCTTCGACTGGAATTCAATGAATGGATGGAAGTCAATGTTAGTTCCGCAGTGCTTTTGATAGTTCCTCATTAGGATCTAAAGTCACTTTACATATAAATCAATTTCACTTACTTTTAGACAGATAATAGACTTAAAAAAAGAGAAAATGAGAATAAATATTAACATTTGAATCGGTTTTTAATCCCATCTTTGATTTTCATGTTTATTCATATTTACAAAAATACATACCTTCCGATTTGTTCTATAATTATTCACTTGTTCTTGGATGGGCTTCTAGAACTGTTCAAGAATTTATTATTTTACGTGTAACTTTTAATTTCATAGTTTTAAATGAAGGAAAGACGTCAAATAAATGCCAATTCAGTCATGATTTTATCATTGCATATAATTAATTTTAAAAATTTAATGTTTTCATATTCTTTTTTTTTTTTTAGAAAAAAGGTTTAAACATTTAAAGGTTTCGTGAATATATCGAATTTAGTATCGATTTACAATATGTCAGTTAAAATCTCATCAGATTGCGTCTGCTATATTCAAAAAATATTTTTGACCTTCAGTTTATTTTTATGAAATATTCGTGTATTTATTGAAGTATTTTAATTCTATTTATAGTTGAGCTTATATTCATTTGCAAAATGCAATATTTCAAAAATCCATTAGGTAACACAAGGTTCTTTTAAATCAACATCTTCAGTTGAGGTTTGATTATTATTTGTTATAATAGAATTAAAAATGTAATTAAAAAATACTTCTTAAGACTATTCGTTTATTACTTTATTTATTTTTTATTCCAGTAATAAATCCTAAATGTATTGGTCCTCAACGCCCTGCGTGGTGTGCGGCTTAATCATCTGCAGTTTTAACAAGTGGAAAAACAGAAGCTACTTAGGAAATGAAGCTTCAATAATCTTTTCAATATTGTAAGAATGTAAAATAGTAATGATAATATTTGTTAAATCTTCATTTCTTTTTAAATATTTTAAATAGGCTATTTGCATTTAGATGTGACAATAAAAAAAGTGATTTTTTATCCCCCTACTCACCACATTAACTTTTTATATACACTAAATATTAAAAAAAAACAATAATTAGAATTTGATAAAAGATCACTGAAAGATACAAAATTACAACTGAAAGAAACTCATTCATCTTGTGACAGCATCTTTCATCTGGTAAATATTATTTGTACTAGAATGTCAAACTAAAATAGACACCAAGATCTCTTAAGTAAGAGATTTATTACAATATAATAAACAATATAAAGGAATTATATAGTATCTATATAAAGGAATCTACAGCTAAGGGATTTTATTCCACTCATCCACAGTGCTTCAACTTGAATGGCAAATTGACATCGTCGGTTGAAAATCGATCCTCGAAATAGTGACGATATCACCTCTGTTGCTTTCGGAAAGAACTTCTGCCGTGATTAAATTACGATGTTACTCCTTAACGACCAATCGTGTGGCATTACAGAGTCGCTTTCTTTGGATTGAGATTGCGAAGGAGCACCACAATTGATCTTTGCTGGTATAGCTGGTGAGGTGGAAGGAAAATGTGAGAGTGTGAAGAAACTCAAGAGGATAGTTTCACATCCTGCAGACACAAATAGTTGGGAAACTTACCGGACAGCTTTCTGATTTGTTGCTTAACAACAGAGGAATACACATAAAGAATTGGAAAATTATATATATCATGATGTTGCATCTTACTATAATGGAAAAATTCGACCATTACACTATATATGTCCTCTTCGTTGATTAGTACCATCCTATGTAAATTTCATAAAATTCTCCAACTGAAATGAAACTGTCATTTTTAGCGACCCCGGAGGAGTGTGTGTGGGTGTGTGTGTGTGTAGTGTATGTAATGCAACTTCACAATCCAAACCATAAGTCAAGAGCCCCTTGACATATACCTCCTTGTATTCTCTAAGGCCCAGAGAGTTGGCAAAATAATTTGACTTACGGTTGAGATCATTTATGGTTTTAGATGGCCTTTGACCAGATTAGGAAGTCGTGCTAATTGGACAAAATGAGGCCTATCTGTGCTGAATCGATTACGCTGAGAACGAATGTGATACCCTCGACTCAATGCAGTAACTTCCGGTTCACTTCCACTGACCACTTCCCTCAGTCGCCCAAAAGGTGTAAAACCTATTTCTACAAATGCTACGTGAACTCAAGGCAGGCATCGCTTCTACTGCGAATCCTCGTTGCTAAATTTAAAACTTTTAAGAATTCCATAAGATCCTTAGATATATTGTACTCAGCTTGAAAATGTAGAAAATTATAGATTTTGTATTTAATTTTATTTTATTTACAGCAAATTTTGTGCGTTTATTTCTTATATGAAAAGGTAAAAATATACAGCTGTAACAAAAAAAAAAAAAAGACATTGCAGCAAAGGCGTTACAATATTTTATGATCCAGAAGATTCTTCTCATTATTTTGATTATTAATAAAGTGTTTCAAAAGTGTTTCAAATATTTTTTCCTTGAATTTTTTTTTAGTGTTATTGCTTTTTAGAACTTTTGTCGCTGATAAAATTATTATCTTTGAAAGTTGAAAGGTTGCTACATTGATAATGAGTAAGTGCATCCAGAAAGGGGATTTTTCGCATTCTCTGGGCGATCCAGCTCGAATTTTAGCACATTGAGGAATATATAGATATATTAAATTCATTGAAGGTTGTGTAATATATTAAAGAACCATATCTTTATCTTCATTATCATTTAAAATT
>JAFIDM010000005.1:31618192-31638701 GCA_023159025.1 Thereuonema tuberculata
ATTGAAGACATGTTGATGAAGTTTGTATTTGTTTGGAATTTTAAATGTGTAATATATTGTTCATTAGTTGCAATTACAATGTCGTCAACATACATGCCAAACATTCTAATGTTCTAATGGCATAATATTGGGAAAGAATAGGGTTTTCAATAGGAAACATACAAATGCTAAACTTGTCTCTCCTTTTCTAATAATATTAAAATCAGCCAAAAATGGAACAACACAAATCCTTATAACATCAATTACAAACTCCTCTGCTATATTTGTGATCCCAGATACAATTGCCAAAGAAAAAGAACCCTTCATAAAAGAACACATAAAAGCTTTCAACTATTCTATTATTGAACATGATGCATACAATGCTATCACGACTGACAATATTATTTAAATTTATTGATTTATTTTTTTATCTTTCTTATAATATATTTTTTCTCATCCACACAGTTAATACTCTCCCCCGCCCTCTTCATTCTCTCTATAATAGTTTTACCCAATCTCTATTCTTTGTCGATATATATACTGTACATAAAGGTCTCTAACTTCAACTTCTTTCACTTCCTCTATTGCCTGCTGCACACCTTAATAATAGACATCAGTGGATGCCCAAAACTTTTTTTAACCCTTTTTTTTAAACTTAACTTAATTTCCCTTTCTTTAAAAGGGGCAATTCTTATACTTTAATGTTTCTAATATTCTTTTTTTTGTTTGCACGTAAAAGTATTTCATACAATTGTCTGCCGATGGGACCGACATCGTCTCGTCCATTAACAGACCTTAAGTTTGCTGGTAGATTTTATTTTTATACAGGAAATATTGATTGTTATAGAAGTTGTAAGAGATTCAATAATTCATCTACGGTGATGTCACCTCCTGTTTTTTAAGTGTGATATTTCAGGATTCTCTAATTTTTATTGCCGTTAAATATTATCATCGAAGTTTAAACAATTCACTATAAACTTTCGAATGTTCAATAAATTTGAATAATATGCTTTAAACGAGAAAAAGATCTTTTTTTTTATGTTCTTTAAATGTTATCCTATTACAATCAATTCCGCTATTTATTATCATTAAGGTTATTTAGCAGAAAGTAATTCTTGCCAATTAGTATTTTTTTAGTTTTTTTAGTCCACATCAAAATGGCTCGAATATTACTTTTGCTTGTAATCGGTTTCCTTGTATTTGGGGTTTCTCAGTTTGCTTCAATCAATAACCAGACATTACCAGTAAAAGTAGGTTAATTAAAATAATTCTTTCCCCCTTGCTTTGTTCATTATTTTTTACAATTTTTTTTTTCCTTTTTAAACGTTCTTAATTAGTTTTAGTTAATGAAGTAATTTTAATTTCAAAATACACTTTGACGGAATGTTTGATTAGATTCTTTCGATTTGTATCTTCATTTTATTTACAGTTTAAAAGTAAACAGATTGAAACTATTCATCTACTTATTAGTCTTCCAATAATAAAACATTGCTTAACATTGTTTTATTTAATTTTTAACGTGTGTAATAATTAAGTTTTAATTAATATATACAATAAAAACACACAATTATTTATAATTAACTATTTTTAATTAAATTATTTAAGAATTTCCAATTAATATTTACAATAAATATTTTAAATAGTATTTACAATTTATTTCAGTTGATATTTACAATTAAATATTTCAATTAATATTTACAATTAATATTTCAATTGATATTTCGAATTAATGTTTCATATTTAGAATTATTAGTTCCAATTAATAATTTACAATAAATATTTTCAATTGTTATATCTATAATTACTAAAACAATTTTATATTTACAATTAGAATAGTTGTGCTAAAAAATTATTTTTTGTTCCCGTTAAAAAAATTTTAAGTTAATAAATAATTTAATAAAAATAATTAAAAAATTAAAAATCATACAATACTTCCATTGGACAGTTTCAAGGAAAGACATTAGTTCCCCATCATCAGCAAGAATGATGAAGGTATTCCGTTAAGACCCATCATAAATTCCCTTGTGTAGGGTCTCCTACCGTAGCCGATATTTGAATACTATCATAAACAGTTACCATTATACAAACGTAATATAATAATAATAAAAAACACAAAACACAAATCGATAAGATAAAAGAGTCATACAAGGATAATAAAACTATAATGGGCAATTCTCACTGGATTTACTCACTGGATTTATGTTGAAACACTCAACATAACGGAAGAACTATGTAATGAAAAATCAAGAAATTTACTATAAACTTTCGAATGTTCAATAAATTTGAATAATATGCATTAAACGAGAAATATATTTTTTTTTTATGTGTTCCTATTACAACCGATTACGCTATTTAATGTCATCAAGATTGTGCAGTTAGCAGAAAGTAATTCTTGACAATCAGTATGTTTTTGCGTTAGGAAAGAGAATAAAACTGGATGAATCTATTGATGTTAGTGAGTTTTCTAGGGACTCAGGTTGTAATAGTGATAATGAGTTCAGAAATGGATTAAATAAGTTGAATCTTATTTAACTTAAATAACACGTCACTGGTTAATAATGAATTAGTTAAAATTTAATAGCTTCGGTAATGATGATATTTTTTAAGGAGCTTGATTCCAATTAAAAACAAATAATAAATAAAGTATAATAGAAACCATAATAAACTACAAAACAAGAATTGAATTTTATAGTACTACTAGAGAGCAAAAGATACAAATCGTTTTCTGATTTGAAAATTGATCGTCCATACGGAAAAAATCGGGCTGATGAGTCCTAATACGGACGAAACCGGTGTTCCAGCTTCTCGTTGACGATAGCTCAAGCCGTAAATGAAATGTACAATTTTTTATTTTATTTTTTCTCATGTTAAACTTCCCTGCACTGTTCTTCCATTTAAATAGATTTCAATTTGTAAATTGTAGTTTACTTAGGATTCTTTGTTTTTTTTTAATGAAGCAACAAAAAAATTCAACTAAGGACGAAGGTAATTCAACTAAGGTCGGAATTGGCAACATACACCGTAAGTTGTTCGAATTTTGTTGAAATTCATATTATTGGTTATCCGAAAACTATAACCGATTTTGAAATTTATTTATTTATTTTTAATGTGTATTTGCTGTCCTTTGTTTTAATTTTGGAGGTGCCACATAAAGCCTTGAGATTGTTCTGATTGACCTCATATTGAGACCTCGCTGTTTCCTGGTGACTAGTCCCAGCTGAAGATCGCTAATAAAGTGCGAAAGAGCTGCTCTGGGATGTTACATAGTAAACACTTGGTCTCAACCATTATCATCGATTTAAAAATTACTTAAAAAGACACACTTGTATCTGTCGCCTTGTTTAGAGTTGATTTCAAGACAAAATTGCACTGATTATTCGAAATCGGAGTCAGAGCCTTCTAGATGATGGAATGGCAAGGACTGTGGGATATTCACTATTACAAAAGCTTTTTAATTGTGGGCAATGTTGAACAGGTATAGGGAAACCCTACTTTTACAATCCAATAACCTTCATTATCTGAGTTTGAATATAGAAGAAACTTCCTTTCAAGCTTTTCAATTGATAATGGAATAGTAACGAAATATTTAAAAAGAATCAGTAGGAACTAAGATCACAGACAGATAGCTCAAAGAATTTAGCCTAACTAACGAACATCAATGAGATTTAATGTTTTCTATTCAGTTTGATGAAAGGTGGATGATTCATGAAGGATTATTAATGTAATCATTCCATATTACTTTATCCTGATTCCTACATAGTGATTTAAGAGAGAAGAAAAAGTTTTCAGAGCTTAAGATCAGGTACGATCACAACATGAAAACCTCAGCCATCAATAAATAAATTCTTTTTGAATTACAGAGGGTGTCTATAATTAAAGTTCATCTATTCTATGCACTCTACAGCAAAAACTACTTTTCGGAATGGCACCAAATTCGCAGTACCATAATGACGCCATGGGAAGGTTATTCATTGGAAAAAAAAATAGTTATAAAAATCCACACCAGAGGACTTAGTAGGCGTGGAGTACTTTCATGACCATGAGAATGTAGTACAGCGCTGATATGGATATAGTCACCTCACAACATTATCTGCTATCATCTGAAATCGTAGAATCGCATATTCAACTGTTGAACGCCCTGAAAATGTTGAGCAGTGACGTGATAAGCTTGCTTTAAGATCTGCCAAGGTTGCTACGTTGTCACGATAAACCAGATCTTTAAGATACCCTTAGTCAAAAATCACATAGGACGAGATCCAGTGAGCGTGCGGACCACGCAGTACTGAAGTGCTGGCTGATGACGCGGTCATCAATGAAATGATTGCGGAGCACCAGTTTAACACAATTGGCGATGTGTGGAGGGTCCATCCTGCATGAACACTGCAGGAATCAAGATTGTTGGTGTGTTGGAATCGCTGAAGTGGTTAGTAATGATTGTCAATAAGAGAACATGGAGGAGGACCTATGCGCCCACGCTCTTGAAGAAAAACGGTCCAAATGTTGACGTAAACCCACATCAAACTGTAACTTTTGGTAAATGTAAAGGAATTTCCAGAAATGCAATGGGATTTTCTCTCGCCCAAATGCGACAATTACGCGTGGTAACTGCACCATGCAGATGGAATTGTGCCTCGTCCATCCACAGAATGTTACAGGGCCTTTCCGGGCGAACTGCGATCCGAGCTAAGAGCTGTAGTGTGACGGGGATCAGGAGTTGTTGAATGTCATTGGACGTTGTCGAAGACCTTTAACGACTTAAATCTCCGCAAAGCGTTTGGTGCAGAATTCCCGTTTTGGTAAAATAATTTCACAAGTAACGCACATTCTCGTAAACGTAATGTCATTTTTGAGTTGAACAACACAATGCGAATGAAAACGCGTTTGAGGCTGTTGCTTAAATAGTGATATGAAGGATGACGTGCTAACAGAAATTTGGATTTCTGATACCATACAGCCTACAAATGGCCCCTGGTGGTGATTTATGAAACTATTTTTTTTTTCAATAAATGTCCTTCCCATGGCGTCGTTACGACTTACTGCAAATTTAGTGCCATTGCAATAAATAGTTTTTGTTGTACAGTGCGTGGAATAGGTGAACTTTAATTGTAGATACCCTGTATTTACATAATATGCATAATATATATTATAATAAATAATTTAACCTGCGGGCAATATTATGAGATGATAGTGAAGAGCCGCCGCAATTTACTAGATGAAAAAAAATAAAAACAATAAAATATGTTGTAATTTTAAAACTTTTAAACTAATTTTAAAATTGTAAATCTGGCCTTATTCAAGACAACCTGGCAGATCTAATGAAAGATGGCGATTTACGGGTTCGACATTTGAGAATTTTGCCGAAAATACATAAGAACAAAGGAAGTGATTCTTATATCCTGTCCGTCCAATCATTATCTGTCCCGGCTCGGCAATTGAGATTCTGTCCGATTTCTTTTTTGAAACCGTGGCTTCATTAAAAGTTCGATCAAGTTATGCGGTGAACAAGTTATGCGGTGAACAAGTTATGCGGATCTTCTTTGCAGACTTCGTGGATTGGCTCCCAAGGAAGGTTTCAGCCTCTTCTCCTTAGATATCAAATCGCTGTTTACTTCAATAACCATACATTTACTTTATCTTTTTAAAACATTGCTATATTTCGCAGATATATTTTATCTGCTTCTTCGGGCTTAGAATATTCTTCATTAACAAAAGTTTGAATGATAGAATAATAACAATATATGGTAATTACAATGTGAACAATACAGGGTCATACATGTCAGATTTTATACATAATAATAATTTATAATTATTAAAGTTAATGTCTGATTTTTCAACAAAACATTGTAAATTATTATTATGTATAAGATCTGACATGTATGACCCTGTATTGTTCACATTATAATTACTATATATTGTTATTATTCTATCATTCAAACTTTTGTTAATGAAGAATATTCTAAGTCCGAAGAAGCAGATAAAATATATCTGCGAAATATAGCAATGTTTTAAAAAGATGAAGATGTTGTGCTTTCTATTTATTATAATTATCATTTCTGGAATCATGTTTATACATTTACTTGAAAAGGCTTTCCAACACATTACCTTCAAATATTACAATCACTTCAATCAGATAGATGTTTTTCAAAATCAGCTCCAAATGGTGAGGATTCTCCTTCAAATGAAGGTTTTTGAATACTTTTACCAGTAGCGTTTGGACCTCTTTATGGGTTTCTCTGCGTCCGCATTCGTGGCAGAATGGATGATGATTTATATCGAGGACACGGCTTACTACAGTTTAGATGAACAACGTCTTTCATTGCCAATTTATGCTCGATATGTGGATGACCTTCTCCTCTACGCGGACAATGATGCCACGATACAAGTTTTCAACATATTTAATAGCATTAAGCGCGGTCTCCACTGGTTAGATTATACAACAATTTAAAGCTCGATAGGGTATCCCAAGTCATTAAACGGTACATCTCTATTGACTACCATCCTTATGTCTTTCCAGTTGTCTCTAAGCTTTTATGATAACATGTGATTATCGTTGTACTTCCTCATGCAGGAATACAACGATAATAAGAATTTACAACACGTTAAACTCCACTACCCCTACAGAACATGTTAGAGGTGCCATCTATGCTTTGATCTGTTTTGAAAGCGATTGTTGTTGTATTGGCGTATCACGGCAAACCCTTGTTGACAGGATCAACGAACATCTCAGAGCATGACTTTACGTATACTACAGCCATGCATATTAACAGCACCGGACATTCAATCAACTTCCAGGACTCAACAGTACTTGCTGTCACTGATTGCCATTTCCTCCGAAAGTGCAAGGAGTCGGTCTTTATTATTACCTCAGGTTCCTCTTGTAATGACTACATTTCTGTGAACAATATCTATCAATATGGCTTTACCACCGACTCAAGGATTTACAATAACGTTCCCTTCCATGTGCTTCGCTACAACATACAATGTTTGTTTATCAACATTGCCATGTGCTCCGATCGATTGCCTCTTGTGATCAACGCTTGAGGTCTTTAAGCACAACATCTACCCTCTAATAGATCTGGTATTTTTTAAAGGGCAGTTAAAACCTTTCGCTTTCTAGAAAAGAGACCTTATCGAAATATCATGAATAAATCATAGCTATTGATTATATATACACTCACTTCCAAAATTTAAGCATGGAGCGGTAAAATGCGAAAAAATGGACAAGTACTGCTTTGATTGACATGAAATGCTGCAAATAAATAGCTCTGTGTTTATTCACGAAACAAAACAAAGAATTACATAAAAGATAAAACAAAACATTGAATTTTCATAAATTATAAGATGACGTCAGATTTGCGTCATTAACAAAATGATGTTTAAATTCAAAACAAACAATAAAAACCGACATTAATAGAGTATGTGAGCACCCCTCACTTGCATACAAAGTTTACAGCGTGTGATCGTGCTTGTTACGAGGTGATCAACCACCGCAGAGTTCAGTAATCCTCCATCGCCATTCCTCCTGTAGGACAGTTTCTAAAGCTCTAAGAGTGGCTGGAGGTCGGAAACGTCGACATACATTACGGCCGAAGGCATCCCAAAGATTTTCAATTGGACTAAGGTCCGGCGAGTAAGCCGGCCACTCCATGCGCACAATCCCCTCACTCTCCAGAAAGTCGTCACGGAAAAAGGAACACAAACTCGTAGTACCCGGGCGTACAGACCATTCATGTATAGCCTTCGACGACCAGTAGTGGCAGATATCGTCTTACCAATGGCCGCTGCAACCATAGATGTCACACGTGTGGAGGTCGATCTTCGATTCCGCTTGGCTACAACAGCAATATATCGATCTTCCGCAGGAGTCGTAACACTTGGACGACCGGCTACATGTCTTCGGACAACTGCTTGGCTGGTTTGGAATTGTTTCCATAATCATGAAATGACGGAATGATGAACGCCGAAGAAACGAGCAACATCTGTTGTAGACTGTCCTGCTTCAATGTGTCCGACAGCCCGCCAGCGCTCAGAAGCTTCCATTCGTCTTCTGGAAGTCATAGAAACACGTCTAACTTGAAAACAAATCGTACGAATGTTCTAAACACCTTTCATCAGCACTTACATGCAACTCCTGTAACCCTTCACAATGCAGGCTTCTTATAGGACTGCCTGCTTTGCATATTTCTCGACGCGAAACAGTGATTGACTGTTACCTTTATAATTTGCATAGTTCCTTCTACCTTTGCAGCAAATTTCAGCTTAGTTCAGATCTCTTACGGAAATTAACATTTTTCCTCTCAGTGCTTAACTTTTGGAAGTGAATGTATAGTTATCATAGCTATCAGGATTTTTATGAATCCCGATTATAATGGATAATCTTTGTAGAAAAATAATTAAGTAGAGTTAAAAGTAACATTTGACTATGTTGACTGATTGATTTAATTATACTTTAGAACTTAACTAAAGATTAAAGATAACTCACACACATGTTAAAAAGCTACAATTATTTTTTTTAAAACACTATCTCAAGCGTACAATCAATTATGAATTATATTTTCTTTACTGCTATTTTTTATTCTTAAAACCTAACTTAAAAACTTAGTTTACCTTAATTTAAGTTTTACTAGATTTATTTTTATATTTTATGTTAAAATTAATTATATAATGTTAGCATTTGCAGATCAGAAATGTTTAAGCTGGTATTGCAGAAATCATGGCCATGGTGGGAAAAAATAAAGACACCTTTGTCTCATCTACCATAAAAATACTATGTTTTTAATGAGTCCTAATATTAATGCTGAATTATATTACAACTATGGACTATAAAACTGTAGACTTAACTCTAAACTTAATTCTATACACATTTATGTAAATTTCTTTCTGGATCTTCCTGAAAATTTTATGCAATGAACCTTTAACTATTGTTTAATTGTTATGAATAGTAAGTGATGTCAGAATGAAAATAAATAAATAAATATGCTAATCAATAAAAATACCTTGATATACACTAATTTGCTTTATTTGTTTGTTGTCACTTTACAGAAAAAAATTTGAAAATTTATCTAAACTAGACTACTTAACTTTACATATTTCAGCAAAAAGCTTAATGAAATTGATAAAAAATTTTATCAATCTTTTCGTTTTTTGTTTTTGTTTTTTTAAAAACCCAATTAAATTTAATTATAACGATTTAATGATTTCTGTTAAAAATTCACTGTTAAAAATTCTTAAGTATAAAATTAAAATTTTCTCAAAATTTGGTAAAAAATTATTTAGAAAGTAAATCTTTTCAATCGGTTCAATCTCCAAGAAATTGAATTAAAAAAAACAAACAAACAGAAATGGTTCTTACTATAAAAGCCCAAATCAGGCCCACCTAACGTTTAAAGTTTTTTTACATTTCAACTGCAAGAGTGAAAATTCTGAAAACTGTCTTGAAAGGTAGTTTAAGGTGTGCTGTTATGAAAAAGTGAATTTAGAATTAGTGGCATTTGAAATTCTTTCTGTAATAATACAGTTTTGAAAATAGTAACTGAAGGGTCTTATTAGGAGCCCCTGTTCCAAATAAGGCCCACTACTAGTCACAGGCAAACTCGCCCACAGGGACAAGAGCTTGGCAGTGAAAACAGCCAATTTCCAACATTTAGTTCTGACTAAATATTAAGCTACAAATTAATATGTAATTAGTAATTAATTTATAAATTTGTGAATTTAAAACTAGCTTTGATGATTTTTGTTATATATTTTCTCATTATATATAATTACTTTATGTTATAGAATGGAGGGCCTTATTTGGAGTCCCCTGTTAACCCACGCTTTCATGCATTGGTTTACTAAAAAGTATTTAAATGCATGTCAACTGGAAAATATCAAATACAGTATCTTATTCTACGCATTACACACTTTATAATGACATAAAACATGTTTAAGTATATTAAGTTGCCAAAAAATGCAGACGATTTATCAAATTAAGTTGAAATAGTAACGACAAAAGCTTCGGGCGACTTTTACTGTTCAACTGAAACAAACATGGTGAAATTATTCACTTCAACGGACCTAATTTTTGGTGTAGCTGCTAGAAGTCAGGACCTGTCTGAAACATAACTAATCTTGGTAAATTGTCAACGTTCTATTAATAAAACGAAGGATGGGCCTTATTTGAAACCGGACCTTATTTGGGCAACCTACCTTATTAAATATTAAAATTTCTGCTAAAAAACAAAGACCAAGTCCTTTTTTTTTCATTTTTAAGACAATACTTAAAAGATCTGGCTTATTTTTATACTTTACTATTAAGATAATCACTCTCGTTTCAACTGCTTCTTCAATGACATCTTCAAATATCAACTAAAATTTTGTCAATGTCGCTTTCGACCTCAAAGAATTAAAGCAACGTGGTTCAACCTCAAGAATTTCAGCTTAGCCTCACGTTGAGATACGATCAAATAAAAACCCCTTTAATTATGAGAATCCGTGAAAGAAATCATTAATTGGTTTTTAAATAAAGAAGATTCAAAGAAGATTATTTTAAGATTTTAAATAATTAAATTCCTTGAGGTTGTAAAGTGTGAAAATACTTTTTATAGAATCAGGAAATATGAAATATATAACTTGAATAAACTTGAATAAAGGTGATTGACGTTGATTTATAGTGTGGATTTACTTACCCGAATCTCCAATATCTAATTTAAAATGACCTGAAAAATCAGAGAAAAGTCATTATATATTGGATTTAAATTTTTGCCAAAATTCAACAACTTAGGAAATGAAGAATTGAAATTAACATAGCTTATCATTTTCTGTTATTACAAATAAAATTTAGGTAATAATTCTTTCTGTATTAAATAAATAACTAAATAAATTACAAAGACTAAAGCAGATCGTAAGTCATATCTATCATCCAGTAATTAACAAGGACAATGACTTCATTTCTAAGAGCTCAGTATTAGATTCTTTACTATTAGATTTTTTTCAGCATTTGAGCATCAAATTGATTTCAGCAAGAAAAAAAAAGCTTCAGTTATTAAAAAAAAAATAATTGCTCAATATCAGTTATTAATTTCTTAAGTTGCAAGAAGGTGATCCCCACATCCTCTTATTCAAATAACAACAACTTACAGAAGTGGCATTGATTGACAACGAACCAGTCACTCTTCTTAATCTCCTTCCCAGTGTAACTGAAGAAAAATGAACTCTTACATTTTAACTTTAAGTTTATTAATAATTTCGGTAATTATTGACGCCAGATCGATGCCAACACAACCCCAAGCAGAAGCTGCCAATGAAGTAAGTACTCATTTTTTAAAAATAAATTTCATAATAAATGCTTTAAAAAAAGAAAAACTTTGAAACTTCTTTTTGGAAAGTTATCTTATTTTTGATTGACTTCAAATAAGATGAAAGTAAGACATAGCAAGTCATTATTTTGCAAATTTCATTGAAGATCTGATGAAATTTGAAAGAAGAGTGAATTTTTGATATAATAAAAAGAATTTAGAATAAATAATGTGAATGGTTGAAAAGAATGTAAAACGATAGTTTTATAAAACTTTTTAGAGTTTGGCTAACATCTTTTCATTAAAGACTCCACTGTAACTAAACAATTTACCAAAATTATACCTCATAACAAGGTAGACAAAATTAATACAATGTAGAGGAAAACAAAAGATTATTAATGATATGGGATACTTGTTCGCAATCTACGAAATGTCCACACATAATTGTATTAAAAACTTAACGGAAACTACCGTTAGAAATAATTATTACTCAATGGTGTTATCACCCACACCCCAACTTTAATGAATTCTAAATATCATCAAAAAATTTCAATAGGTTTCAATAATGTATCAAGGAAAAATATAAAAAAAAACGAACAGTATTTTTGCAAAAATATTGAAGTCCATAGCATTCAGTGCATTCAACACAATAACATATTTTGTAAATGTGACAATTTTATATACCACTGTAAATATGTAGTAAATCTGAGTTTAACATATACAAATGAATAATAGATAAAAATAAACGCCAACACACTGAAGTAGTCATTAAAAAGGTTTAACACATGAAATATATACCCGATTTTAAGAAAACATGAATACAAAAGACTAAAAACTGATCAATGAATTGATATATTTATTCTTAAACAACTAAATAGTTTCATACACATAAAAAATACCTTCCCAACTAAAACTAAAATCGTATTATACCAAACTTATGTTGATTCAAGAACAAGCACTTCATGAGCTATGAGATTCTAAATTGGATATAGTTAGATAAAACTGAATTAGAAAATATTAATATGATTTTAAGAAAATATTAAATCTAATTTTTAATAATTTTAAGAATCTGCCAAAAAAATTCATCAATTATAAATCTTAATTGCTAACAAAATACTATTCCCACACCAAAAAAATAATGAATTTCTTAATAATTAAGCTCTATTATAAAATATATTACAAATATCATGATTAAAAATGTACACAACACAAAACTAGAATTTATACGCGTTCTTATTTAAGAATAAAAATATCCTAATTTAGAAGCTGCTACCAATGCCGATTTAAAAATAGTTAATATTCAATACCTTTAATATGTTATTAATTACACATTCATGGAAACTTTATAAAAAAACAAGATTTTGATATACCAAAGAAAACAAAGAGAATAATCATCAAATATTTTAGCAATTTTAATCAGATTTCATTAATATAGAAAAAAAATCTTTTCATTAAAGAAAATCATTATTGAAAAAAATAGTTAATAAAATAAAACTTAATTAGCAATAAAATAATATTACCTCTTCATATTGATGTCATATCTACATTGAATTTTGTATTCTCAATGATCTAATGCATATAATGTTTCAGGTTTTTGAAGTATATTTTATTATTTTTATTAAATAAATAGCAATATATTAATCTTTAATGTTATTTCCATTACTGAACCTTTACTAATTTACTTATCTGAGACCAAAGTTTACTAGGTCATTATTTTATAAATATAAACATGTGTAGATTGTTTAAAATATTATTTACTATTTAGTATTATTTTTGCTCAAAAATTATTGTTTTGGTTCAGTATTTTCTTTAAAAACTTACTTTTTTGTTAATCACTCGAATGTCAAAATTCCCTAAGATTCGGGAAACCGTATTACAGTAGAACCTCATTATAACGGACCCCATTATAACGGACATCGCTTATAACGGACAGTTTGAAAAAAATATGTAATAATAATAAAGGATGCTTATTTTTATCTGACGAGCTTTACATGCCCAACCATATTTGTTTGAAAATGTGTTTGCATATTATGAACACTTACGGCACCTCCGTCAGTTATTAACTGAAGAAATAAGCAGCAAACAAACCCAGCAGAAAATAAATTATTTTTTCAAACCAATGAATGTAAGCAATCAACATGAACCAGGACCTTCTTGTTCTAAAGATTAATGCAGTGTATAAGTACACATCTTTTTCAATTCAGCCTACTATGTTTAAGTCTGTTTTTTATTTTTTATATAATAATCACTTTTTATGGCTAACTATTGTACTTTCATTGATGTACACCCTGCTGTATTAGAGCCCTATATGAATTATTTGTTATAAACCGGACTTTCATTAAAACCTTCAGCCCCTATTAGTCCGTTATAATGAGGTTCTACTGTATATAATTCCGGAATGATTGGAATATTCAAAAAATCTTAGGTTTAATTTGAATAAAATTCTTTGGATTGGAAATCTTTTGTAGAGTGTGTTTGCTCATTGAATTAATAAATTTCTTATTGAAACCATTATCTTACGCAATTACCATAATTTATTAAGCTCTTCAAATAAATGATAATTGGACGATATCAGGAAATCCCTCTTCACTGCCAATATAAAGGAATTCCTTTCAAAACTATTGGGCACTGCAGACTTAGCATGTATCATTGTTCCTGCATTGGATTTTTTCCGAAAGACCGAAGTTTCGATGTTATTAGATATTACCTAATCATTTTATATTTATATCCAAAAATGCGATGGAAGAATTTACTTCCTCTTCATGAGTGAATTGAATTTCTTTAGGTATTTGATTAAACAATTCAACTATCTGATTATTATAACTCAAATCATCAATAACACAGGCCTGCGAAATTAAAGTTTTTAAAAAATACAAGAGAAGTTGTTGCTGATTTTTATGTTATTTGGTGTGCTGATTTCGAAAATGACCTTCATTTTTTTCCATCACGTCATGATATTTTGTCAAATTGATATCGATATTTTTGCTAATAAAGGGATTCTCTCGAACAATTTGGCATGTACAATCTGGTAAAAGTGGTTTTTATCCATTTAAATCTACGTAAAATAATCTATTTAAATCGATTCTTGTTGAGGCAAATTGATTTTTCAGCAATCGATTAATTTTTATAGGTTTAAATCAAATGATGGTGCAGTTTCTAGAAGAAAATCACCAACATACTATTTTAATTTGTTTTTATTAATGTAACTTACATAAAATAGACGATTGACCAAGAGGAGCAAATATTATGTATGTATACATGAAAGTTTGAAACAAATTTTAAACTGGGTAAAAAACAAAACAAAACAAAACAAAAAGTTTCTATTTAAGTATGTAAATCTTAAATCCTTGGAAACTTCTTTTTGACGTTCGTCTTTTATGTTCAATCTCAGGCCTATCTCGTGTTTACATCCAACAGTAGTCGGCGAGCATGTCCCACCTTCCTTGATATTTATGCTCCATATCTTTGATGTCTTGGTGGAACCTTTCGCCCTGTTCTTCGCTGACTGATCCTAAATTGTCGGGGAAAAAGTCCACATGTGAGCGAAGGAAATGTATTTTGACTCTCATGGAACAACCCAACGCTTGAAATTTGTCCAGCGTATTCATAACAATTGCTTTATAGTCAGGATCCTTGTAATTACCCAGAAAGTTACTGACGACATCTTTGAAGACAACCCAAGCTTCTTTTTCCTTTGTTGTCATGCTAGTCTCAAATTCTTTATCCTTCATGAGCTTGCGGATATCCGGACCAACAAAGATTCCCTCTTTCAACTTGGCTTCGGATAAACCTGGAAACTTTTTGCACAGATATTTGAAACAATGGCCATCTTTTGGAATAGTCTTCACGAACTGCTTCATTACTCCTAATTTTATATGCAGAGGGGGTAACAAAACTTGTTTTGGTTCAACTAAGCTGTTCCGAATAACATTCTTGGTGCTCGTTCAAGATTTTGTCTTTTCGGACATTCTTTTTTGACCCAATGTTGAGTCTTATCACGGCTGTCCCACTCACAAATGAAACATGGGAACTTTGTGTATCCGCCTTGTTGACCCAAGAAGCATGGAGATGACTTTCAAATCACCACAAATGGTTCAACCGTGGTCGGCATATTTTATTTTGTTGAGGACAACAGCCAGGTTTTCATAGCATTCTTTTAAATACACCGAGTGTCCAACTGGTACAGATGCATACTGGCTTCCGTGATGAAGAAGGACAGTTTTAAGGCTCTTTTTCGATGACTCTATAAACAGCCTCCATTCATCTTTATCGTAGGTGATATTAAATTTGCTCATCAATCCGGGAACATCAGAACAATAGACCAGGTTCCCCTCTTCCTCAAAATACTTAGCAAAGTCTTTTTCTCGATTCTTGTACCAAAAAAAGACGTTCCTTTGGCCAATAAATTTTTTTCTTTCAATCTGGAGTCCAATAATTCAGCTGCCTGTTTCGAAAAGCCCAGATCTCTAGTCAGATCATTACGTTCAACCTGAGAGAAGGGCTGAGGTGAATCGCCTCCAGAGGGCTTATATTCGGTATCGGAACCTTGAACTTAAGGATGTTCCAAGTCTGAAGACTCGGAAGAGATGACTGGCAATTCAGTTGGAGGCAAAGGCACTGGCACATTAGGTCCATGAGGAACGGGGCGTAAGGCCGATGAAATGTTATCAGCATAACAGATTAGCTTTTGATTTTTGCGGTTATACCCACGGACATGGTAGGAACAAAAGTAACAATCATCAGAGGGGTTTTTCGGCTCCCTCCATGTCATAGGAATACCGAATCGTAAAGCAGTCTTCTCTCCTTTGAGCCATGAGCGTAGATCATTCAGACACTGTAAACAAACTGTACGATTTGTCCTGGTCTCCGAGTTTCATACCAAAATACGCAAGATACAGTTGTCTTACATAGTCTGTAATGCTCCTCTTGCGATTTTTAATAACACTATATTTGCCGCATTTGTAACAAAAGTCATCTGGCAAATTTTCACAACGTATTGAACTTGAAGCTATGTTTTCATGAAACGCACAGAGAAAAGCAACCGTTAAAATTGCATCTGTGATGAAGTTTCCACTTGTCACTGTATCAGCGCATGCACGACACTACACACGAAAGAAAAATTCAGATGAACTTAGAACTTTCCAGCTCGAGAAAATAAAAGGTGACTGCGAGGTCAGCGAACCAAGATAAGGATCTGAGATAAGGATTCGCGCGACGCTATTGGTAGAGAGAGATTGGGACGGGGAGGGAGGGACGGCGTCACAGGAGGTACCCAGAGGGGTATTCTGTAGTTTTCACCACGGTAGAATGTTGGTCAGGCAGCGAGGGAAGAAATTCAATGCTGAAAAAAATTTTTTATGGTAAATTATAATAAAAATCCAAGTAAAATTGAATTTTTCAAGAAAACGTGACGTGATACAAATTTTTCATTACTTTTTTTAATATCAGCACCAAAAAATACATAAAGTTCAGCTATCAGTTCCCTTGTATTTTTTTCATCGCAGGCATAATTAAAAAAGTGTCATCCACGAATCGTCTATAGAATAAAAATAGACGAGTCTAATACAGTAAAACTTCGTTAAGTCGTCACTCAAGGGACCAAACATTTTTGACGACTTAAGCGGAGTGACGACTTAGGCGGAGTGGGAATTTTTGAAAAAAAAAAAAAACACTGAATTATAGTATTTTCATGAATTGCTGTAGGATTCGGTGAGAAAAACAAGATTTTCAGAAATCAGTACAAGCAAATGAAAGAGTGGAAAATAAAAAATAAAAAAAAATATTTAACACATTTTAATCGTTTTAAAAGGCAATGTCTGTCTTTGAAACGTTCTAGCCAACCATTGCTGCCGCCGAAATCTTCAGTGTTCTACTCCTTAGCAATTTCCATGGCTTTTACTTTGAGAATCATGGCAGAAATCGGCACATTTTCCGATCTGACATGTTTTAGCCATCGAACTAAAACCTCCTCGATCTCGTCAAACTTCGATTTCCTCATTCTCTTTCTTTTGTCTTTGCAGTCAGCTTCTTCAATTACTTGTTTCGATGAAAGAATATCGTTTAATGTAGTCCTGGGAATATGGTGTTCTTTGGCAAAAGCTGTTTTCGAAACATTTTTCAAAAAGTGCAATTAAGTCTTTTTTTTTCTTTAAAAGATAACGAGGTGAGTTTTCGTTTCCCTGGCATGTGAAAAACGTAATCGAACCACGAAATTGCAAGAGAAAAAAATAGCCCTTATAGCGGGGCTTACTCGCTATGAAATGAAGTCACACTCTGGAGCGGTCAAGAAAAATGTCTACACTCGACAGAGTCGCAGTGAGAAGTGTGCTTCGTTTGATTAGCAGGGAGATATGAAGAACCCAAATCCTCCGAAGAAATATGAAAGGAATGAAGTGATAGGCATGGTCGAAAATTCTCCGAAAAGGCTTGGCTTTCTTAAAGTGAAGGGGCGGGGCCGAAAAGACAACACGATGGCATGCAAAATGGAAAAGAAAGATGCTTTTGGCCTTTTTTGAGGGTCGAGTTTTTCGGAGTAATACGGTTATATTATAATTATATAATTCCCGAATATTATGGAATTTTGACATTGGAGTGGTGGGTTCTTCGGATTACATTTTATCAATGGGGGTTCTTCGGTTTCGGAGGTTTTGTCTCTTTTAATTGGAAATAATTGCTTATATGCTATTCCTTGTAAAGGATATCAATGCATCTATTTGGGGAGACCAGCAGACCTTTACGCATCGGGCTAAAAGAATACAGGAACGCAGTTCATAAGCGCAATTTCCTGTATAATTCTGCTGAGCATGTCTGTAAATTTCACCATAAGTTAGATTTCGACAATATGAAAATCGTCGCCAGATAAAAGGATAACTACTTAAGGAAGTTTATTGAATCGTTTTTTATTTTGAAACATAAATCTTACAACACCAAGGTCTTGGTAGAGAATATTTATGATTATGGGATTCAATTTTAAATCATTCACTAACATTAGAAAGTTTATCATAGTCATCATTTATTTAATTTTTTTCTCCTCTGTCCTCTACCCCCCCTCTTATGGTGGCACTTGATTTGTGGCCTTCATGACGATTGGTTTTCCTGAATGGAAGCCATGATTGGTTATACGATGCCATATATTGGCGGAATATTGGTCTCTCCTTGTATTCCGTCCAAGGATGATTAGCGGAAGCTAATCGAAACATGTTACGGTTCATCTTTTTATCCAAATTATTTGAAGTGTGTTGTTATTTGTCTGATCACCAGCTATCTTCGCACACGTTAAACTTTTAATCATTTAATAGTCTTATGTTATTAATTTTTGTAAATGTAAGTACATTTTTTTATTATACTGTACTTCATTAATTTACATCAGCACATAGATAGATATAGGAAAGAAGAACATACTTAGTAGAACTATAATTATTAATTACTAATAATACAAAAAAGAATAATGACAGAACAAATAGTTAATCTTGATACTTTTATTATATTGTTGAAATATGTTCATTTTTTTTTCTTTTTTTTTTTAAGGTGCCGGTAGATAAGTATTGAATTTCTAATAACATTTGCTACCAAGTCATTTCACAGTTGAGTTTTCGTAAAATGCTTAATAAAAACCAGAATAATCGGAGATAATCATTACGTTTTTTTCAAACATTCGTAATGAAATGTCTTCTCAGTGGTACCGAGTGGTACTTAGAGGTACTGAGTACTTCTGAATATGTTTTGCATATTGATCAAAAGCTAAGTTGATTCAAAAAAATAGAAAAATAAAATTTAGAAAATTGAAAATTAAAAATCTTTTTCTGCAATCTGCTATCCACAAAAAAAGGAAATATATGTTAAAAATAATTCTGGAGACATGAATATCATAACCTTGAATCAATCTAAAAAGAAAAAAAAACAACAACTATTTTTGTTTCGTCTTTCGACGAAATGAAGAAGCATCATTAAATAATGATTAAGAAATAATTATACAGGATGATTAAAAATGTTTTGAACCATTTCAAATATTTCCTGTAAAATCGCTATTGCAGGTATGATGCAACGAATGATACAGTTGGATAGAGCACATGTTCAAGTTTGTTTTGTATATCTCAGAATTGTAAAATATGACCTACATTAGGCACACGGCAACTGGAAACCCGAATGACGCAGCCCTAGCTAACGCGACAGCAGTGTTTCATTGGCTGTTTGCGCCGTATAACACAGGATTGCATCTGCCGTTCGCCAGGTGTTGTTGTTGACAAATGGTGTTCAGAGGTGCGGAAAAGGCGTACTGTGTTCTCGAATATCACGCAACCAGGTCGGTGACATGGTGCAGCATGGTTTTCGCACAAAATTTCAGAATGGCCCACCTGCCAAGAATTCCATTCGCAACTGGTAATGGCAATTTAAGTGAAGCGGATGCATTTGTAAGGACAAGTCGAGTGGCCGACCAACAGTCCGTGAGGAGAATGTGCGGCACATTCGGGACAAGTAGAGGAAAGGTGCCTAATATGAGACACACTTTTTGAAATGCGTTTTTGAAAAGCTAAAAATAAAAATTAAATTTAATTTTTATAATTCAATAAGAACCTTACATCATTAAAGTTTACAACACATTGACCAAATGTGAAATAAAGTTTTTCATCTAGTTATCAAAAGTTTCAAATACATCGGATATCAGGAATGAAGTTTCCTAATATGGGATAGTAAACAAAAGTTGTTATCTGAATAATCTGAGACGTTAACATGTATTTCTCTGAACAACTAACCATATCTTACTACTCGTAGGCCTAATTATATTTGATTTTGCTACATTGAGGATATACAAAATTGTCTTCAACACCACAATCTTCATGAGCCCAGCGATAACATATAGTGCACTGTGCCCATTTTTGTCCATGTTTGTCGTCAGGGAAACGACCAGTGCAGAAGAGGAATTCTGTGTTACATCAGTGTCCATATCGGAATCACCACCTACATCAAGATGAACATCAGAATCAGAGTCACTCGATGATTCTTCTATTTTTCTATCGCATATTTGGACCCCCATGATATCGCATATTAGGAGCTCGCCATCTTGCACAAATAATACCTCATGGGCACTATATTCGTTTGAAAATTAAATCAATTATCAATAATTATAGGTAATTTTATAACAAATAACAACATTGAAATAGAACTGCAATATCCCCTCACCTTTAAGCACAAATATTTATTTAGCACTGTAGTAGAAAATATCGCAACTATAACTTAATGCTATCTAATACATG
>JAFIDM010000005.1:31639101-31663339 GCA_023159025.1 Thereuonema tuberculata
TGTAGTAGAAAATATCGCAACTATAACTTAATGCTATCTAATACATGTAACGGAGATGTTTTTTTTGAAACCTTTTCTCCAGCAGAGAATGATCGTATAACGAGCTAAAGATAACTTTTATGGTGTATCTAATTTGTAGAAAAGAAAACAAAGGCGTATTGATAAAACGAATCTAAATATATTCTGTTTTAACTTCTTTTACATGAGAATAATTAAGACTGTTTCACTTGTATGTTTCTACGTCTTTCTGAGTTACCCATTTAAAACCTTCCTAGACATTCTTCTCAAATGTGATAACTGGAAAAGTTTGTATGTGTTAACTCTATGCTCACGTGGATTATTTCCTTAAATCTTTATCTTCGTAAACATTACTAATGTCTATCTTTCTGTACGTCTTGAAGAAATCAGATGACAACTATGTTCATGTTTCAATGTTCCCGTCCGTGTGATAAAGTAGCAAAGGTCACTTACTGTATTCCGAAGTTCTATCGTCCTACGTCTAAACGTCCTACGTTGAACGACTTTCAATACCTGGTTGACGTTGTCTTCAGATTCGTTGCCTTTCGAATCCCATCGTAGACGATCCTTGGAACTGGATTCATCCTTTTAACCTTTTTCACTTTGGTCGAACTTCAATCCGTTAAACCACACTTATTCCCAGAAACGAGGAACGTTTAACTTCGTGATTCCCTCGTATCTTTCAGTTAATCGGACTTCTGAACGTTTCCATATCTGTCGTCATCTTCGCCATGTATTCGTTCTTCTTCCTTCAACATAACCAAACATTAGTCCTACTCAAAAAACAACTGCAACTGCACGCCCGATTGTTGTTCAACAATGGATACCCCTTCGTATCATGCGAGTCTTATCTTTACACGAACGCGATTGTTGCGTAGTCCAATTGTTTCATATTCCTTTCGGATTATTACTGAACATCTTTGACATATCTTGGAATTGCCCTTTGATTTGTAATAGATCAGAAAGTTCATGAGGTAAGTTATTTCCCGAATACAAATCTACAAGCACCAACACCACAAAAACTTGAAAAAGAAATATTTTAACAATAATCTCTCTGCGCTCCGTCCAACTCGGTACTGGCGTCGTTGTCGTTGCTGTAGTCCTTGAACCCACTGGAAAACTGTTTAAGAAACTTTCCAGCGGAGTTCATCACCTACAGCGGCCGTAATCACGGTATCTCATATTAGGGAACCATTGCTTATTAGGCACCTTTCCTCTACCGTCGTAGCCCTAACAAATCAACGCGCAGAGGAAGTGCAGAACTGGGCATCCCACAGACGACTGTGTGGCACGTGCTGCGGAAACGCCTACATACGCATCCATATCGCCTGCAGAGGCTACAGCATTTGACACCGAACGACCATCATCTTCGCGCGGCATTCTGTCAGGCGATGTTACAGCCATGTGAAGTTGAGAACTTTGCGACCACCATCATTTTCAGTGACGTGGCCACCTTTTCTGTCAGCGGAAGAGTGAAAAACCCCCACGCTTATATGGAGCACTTGCGGGGATTCCCCGAAAGTGAATGTTTTCTGTGGCATGTCGGTGAACACAGTTTAACGCCCATTCTTCTTTGCAGAGAACACTGTGACAGGCTCCAACTATCTTGACGTATTACGGAATGGTTGTTACCACTGTTGGAAAACGACAAGGATGACTTCAGTCTGCAGTAAGATGGGGCACCACCCCTTTCCACTCGGACGTACGCGATCATCTGAAAGAACGATTGCCACAACGGTGGATCGGTCGTGCAGGTGCAAATGATCAACAGCTGTTGACGTGGCCTCCCCGTTCTCCAGATCTTACTCCCTATCATTATTTCTCATGGTGGAACATGAAAGACTTTGTACATGAAAGAGTTTGTACCGCCCTTACCATGGGATCTCAACGACGTGAAAATGCGCATTTCCACTGCAATTCAACAATTGACGGATCAATGCTGCGTCGCATTTGGGAAGACTTTCAGTACCGTTTGGACATGTGTCTTGTTAACAATGGTGGCCATATCGAACATTTATAAGCAATGCATACAAAACAAACTTGAACATGTGCTCTGTCCAACTGTACCATTCGTCGCATCATAACTGCAATAGCGATTGTACAGGAAAGTTTTGAAATCGTTCAAAATGTTTTTAATCACCCTGTATAGTACAAACGAATTCTATTCTATAAAGCTTTATTGATTATGTTTGTAAACTGAGACGAATGTCCTTTTAAGATCTTTTAATTTTTTTTTAATTTCTGAAATTAGATAATATGAAGCCTGACGATCGCAGAGGACGTAAAAAAAATAAGAGTTTTAGTTTTATTTCTTGGGAGAATTAATCCCCATTGGAACTTCAAATCAAATTTTCTCTGAAAGTCTAAGAATATTCTATAGTATCAAATTCTTCAATAATTTTTCTCCGTTTCATCTTTAAATGTATTAGAAAAGATATAAATAACTTCACCTTTCTTCCATGAGTATTTAAAAATATTTATTTTAAATATATGAAGGAAATTTTCGGGAAATCTCCGCTTTCCCTTTTTCAAGCCGTAAATAAATGGGAATAGAATCTAATTTACAAACAACAAACAAAAATGATTGAAAACCCAACAAATTGTAAAGATAAGTCAACAAACTTAATTGTTTAAGAACTGGAATTTCACCTAGTATTATAGAAAATTCTCCATAACTACACGTTAACTTTCAGAAATCCTTTATTCGTGATATTTCGCAAATTTGATTCAAATCTGCTTCTTCGGACGTTTAAAAAACTCCTTCTCTAATACACAGAATACATAACAATAATACGGCTTACAAAGGTATAGTACATGTAGAAAACCAAGTGTAATACATCCAAAATGTTACAATATTATTGAGATACAATAAGATTGATGGGAACAAAAAAAATGGGAAAGACTACCTCATTATTATTCATTATTGTTGATAAATATTTATCTAAAATGTTACAACCTGATTAAAATACAATAACTTCTTTACTAATATTTTTTGTTTTAGAGGAATTTATCAGTGTTTCTAATGCTTTTTTTAAATTTGTGTAATGTGCAACTGTTAACCTTTAGAAATTTGTCTTTATTTATGCAGGGGAAGGTGTTGATGATACATGATTCTATTCTGAACCTATCTTTTACACTTGGATGTAAAAGATGTATTACACTTGGCTTTCTACATGTACTATACCTTTGTAAGCCGTATTATTGTTATGTATTCTGTGTATTAGAGAAGGAGTTTTTTAAACGTCCGAAGAAGCAGATTTGAATAAAATTTGCGAAATATCACGAATAAAGGATTTCTGAAAGTTAACGTGTAGTTATGGAGAATTTTCTATAAACTTAATTGTTGTTACAATGTTATGTCAATACATGAATCATGTCAGCATTATAACAAAGGGATCTCTATTACTAAATAATCAATATAAACAAATATTATTAATAATTAAATACATCAAAGGAAGCAGTTTTTTTAACATTAATTTTGATAAAGTCCTTAATTAATAAAATAGTATTAGGGGCTACGCTGGTACCCTCATAACTGTTAAAATTTTCCTCTTTAGTATTTTTAATGATACAGCTCTCAATAATTTTTCTTAATTTTAAACCTGTTTCTTTAAAAATAATGTTGACATTAGAGTCCATAACATGCTCTAGTTTTAAGCAATGTTCCGCGATGTCAGATATATCAGAATTTTTATTTTTCAAGGCTCTACCGTGCTCTGTGACACGTTCGAAAAAGGTCCGTTTTATTCTCCAATGTAAAATTTACCACATGATTTATAATCGATTTTGTAAATTAACCCCATTTCATTTTGATTTTCGACAAGATTTAATTTTTTAAAAAGTTAATTTTTAATTTTGTTTTTATATTGGAAACTAATATTAATATTATAGGATCAAAATCAAAGAAATTAAAAACTATGAAAACATTACCTATGTCCCGTATCTCAATGAAAACAGTGTTTTTTTTTCATTTAATCTTTATGAAAATTTGCTTCATGTATTTAAAATAAATATTTTTAAATACTCATGGAAGAAAGGTGAAGTTATTAATATTCTGTAGTAGATGATGAATGGCAACAGAGATGAGTGTTCTGGTATTGTAGTTTTTTTATCAGTTAAATGTTTTCATTGAACAACATAAGATCCCTTAAGACTGAGTCTGTTTTAGACAAGGACTGTAGATACCCAACTTCGTACAATTTTCAAACCCTTTTGATTAGCTTATAGTTTACTGATGTATGTATTTACTAGTTCTGGTGTTGTAGTTTTTTTATCAGTCAAATGTTTTCATTGAACAATATAAGATCCCTTAAGACTGAGTCTGTTTTAGACAAGGACTGTAGATACCCAACTTCGTACAATTTTCAAACCCTTTTGATTAGCTTATAGTTTACTGATATATGTATTTACTAGTTGTGCCCCGCGGTTTCACCCGCGTTAAATTGTGATTATACAATCTGTTTCATACACATGAGTACGTAACTAAGTGCATCTCATTAACTATAAATACCATCTGGAAATTAAAATACATGGCCCTTCTCGGTAATGTTCGGTTCTCGTCGTGTGGCCAACCCGCCCCCGATTGTTACTTATTTAATAAAATAAAATGTCCATTACTATTTTACTTGCTGTTTTTTGTGACGAATTAATTGTAATTTTACTTTTCACTGTAGTCCCCCAGCAATAATTATCAACAGTTAATCTTTGATTCGATCGAATTAGTTTAAACGTTGGGATTTACATACATTGACAGAATCCAATATAATACTATGGAAAAGTGCCATTAAACAAATAAAGAAGTTAATTGCTTTGTATTTATACTAATAGATACAATTTTATACATACAATAAAGTAATATTTAATTAATTGTATCTATAATATAATGTTACCTATTCAAAACACGATCGTTGCAACCAATTAAAAAAAAAACTACCTACAAATTTATTTTATTAAACCTAACTAAAACCTAAAATTTATATAAAGTCAAATGTACGCTTACCTATTATGGTTAGTACCTAGTATATATGAAACGCGTAGAATTATTCAATTAAACTAATCAAACACATCCACAAAAATTAGTTCGCTAAAGCACAATTGTTGCGTAAGGAGCCGACCACATGACTGAGCCGTATGGCCTGGTACCTCGCTCGCTGACCTGGGCATTCACAGTTCGGCCCTTCTCGGTAATGTTCGGCTCTCGTCGATAGATTTATAATAGTAGTATAGATTATAACGGCAATTATAGTTCCAATTGCCATTTTCAAATTAAAAATAAGCAGACGGATCGGATGTAAATAAACAATCTCAGATTCAAAAAAGAGGTTGAATACATTCATTATTGATGGGGGATAGGGGAAGGAAACATGAATCAAAAAACAATATAAAATGAGTTACAGAATTGTATTTTTTGTTTAATTTGTTTTGTTTTTCTTTTATTGAAATAATTTCTTTAATCCGATTTTTGAACCCTTTTCAATGTACTAGATGTTATGTAAATCATAATGATTTTCCGCCTGGTTTTTTTCAATCTATTATTTGTAAATTTAAACCTTTATTTAAATATTTTTAATTACTTAATTAAATTTATTATCTATATTTATAATGACTATTTTATTGTATTAATTTCATTATATCATGCCATGTCTTTGTTAATTATACATATAATTATAACTTATTTTTTATTGTTTTGTGACTCATGTTTCCTGCCCCTTCCCCTATTAATAATGTATTCGACCTCTTTTTTGAATCTCAGATTGCCAGATTGGTTGACGTTTATGTTTACTGCTCCTCTCCTATTGGTCGTAGCGTGATGTTATATAGCCTATAACCTTTCTCAATAAACAGTCTATTTAAGGCAAAAAGAATTTTTCAAATCGAACTGGTAGTTCCTGACATTAGCGCGTTCAAACACACAAACTCTTCTGCTTTATAATAGTAGTATAGATATATTTATTCGAATTTTCGGAAATTCCCAATTCTTTTTCCGTTGAACTTCAATGAACTTATTAAAATTTAGTATCAACATTTTTTTTTTAATAGGACCTTCCTGAAAAAAAAGAGGATTTTAAAAGTACCAATACTCTACTTTCCAGAGACGACCGTGAACTTGCAGACGCTACTGATATTTTTGAAGCTGTTTTGAATGACGAAGACAATGAAGGTAGACCTGAACATGAGAAAGTTTACGTTCACACGGAACCAGAGGAACCTTCTAGTAAGAATGAAATCATATAGCATTTAAATATAACTGGATTGAATGAAAGTAAAAAAAAAAAAGCTTTATTAGTATTATGAGATTAAAAGAAAGAAAAATACATTTAATTCAGAATTTGTGAAAAAAGGACGAATACATCTTTTTTCTCCCTTCAAATAGCATTTTTATTCTAACTGTTTATCATGCCTGTTTATTGATCCTGATTATCCTGTTAATATTGTTTTGTTTTGTTTTTTGTTTTTTCATTACGAATGAAGAACATTAGACAAGCGAAATTATATTTATATTGTAATTCACTTTTTATTTCTATTTTTGTAGCATATGAGTGCAACAGCTGGTTTTGCCGGGGTAAAAAATAAAATATGAAGATCATAATGTGCAGTTTGCAGGATTCCAAAGAACTCCGATTTCATGATTTATCTGTAATATTTGTGTGTACGATCAATAAAGTAACATAAAAATAAAGCAAATCTTCAATTAAAAAAAAAACCTCACTTTTTTTAAATCTCTTTATTAATTTCTTTATTTATCATTTTCTAAATAAAGTTGAGTTTTTGTTAGAAAATAATAATTGGAAAGAAGCTGAATGACGTCGTAATACTTAAAAAGATCCTCATTCTATAGATCAAACATAGGACGTAGCTTTACCATAACAAGAATATGCAAAGTGTAAGACAAACGTCACCAGGAACTTATCACTACCAAAGTCTACCAAAGCGACTTAATAAAGAAAAAGTTTATTTTGTTTAGATATTGGTAAGACCTGCACAAAGTTTACATAATAGAAATAACAAAAAATTCAAATTCAATAGATTCAAATGTTGTTCTGATTCAAATCAGTCAAATGGATATAAAGAAAACTTTCAAAAAGAAAACCTTCGATGTTCTTATTTTACTCATTGGTATTAAATAGCTTTGAATCTTAAATCCTTTTATCTAATTTCTAGTTTTGAACCCTCATCAAATAAGAATTAATAAAAATTACTTGGAATTGGGGTGGGGACAAATCGTACTGCATTTCATATTTCAAAAAGAACTCGACATTTCGTCTAAGAATGTTACTCAATAATTACAATTATTTCTTTTCTTAGCTGAATTGTAAATATCTGAACTGAAGAATTCACATTTACAGTACCTTTTTTGCTTTAGTTTACCATTCTGAAATTATACAGTAGTTTCTCGGAATCTTTCAAGAATTAAGTTGTTTGAAAGGGCAATTCTTGAAACATCACAGAGGTTACAGAAAAAAATGAAGCAAGCTATTATAAATATTTTTGTCTCATTAGAATTGGGTAAATTGTAATTCAATGTAAGAGTTTTATTCATATTTTAAGTTTCGCATAACAAATAGTACGGATATTAAGAATATGATACTCTACACTGTTTTTAGGTAAATATCGTGACTGGCTTGAAAATTTTCAATTTTGCACAATTTAGAAGACTTTTTTCCGGATTGAGAGGAATAATTAATCATCTAGAAAATTAGTTAACTTTCAAAAGTCTGAAAAGAAAAACAAAATACTAACAAAAATACAAAAAGCCCAATGAAGAAACCACTAAATGGAAATACAGTTGACTCGCGATAATCCGACAGTTACGGGACCGAAAGGGTGTCGGATTATCAAAATTGTCGAATTTCCAAAGATTTTTTAAAACTGAATTTTGACTTCCAAGGCAAGAAAATTCAAGTTATTTATATACAGTACTACAGTTTCTTATATTGTTACAATACATATTGAGTACATATTTTACGGCCTTTGAGGATATAAAAAAAACTCAACTAAGCATAGTTTTACACAAATGAATACGTATGTATGTAATACTAATTTATTACTGTATTTATGTCTTAAAAAAATAAAATTACAGTATATAATGTAAAATATAATTTTATGTCTTAAAATAAAAAATAAAAATACGTACATATGTCTGTATCTGCAGCAAGCGCAGTGACGTCATCCGACACGGCGTCGGACTGTCAAATGTCGGATTATCGCGAGTCAACTGTATATCGTAAAGATATATTCTACAATACTTGAGAAAAGGAAGTAGAAATTACAGAAAGGCGAAAAAAATAGACATTTCTACTTTTTTAATGAAGCTATTTAACAAGATAATACAATAAATAGAGATTTGTTTTTGAAATTAAATATTGTTGGAATGTAAACATTGAAGTGAAAATACTAATATGTGAGATAATGTTAGTCATTGTCTAATAATACAAAAACCTTGGTCCATTGAAATTAAGGTAATTGATATAACTAATGCAAGAATTGACTTTGTACATCAAGAAAGAAATACTGAGGATGTGAGTTTCTTCCAAGGATTTAAAAATATGTAGTAGTAATGGTAGTGAATTGATTAGTTTATATTAAAGAATTACGTCCAGAGTATTTCTATTTTGACAGAATTCCTTTAGGACTTGAGAAAACTGAATTCTTTATTCTCAAAATTGGAATATAGAAATTGATAGAACGGAAATACTCAATTCACGAAATATCCAATTAATCCAGTTAAACTGAGTAAACATTATATGAATACATAATCGGATCTTAAAAGATCGAATCTGATTTCAAGCTATAAAGGATAGTGTGCAAACAAGGTTCAAATATACTTCAAAACTTTTAACTTCCATAATCATACTTAAAGAAATGATTTTATTTTAAGACATAAAGATCTAATCAAGCTTTTTTAGTCTATCTTTGAAGGAATTCCAGTAGAAAGATTTTATTCACGGTCAACATTTATTAAACTGCTTTTAAGTTTAATTTCACTTCAATTAATTAGTTATGATTAGTTTCAGTTATTTGAAAAATAATCCATATTCTCCTTTTAAAATAACAGGAATAGGAAGGAAGATTTTTGATACCAATATTGGTTTTCTTTTTTTTCCTACCTGAAACAAAAATGAACCAACCCTTACAATTTAATTAAAAATTTGGTTGTAGTTTCTATAGATTGCGATAACAAAAATTTCTTTGACAATGTCAACGAAGATTACATGATTTTCTAATTTACTTCATTTTAAAATGTAATTGTTACACTTATTTTATCAGTTTTGTTCTTAATACATTCTCAATCGATTTATTTTGTTCTTTATATGATTTCATTCAAAATGATAATTTTTACATTTCAGCTCCACTCATTGCGTTGATAAAAAGGTTTATATTATTTTTAAGAATTTTTGAAAAAAAATTATTGAAAAGAAGTTATTTTGTATTGAAATTTTGGAGCGGCTGGATTCAAAGTCGGAGATTTTTCCCACATTAAATTCTCCATCCAACCGAGTGCTAGGATTTCTTAATCGGAGTTAAAGGCGAGCGATCGTTAACTAGCAGACCTGAATTTAGTCCTGTTCGTAACGCCGGAAGTTTTACCTCCCGCCACCCCAAGAGCCAATACTTTAACTTTAATGAACAAAGCTGATTTTTACAATAAAACGAGGGAAAGATTCTTCAAATAAGTACAATTTTTCATTTACTTCTTTCACACATTAAAACCAGCTAATGTTTAGGTAAGTCATTAATTTGTCTTATGATTGCAAATTTTAAACATAAGAATTTAATATCTTAAGATAAATAGATAATTGTGAATAAAATTCACATTAGTTATGTTGTAAAATTAAAGGTCTCCATATATTTTAAAATTATATATATATATATGTGTGTGTGTGTGTGTGTGTGTGTGTGTGTAGCTACATACATAAAAAGAAAAGTCCTGACTCACTCACTCACTGACTCATCAACGCCCAAACCCTTGGACCGATGTTGCACAGATGTTCCGTTTATGATGTAGACAAGGAATAAGGCCGGATTTTTCGAAATTCCCACGGGATAGAGGATAAACAGGATTTATATTTTCGCATTAAAGTTGCCTTGTCGATATACAGGTGTGTGGCGCCAACCCGCAATACATCTGAGTTATCCGGAGAAGGCCTGGGAACGGGCTGGGAATGATATATTTTCCAATCTCGATATTAATTTGCTAAATAAATAAAGTTTTTTTTTTATGCTACGCAAGATTCCGGAGCGAAGCTTGATACCCGGTTAGTATAATATGTACATAAACTTTCGGCGTTCCGAAATGTATTGAAATTTATCAGTAGGTGGCGCTGTGGCAAAAACTAACATTATTTGCATCATGTTAAAATCTACTGAGATTCAGGTAGGACATCCTGGCTTTCAACCAGTAGAAGTCGAAAACGAGAAGACATCTTCTCTCGCATTGAAGATGTGGATAAATCAAGTCAATCTTCGTGTGATAGCATAAGCCGCAGTGGATTTACCATATCCCACTGTAAGGCTAGTGATACGTTAGATATCGGGGTATTATCATTACAAGATGCACGTGCAGCTAAAGCTTTTGGTGACATTCGTGTCCTATTCGCACTTCAGTTCCTGATGAAAATGACAATAGATATCAAGTGGCAGTAGAACTTCCTTTGGAGTGATGAGGCTCACTTCTATTTAAATGGACAAGTGAATACACACAATTGTCGCATTTAGGCTTCAGAAAGCACTGAAGTTATCCAAAAAATTGAAGTTTCTTTGCATTCTCCAAATAGACACTGCGATATGGATTTACGGCCATTTTCATCATTGGGCCATATTTTTTTGAAGAGTTAACATCGACTGGGTCTCACACCTGTTCCATCACTGGACAGCAATATTATTATTATTAAGAGCCTCAGGACTCCTCCTCTAACTAAAGATACTTTAATTCTAATAACCCTGTATATTCCTTTGTCTGATAAAATTAAGAAGGAATTCTAGAAAGACTAGAAACAGATGTTAAGCAATTGGATATATTGAACTTGAATATAACGAAAAAGGTTCAAGATAATGACAAAAAGACAATGATAAGAAGGGACATGTTAAAGAGATGAGGCAAGTTTGTCCAGCGAGTGTCACAGTTGATAAATTTGTCATGCATTCACAGTTAAACTCCACAGCGCGATTTATAGACTAACACTTTTTCTTTAAAGTTATCTTCAGACAATTGGAAGAAACTCTTTCAAGCTGTTTTCCCACATCTGAATGAGAAGAATTTTATGTAGCATATTTTTTTTTCCTTAGAAGCACTTCCAAGAGTTTCTTGAAATGCCGCATAGGATCACATTTGTCGGATTTCCAAGCCAAAGTTTCTTTCAATCAATCTGAATTTCATCTATAGAATGATTCTGGAACCATTTCGTTTCGATGGAACATTTAAGGTCTCTTTCTATAAATAAAGAAAAAGGATATTTTATTGACAAGATTTTATTAGGACATGTTAGAAAAACATATTTCAGCTCTTCAGATTCTTTCTCGTTTCTAATTTAAAAGAAAATAATTCATTGAAGTACAAATGTTTATACAAGAGTATTTCGTTTTCTTGAAAACTTTAATGTAATTGAAGTGAAACTAATCAAACAATTATATAGATGTAACAGAGTGTGAACCACATCTAGATGCCGAATTAAATATGGAAATAAGGAACTCAAATCGATGATGAACTTTAAGTGATTGAGTGAAAACTAGCTGGACAAAAAATTAAATCACATCAGAAATGATATGGCTCACCAGGATATAGATGAAAACAGCAACAGTCTACTTAATAGAACACAAACGTTGAACTTCCATCTTCTCCCCACTTGTTTCGAAATCGTATTCGAACGATCGGTGGACCTATTCCGTCGTTAATCGGGTTTGTCTTTATAATTTGGAATGGCTTGTAGATTCCCCTTCACACTTCATCAGATTATGTGTTTAATCCTCATCAGGAACACACTGGAGTTCGAGTACGTCGATACTAACTGGAACCGCTAATCCTTGATGCACTAGAATAACTTCCGCTGCATCATGGATGTAAGTCTTTTAACACTAAACTTTCAGAGGCTTCAATTTGCACTGTCATCACTTAAAAGAATAACTGACATTCTTTTCAATCAGTCGAACTTGGCACCTGATACGAATGTTAAAATTTAATAAAACACCTTTTAAACTTATAGGATCTCTTTTTTCAGACTGCCTTCTTACGGAGAACTCAAGCTATCACAGTTATTCGAATCGATTGCACTGACTCACAACAATTGCACTCACGAAATATCAAAGCTTGCTGTGATATCACTGTTCACTTTGTTACCAATAAACACAATCTCTCATGAGATGCATAATTACACTATCACTTTTTAAAATTATTAGTGTGTCTTCAATAATTCACTTAAAATCAACCACAGTAATTCTCCAAAACCGAATGAACATGATTAACTGATTAATATCTCGTGAATGGAGTAAATTTCGCATTAATTTTACTAATCCATATTTTACTAATGAAGTATTTTTTTTAAAACAGGCCAAACTCAAACTTTTCTATTACGGGATACAACATTATTGCGAGTATAGTGCAACAAAATAAATTTAAGCTCAGTTTAAATGTGTATCAGTTTATAGTTTGACTTTAAAACTTTCATATCATCCCAATAATATGGTCGTGAGCCATATATGTCATATACGCCATACCATATATGCCATCACGGATAATACGTTTTGGATTGTTGGAAGATCGATAAGATCAGTAGTATGTTGTTACAAGTTTCCTAAGTTACACGGAATGGAGCTCAAGTAAAGTTATATGCTACAGGAACCTTTAGAAGAGAACTCCAACATGGACTGTGCTTGAATTTCAGCTTTATATGAAATTCTTAAGTAATCTTAAGAAGTGATGGACTGAAACCTAGACTTAAATCTCACGGAGAATCATGTATAGGATTGAACCAATGGATACAGGATAAATAGAATTCAGGTTTCACGGTATCGGAATCCAAGGAAAATATTCAGTGTTGGAATTTCCAGTGATGCGAATTCTACGTAGTGGAAAATTCAGAAAGGTGAATTTCTGAACTATAGCTGATCAACAATGAAGACATCGTGCTTGGGATTAGTATTTTGTTGTGTCTACTCAGATCAAAGTGAGGAACCATGTTTCTACAGGCAGGCGATTAATTCAATCGTAGAACAAGGTTAAGGTAAAGATCTTTTATATATTACTTATTGCACGGGTGAGTTCCAAGGATTAGCTAGGACAATTGGAACGGATGAGTTCCAGGAATAGTTAGGACTGCAGGAACGGACAAGTTCCGAAGTTAGTAATTAAATTAAGTTAAAGGAACTGACATGTTCCGAAAGATTAGTCAAGCTAATTCGAACGGACGAGTTTGAAGCACAGCTAAATTTATTGGAACGGACAAGTTCGAAGTTTAGATAAGTTAAATGGAACGGACGAGTGTTAAGTTAGCTCATCGTGAAGTTTATTATCACCCCCTGCTTTTTAATTGAGGATAGTTAGACATGCTAATCAAGTTTAAATTTTCTTCAGTCACATTTACAGTAAAGCCTGGAAAAAAAAATAGCTAATTTTTCGTTACATATTTTGTGATTCATCACTTAATAGCTTTTAAATAAACCAATCATTATAAATCTAATTCTTCAAATTTAACGATATTTTTGCAGTTTATGTTAGATTTTACCAATTCATTTGCCAAATTACTTAAATTAATATTTACTTCAATTCCTTCATTTCTGTTCATATTTTTACTTTTAGTATTTCTTATGAAGAAACTTTCTATAATTTTCCTTACTTTTTGTATCTTTTTCCAAGTATATTGTATCTTTTTCACTTCTTTACTGAAAGCAGGCCCAAATTTCTACTGTGTTCAGCCAATTCTGATTTGTGATTTTGTTTTTTCTTTATATAATTTACATGTTCGAATACTCTTTCTCTTATACTCTCCTATATAACTCTCTCCTATATAAAAATTTTTACAATTTAAATATTCGATTTTGTATACGATACCCATACTGTTTCTCGAATCACTAGTATTGAATTTGTGACACAAAATATTTTTTAATTTATTTCTATTGTCTAATAATGTTATATTTTTTACAGATTTTTCTTCAATTGAACACTACTACTATTTAAATAAGGAATAACTACTTTTCGATCCTTACTTTTATCAAGTTCTTGACTTTAAATGTGTTGTAATCCCTAATTTTTTTATTAATAAGAAATTCTCCATAAACCTTTTTCTTAAATATTGTTTTCATTTTTTGTAATTCTATTTTAAAATCTTTTTCGACACTTGTAGTTTTATCAATTCTATGAATACAATTTTCAATGATATTCTTTTTTATTTGCATTTCATGTCCTGAATTAAAATTTAAAACATGATCACTTTGATATTCTTTTCTGTAATGTTTTAATTTTAAATTGTTTCCTTCTTTTAAATCTTTTAAATTTTATATCTAGAAAATTTAAGCTACTATTTTTTTTTCTTTCTGCACTTTGAATTTTATATCCTTAGTTTTATGTTAAGGAAATTTAATAGAATTATTTTACAAGCAGAAAAAAGTTAAATCTTCTGTTACCCAAAATCGAATAAAATACTTTCTTTTTAAAACATTTGTTTTCCTAAATTGACTAATTTAGGAGAAAACAATAAATCCTAAATTTTGCTTATTGAGCATTTAACAGCGATTAGAATTTTTCTTTAAATCAATAGAATATAAATGTTTCATCTTTCTTTCTTTCCATAATTATTTACCGAATAAGCAAATATTAAATGCACAGTGCTGTGTAGCTCATTACTTAAACATGTTTTTTTTTTCCTTACTATGAAGAATAATAAAGGTGTATCTATTACGATAATCGTAACGAATTAAAACATGAGCTTAATTATTTGTTGCAATAATCAACCAATTACTAATTAACACTTAGATTAAAGAATATCTATCATCTCTTTTGATTTCGTAATTCTCTTCAAATGTAACACAATATTCGAAAAGAAATATCTCTTCTCAGTTGAACTGCACAAGAGATTCTTATCACATGATCAAGAGCCTCTAGATCCTGTTCTTCACTTTTTTCCCGTCCTTTTCATTCCGAAGACTGAGTCGACAGTTCTGCTTCTGCAACTCAACCAAGATGGTTCCAAAGATCGTCTTAGTTTTGTTGGTGAGTGGAATTCTGGCTTATCTTACAGCAGAGGCTGCTCCACCCAAAGACAAAGTAAGTGAAATATATTGTCTTCACAAAAAAAAAGAAAAAAAAAATGAAAGAAAAAAAAAAAACTCATTTTTTTTTCTAGATTTTGATTTTATTGCTGACATAATAGATTGAATTGTTTTATTAGTACATGTGAGAATCATTAAACATTATAAAAAATATTCCGAAAAAAATATTAAGCTCTAACAATACTTTTTATATTGAAATCATAAAGTCATCCGATCATCATTGAAAATCTTTGAGTAAAATATGTTGGCATCTTAGTCATTCGTTATTGTAATAATAATGCAATCTAAGCGAATAAAAGAAGTTTAAGTCGAGGATAAGTATTTTAGACATTTAGGAACAAAAATTGCATAAAATAATAACGGAAGCAATCAGTTTTATTATTAGCAAAAACTTCTGTAACTGTTCGGACGCAATCTCAAAGACTTTGTCAGTCAACTTCCTTTTTTTAAAGGAAGGTTTGAAATAAATTACCCATTCTTAATTTAATAAGTTACTGTCATACATTACACACAAAAATGACTTTCTTTTCATTTTTACATTCTCAGATATAAAAAAAAAATCAAATAACATAAAAGCTTGATGGTGATTTCTCCGGGAAAACGGAATGGTTGTTATTAGGTAACGGATAACTGACATGTCTTTGTACAGTTTGACCGGGAAGTACCCTTTAATTGGTAGTCATATTTTAAGAAATGTCCAACGCGTCTGTGTGTTCGCCATCATGCTGTACACACAAGTTCATACGCCGCTACGTCCTACTTGACATTTTTGGAGAATGTCCAGTGTGATGGTTCGAAATGCGTCCTTATCTGCATTGCGCAATTCTTCATTTGTAACATAACGACGTTCATAGACGTAAGCCTTGATGATTCCCCACAAAGAGGCGTCGTGAGATCAGGATTTCGTGGTGGCCTTTTCAATGGAACTGGCGATGCTGGAGTACAGCGTCCTGGAAAATGTTCATGAAGAAACCCGCGCACAGTAAGAGCGAATTGAACAGGTGTCCCGTCCTGCCGTAGCCATACACGTTGCATAATACCCGCGTTCATGTGTAACATGTGTAAATAAGGTTTGTCATTAATATGACCATCCAAAAAATTTGGTTCAAACAAATAATACTACTACTAAATAATAGGATGTACGGTAACTTCCCGGCCACACTGTATATGTTATAATATTAAATCATAAAATACTAGACCTATATTTAAGAATCGGGAGCGAGGGGGAGGACGGCTACAAGGCCCCGATGTATAATTTTGATTCACAGAAACTAAATGATTCAACATTTAATCTGATTGAATCTCATACTTTTTTTTATAAACTAAAAGGAAATTTCGTAAATCAAAATGGACAATGATTGATAAGAATCCTGTAATGAAGGAGAATAAAAATATTTAATTTCATCAATCGTAAAAAGGCAAATAACTGAAGAGTTTCATTTCATAAGGCATCAATATCATTGTGAGGCGGATGCTTTAAGTCAACACCCACTTTAATTAGTCTCAGATCCGGTTTTTGATGAATTTTATCTCTCATAATATTATTTCCTTAATGCTATTTATAAAAAAATATAAGATTATTTTTTTTATATATAATTAGAAAATCTATATACAAAATGTTCCAAACATTGTAGAATTTCTAAATAAGAAAAAAATTACAAAAATTCTTATAGAAAATAAATAAAATAAAATTTAAACTCCTCAATAATCTTCTTTCTTTCCATTTGAAAATATTAAATAAAAATACTCTCTTCCACACATGATATTAGTATTTAAAAATACTTCCTGAAAATTTGTCTCTTACATTTAGTATTTTTAATAAATTTTTAAATACTAATGTCATGTGTGGAAGAGAGTATTTTTATTTAAAATAAAATTTAAAATTTCACATTCATCTTTTTTTATCATCTTAAAAAAATCTAAATGATAGACACTATATATGAGTTTTATGGAAAAATAAAAAATTGTACAATATTTTATAATCATTTTATAGAAATTGTAATTTCAAAATTGGAGTTAGAAAGAAGATAATCTATTTTTTTATCTTTTTAATATACTAAGTTTTATATATATTAAATTAGAAATATATTATTGGCTTTTATCAAAATACACATAGTTTAAAAAACAATTAAAGCAACATTTTTTTATTATTATTTTTATGAGGTTGCTCTTTCGAAAAATTTTAAAAGTAAGGAGTAAATTATAACATTTCGATCACTGCAATTGTATTAATTAAAATTTTATTAATAATTCGACATTAATTCAGATTTAATTATTATTTTCTATTCATAAATTTTGTTGACGTAGATAAAAATTTATTTTGACAAAACTAAACTTCCATCCCCGTAAACTCTCCCTGCTAATATTCGCCTTCTCTTCTCTTTAACAACTAATTATTGTCTTTATTTTTTTTTCTAAATACCTTATAGAGTTACTTTTGCTTTTCATAATTTTTACTATGTTTACATATTGTGTAATCTCACTTTATAAAAGCTTATTATTCATATTATCTATTATTATATATATTATTATTTATGTTTTAGATATTCTAATAGGCTATAACTACAATATTAATTAATAAAATATTAACATAATGGCTGATATTCTTCTCTTTAATCTTACAATTAATTTATAACATTTAGTTAATAATTTAATTTACATGTTATTTTTAAAATTTAATCTATTCATATTATTTTCCTCAATGTTTTAAATTGATCTCAAATAATAATAGGCATAGAAAGTTCATTAGAAAAGTAAAATTCACATTTCATATTGTAATGAATCTCTTATGAGGTCAATTTTAATTTTATTTTATGAAATTTACATTCAAGATGCTGTCAGTTTGAAACTAGCAATAATCTATATTAATTTAACTCTGCAAGATTTTACATAACCATCCGGGAACTCCTCCTGTGGATTCCAAAGGCATTACAAAGATAGTTAAAAAAAGCCTTATACTATGATAACATCCATACTGTCAATTGCATTCCACATTTGTTCTTGTTGTTATTTTCTTTGAGGGGGGTCACTGTTTACATCTTTAATGTCTTATTCTTCCCCTCTTCTCCTTTTGAGCTGGCTGAGTAGCAGTGGAGAGCTCAACAAGCTCGAAACGGTCGTCCCATGGTCTCAGATCAACTCAAAAGACATCCTAATTCAATTATGAATTGATTACTTCTTGTTATCCTTGTTATTTTTTTTCTTTATGATTTCTGTTCTGATCAAATCCTTTTTGAGGTAGCCAAGTGCTGCCCAATCGCGAACAAATTGTGGAATGCAAAACATTGGAATGCAATTGTTTTTTGTTTTTTTTTATTTTCTTATTTTTTTATTTTTGAGAGGTCGCTGCTTCTATTTTGAAAACCATTGTCTTTATCTTCAAACTCTGTAGATGAAGAACAAACAATCTTTTGCTAAGTCTTTCACTGTATTAAAAGCTTTTCAATAAAGCTACAGGGTGAGTAGGTACAGGTAAAACGCTAGGAAATCCCTTAGTTATTATATTTTAAATTAAAAATATTTTAAATTAAAAAAAATCTTTAGGAAACCCTCAATGTTTGGCTTTCCTAGAGAGAGAATCTCCCTGTATAATAAGTGAATGCCTACAGTGGGGAAGAAAGGAGTCAATATCCTTGTTGATTTTTAAATTTTAATAGAACTCATATAATTCTCTGGAAAAACGTTTTGTAGGCATCGCATAAATCTTTTTTTCCAAAGTTATGATTATCCATTTAAATTCTAAAATCTTATTTAGGTTAATACGATTAGATCAGTTTCTCATTTCATTTCTTTTAGTGGGTTATACGCGTATTTGTTTCGTAAAATTAGGTAAAAATAGATTATCTAAGAAGAGATAAAATTAGATCAACTACACAGTTACCCCCTCATTGACCCTTGAATGAACAAACGATGTCAGAATTCTCAGTAAAGGATTCTCAGTAATTAGAAGTTGGGTGATCGTTCAAGAACAAGTGTTCTTTTTCCTTGAAGAAGTTCAACCACAAAACAAAAGAAGACATGTGAATCCTAAGGTTAATTTTACTGGAAAAATTACAAAGAAACAGCAAACGAATCAAACTCTTCCATAAACTAAAAAATCATTTTTTTTAGTGTTTAGTGTAAAAAGTATTCTATAAACTTTCTCTCTCTCTTTTACATTTTGAATCAAACCATTATTTTATCACTAGTATATATTAACAAATCTGGGTCTTTTCAAAAACATAATAGATAAAACTGTCGTTGCAAAAATACAAACCTGGAACCATTGATTTATAACACAATACATATCCAATATTACTGTAAATCTGTTTTTAATTTTATATTCTTCCTTTGTTTAAATCTAAATAAAAGATTTGGGGTAAAGAAATAAAATTAATTGTAATTTGTTTTTCATATTTTTAGAAAAAAAATGATTTCGAGTCTTCCATAAGCCAATTACCAAAGGACGAGCGAGAGTTAATTCGGCAGATGTACACAATGCTCGATGATACAGTGAGAAGGGAGGAAGCAGAAGAAAGAAAGGAAAAATTAAGAATGGAAAAAATGTATGAGCTTGAAAAGAATGAGAGGAATGACGATATGCTGAAAAAATAACTTTTAAAAGTAATTTGAACTTAATTTCACTTCAAAAACATTTTGCTGAATATATTGTAAAAGATTATGAATTTAATAAATCATTTTATCCCACATTTTTACTTTCAATAAAAATAAAAATATTTAAAAACAAAATGAATATTTATTTTCCTTTTCATGTTTGAATTTGTTTAAAATTATTATCTTATCAATTTCTTTTATAGTTACATGATAAACTCTAAGTTCAAATAAAAAAAATTGCTAAAATTAATAAAAAAAAATAATTTTCAGAACATAGAAAAAATTATAAAGCATTTTTGTTGTTTTCAGATGACTTTTATTTCCATCAGAAACATAAAATAAAATTAAAATAATTTTGTCTTTTTTAATCTTATTTGGAAGCCATGGAATTATTAAGATTTAGTCTAAAAAAATTACTTACCTAAGATGGTTTTACAAAACTCATTAAGAACCTCAAATGAGTGTTTAAGTAACTATTAAATATTTGAAAGTATAGAAATTAACTAGTATAAAATTACTCAATTATTTTATAAAAGAATACAGATTAATTTTAATTACATTTAACGTATATTCACATATAGTATTAATAACAAACATAATTCTAAGAAATGTAATATTTAATCAAAAATTAAAATTATGTAAAAAAAATAAGAATATTTATAAGGAAGGATATAATTTACTTGCAAACAATCAGTTACTATGTTTAAAACCACTGCTAATAATGAAATCAAACTTTTACTATTATACCATCTACAGCAATTATTATAAGAAAGAAAAGTTCTCACATGACAGTCTTCCATTTCTTTATTTTCTTGTCTCCCTATTTCTTCCAATCCTTTTTTTCTTAATTTCATTTTTTAGAATATGAAAATACATAACTATCTCCAGTTACTCATTTTATCGGTCATTTGTTACATATCATTTACAACATATAATTTGTAATAAATCGTTCTTTTTAAAAATATATACCATTATAAAGTAAAATATAGAAACCTGAATGTTTCAACTTACTAAATTGATGATAAAGGCCATCATTGATGACTAGAATCTATCTCCCTTTAAGCTTAATACGGATAAATTAAAGCTTTTTTTAAATTTTTTTAATTAATTTTTAAATTCAGGTGTGTTATCTTAGTATTTAATTATATATGTCAATCTGCGTGTATTGAACTATGTAAATATTAGCTTTCATAGATTTAATTTAAATAAACATATTTTATTTATATATTTTATTTTTTATTTTTATTTTATTTTTTTTCAAAAATACTTAGTTGGTATTCATAAAACAACATTAAAAAGATAAAGAAGTACGTTTTGACCAATGATTTGTAACCTCTTTATAAGCTTAGTTACTTTTTCATTAAAGACTTCTCTATTTAAACAATAGATCTTAGTGTCTATTACATTATTGAAGAGTAAAATTAAACATTTTTTTTTTTACATATTGTAGATGCTGAATGCCAGGGATCAAAAGACTATTCTACTTTTGAGAATTAAAATTTCACTTTTTTTCTTTAAAAATATGAATGTAATTGGAAAAATCAATTGTATCAATCAGTTAAACAATTTGCAGCATTGAAAAATAGATACCTGTAGGCTTAAAATTTCAATAAATTCAATTATTTTATTATAAAATTGTCTCTTAAACGTTTGATTTAATTTATTTCATTATTATTTTATAAAGAAACTGGACTGAAAATAAAAGCAACTGATATTTTTTTAAAAAATAAGTTTAATTAGAAGATTTTTTTTTATAAGTTTAATTAGAAACACTCATTTAACTTATTTTAAAAAATACGATTTAAAAACACGCTTAAATCCTGAAAGTTTTATATCAGTTTGAAAACTAGAATAATAAATGAGCTTTTTGTTTTATTTTAGGGTAGTTGTCCCTGATTACTATATGATTAGAACTTTACGTGATTAGTTTTAATCGTAGCTTGAATATTACTTTATTAATATTAAATTCTTTCATTAAATTTTATCTTCTTTTCTTAATATTTTGAAATTTCACCAAGTGATTCTCCATGAGTAAAATTTTACATAATATAATATTTCTATTTTCATCGTTTTCAGTAATAGAATTTCCAAATGGAATTAAAACTCTCTTATCATCTGAAAATGGAAAATAAAACTTAGTTGAAAGTGCATTTCAATATTACAATGAAAAAAAGACATTGTATTCAATATATAACCTATTTAATCGACAGTAAAAAGTCTAAAGGAACTACTCGAATAAAGAATAAGTTTGGAAACCGCTCATTATTTTGACAAAACCCAACTTTAGTTTCAACTGGATTCCTTTATTTTCTTTCGATATTTGATAGGCGATTAATAGCACTAAATGCTACTTTCTCTCAATATAAAAACAGCTCTGGAACAGTAGCTGTGAATCTCATGATAAATCTCGTAATTTGTATTATGTAATGACATGGTTTGTTAATATAGGAAACAGTTTCTTTAATGTTGAAAATAAAATACCACACGATATGCATTCATCCTTAGGAAATAATTACAGAATTATTACATTTGAACCGAATCAGTCCAAATTTAGATTTAATTTGGTCTCATGAAAAAGAAAAATGTTATAGTTATCAATAATGCGCTTTTACTTTTACTTTTATCTAAATGGACAACTCCTATAATATTTCGTTTTTTTTATTTGTTAGTAGTATTATACTAAACGTTAACTGTTTATTATTTATTTATTTATTTATTTATTTATTATTTATTAATAATGAAGATACAACGGGCATGTTATTATTTATTTATTTATTTATTAATATTGAAGATACAACGGCCAGTTACAGTATAAAAACAAACAAAACATGTGCATAGAAAAAAATAAAAACGGAGAAAAAAAGTTTTACAATACGATATCTATTGAGGGAGCTATTTTAGTCTCAGGGACAGAGAAAAAGAGTGGAAAGAAAAGGAGAGGAAAAATAAAAGAGAGAAGGGGAAAGAGGTGACGAAGAGAAAGAAAGAGAAAGAGAGATAGCATAAAAAGTATAATTATATAATTGCTAATTTTAAGGCTTTAAGAGGTCATATTAAAAATATCAAGATTACTACACTGTTGGTTGTATTCATCACACATTCTAAGGAGAATTTTTGTGACGGTTATTACGTGAACAGGGGGTGTAAAAAAGTGATCTGTTCCTAGTACGAATGATAGTGACATTGAAATTAATTTCCGCAAGGAGACTGGGATTATGGATTTTATTATTTAGAAGATCATATAGAACAAGATAAGTAATGCTTTTAGACAGTGTAAAAAGCAAAGCAGTCCCACAATATGCACAATTTTATAAATAAAATTTTATCGGACACGACCACTTTTGACCCCCCAACTTCCGGTCAGGGAGTGGTCCAAGAGGTCTGATTTTTTGGTGTGATATAAAAAGTGGTCACCTACTTTTTAATGCTGTAACCCAGAAATGTAGCCCAGGAAGTAAGGACAGGAAAGGAAACATTGGAATTTGAAAAGGGAAAGGATTATTATGGCAATGAATACGAGGGACAGCAATCATGCAACCATAGGCTTTAATTGGCAGTTGGAATGATCGGAAGCGGAAATATACAGACAAAAACAAAAGATCATCATCATTCTTCAGTTGGTCTTTGGGGTTCAGACAAATAGCTTACGGATAGCCTACAACCTTTGCCTTTAAGGTCGATTTTCACCAGACAACAGGGTGATTGCTGGTTGTCTACCATTGTCTTGTGGTCGAACATCGAAAAAGTTAGTCGAAAATAAAAATAACATAGGACAAACATTGTAATACAGAATTATAAATAATTGAGAAATCTTCAGTTTTTTGGAGAAATAAAAATCATGTTTTTTTATTAAAAATCATTATGTTCACGAAAATACTTATTTTTTTTAAATCATTCAAAATTGAAATGAAAAAAATGTGATAATAAACCAGCATAATATTTTTAGAGATTCCTTCAGGTCATTTCAACGTACAAAATGGTTCTTCGCAATAATGAGGATCTGAAAAAGGAAAAAAAAGAAGAAATCAATATATTGAATGTTTACTCTGGTGTTGGTGGGTCTTTTTAATAATGTTAATTTCCATATCATCCTATCGAGTAAATATCAAACTACTTAAAGAAAATAGAAGAGAATTTACATTGAATTTGCAATGTTGTTTTAAAAAATAATATAACATGAAAAGGAATATATATATATCAGGGGCGTATATAAGGGGGGGCCCCCGAAATAATGAAGATATGTTCTCCCAACGTTTTTTTTGGTTGAACAGATAGGTTTTCATTGTTTTTTTTGTTTGGTTGAATAGATTTTTTGGCCCGGGCCCCCCCCCCCCCGAAATAATAAAGGTATGTCCTGCCAACGTTT
>JAFIDM010000005.1:31663739-31692887 GCA_023159025.1 Thereuonema tuberculata
ATATATAAAAATAAAGAAATCAAAGTTTACTTTCACTTTGTAATGTTTATTTTACTTGAGAACGGACTTTTAAACTATTTCCCTACCAATAATGTCATTTGACTGATCTTATGACTCAATCCAACTGTTCGTTTTTAGGAAGAGAAAATTTGAAAGAGCTGATTAAAAAAATATTATTTTCAATGTTTCATAACATACGGTATATAATTAAAGTGATTGGTCTGTCTTTTGAACATTCCCAGGCAACGTACTGAGTTTTGATCCAATTTAAGAAGGCATTTAAATTCCTAAATTTTAAAGAAGGCTAAACTAGGAAATTAAACATAAATCAGAACAATTTTGTTTTGTTAAACATAAAATTTAAAAGACTCGGCTAATAAAATGGTAAATATGGAAGAATAAAAGAACCAAAAGAATTTCGCACCTCAAGCTGTCACCGGGGAAAGTCTGAGATGGCCGTTTCGTCCTCTTTAGGGCTCATCAGCCAAAGAAACTTAAACTTACTCGCTAATAAGTTTTATTAGCTGTCAACTAATTATGGACCTGGGTTTCTCTAGAGTAGTCATTAATGTAGCACTAATTAATGATAAATAAATACTACTAATAAAACTAAGCTTTTGTTAATCAGAATCATAACTTTGAATTTAAAACTTAAATTTAAATTCACACCTATTTTGAAAAAGAGGAATTAATAACTTAGAATTTGTTTAAGTGATTGTCTACAGTTTCAGCATTTTTCTAGACAATTCCATCTTCCTAATTTATTTGAAAAACTTTACTGCTATGTTTAAATTTGCTATAAAACAAAGAAGGAATTTCCAAATAATTTCTCATTCACAGACATTTCGTTATCCAGCGTATTTCTTTTATACAGTCTTCGTAGATTTTCCTTCATATTTAGAAAGTCATTTATAGATTGTCTTGAATCAAAATTCAAAATTTTTGACAATAGCTTACTGATTAAAAAAAACGAATCATGCTTTTAACTCGTCAAAACTGCCATATTTTTTTTAAATATTATTGAATTTCATAAGATTCTTTGAATGTCCTGCTCGGACTGAAGTCAAAAGTACAATCGCTTCATGATTAGATAATGCCTTTCTAGCATTTCACTTGTAAGTAAGAATAGGAGTTGAACTAGCAGATTCAAGTACCTTTTTAACTGAAAGTTTTCATGAGTTTTGAAATTAGATAATTTTTCAGTTACTTACTCATTGTCGTCGTAGCTTTGGATTTTTTCTTTTGATTTTTAACTTGTTTCTTCTTTATTCTTTGTGGCGGAGCATTCGCTCTGTAGCCGTCCGTCACTTCTAAATATTTCTCCTTTTTCTCTTCGAATGGTTCTTGAAGAATTTTGAGCATTCTTCCAATTAGAACTAAAGAGTTCACTACAAAGTGATTTTCAGAAGCTTCAAGTTCAGAAATTACCTTATTATAAAAATGTATAATTATTTTAAAATAAAGCTATCTAATTAAGAATCTATCATTTCCAGAATAATTTAGCATCAAATACTCTTTTATTTAACTAAATGATAACATTTGGTTGAAATGAATTAAACAAGAATAAAAAAAAGAGAAGTTTAAACAGTTCTCTAAAAAAAGAAAATAAAGGGCACTAAAAGTTACTTTTATTAAAATATTTAAGCCTTTATTTGAATTCAATCAGTCTTTTCCTGAACTGTAAAATATACAATGAAGACTGAACTCTAACCATTTGCTTTTCTTTGTTTTTGTTTTTTTGTTTTTTTTTGCGATCATTTTGAAAATAAAGCATTCATTTGATAAAATGTCCTGATAGAAATAACCCGAACATCTTCCCACAAATGCAGATCTGAACTTAATGGTCTTTGTAAAAAATACAAAAAGTTATTTTTTGTAAAATTGTGTCCACCATATTGTATAGCTTGTATAATATTATTCTTTACTGATTTAGGAAAGAATTCGAAACATCTTCATTCCTAACAAAAAATTGAATAGGAATTTTCCTTCTATAATAATAATAAATAACGACAGAATTTATTATAATAATGATCTAATAGAAAGAAACCACTGATGTATCCCTTAGCACTTATCTCTGTAATTTGTGGCTCGGATAAATGTATTGGTAGAGCTCCTTTTTGCATTAATATAATAGATAAACAAAAAGCTTGCAAGCCTTGTAACTGTTTACCACATGTAAATTGAGAGTCCACTGGATAAAAGTGTAAGTTTAATGTTGGTGGTGAGTAAATATATCAAGAATTTACATCCTAATTTTAATGCTGAATTTGAGTCAAAGACTGAAGAAATCTTAGATCAGCAATTTTTCTTTCATTACCGTATGAACACGCTCACTACAGTTAAAACAATAATTAGTCAGAATTTTCAAAATACTGGTATACAGTATGTATGTGTGTGTGTGTGTGTGTGTGTGTGTGTGTGTGTGCTTTATGATTATTGAAAGTACAAGTAATAAAGATTAACAGTTTAAAAACTAAGTATTTGAATAAATATTATTACGTATATTTATTTCTTAAAATATGCATAAGATTTGTTGTAATAAAATATGCATGCAACATCAAATATGTGTGCAATAATATCTTGCGGCTCTCAAACATGACGGTTATCAAACATTATGCTTAAACATTACGCTTATCAAACATAAGCTTATCATATGTAGCTCTTACGTTAAGCAAGTTTGGACACCCATTTTATAATACAACCCTATAATAATTATTCTTTTTAAATAAATTTAAATCACACTAGATAGAATAATAGTTTTCCTAAATTCATATTTTTCGGATTCTCAAAGTGACATTCTCAATTAAATATTCTCAAATTAAATTTTAAAAAGTCCACAGTTAGTTTTGTTAATTATAGTTTTAGAAAAACGATTGACTTTTAATAGAACTACTGGTGGGTTTCTGTCTTTTTTTCAACTTTTAGGATTTACCACCTATAAATTTTTAAGAAAATACTGCATCAGTAAATTAATTTAACTTTTATTGTTTCTTACATTTTCACCAGCTAATAAAGGCAACATAAAACTGCAAAATAAAGGAATCGCTATCAATGAAAATAAAACGTTCATCTTGGTCCTGAATATATTGAGTGACACGAATTCCAATCATAAAATTTGATTCTCAACCAAAAGTTTTGAGTAACATTGATATTGCAATTTCATTTGAAATGAAGTTTCTTCTTTCAACTGCTTGATTGAGAATTACAGAAATTATTAGAATAAGATAAATAACCCACGTAAGATAGTAGCTCCAGTGTGAAAGTAAGGTTTGTATGAATCGCATAAAAATACTTATTCTGTATAATAATTGAAAATCATAGAAGAATGGGAAATTATTCATTCTTTTTTAATTCCTCATTTGTGAGTTAGTTTTTCATTTTTGTTCTCTAAAATAAGATGTGTAAACTTCATTTAGTTACGTTAGCAAATGTTTGAACAAAAAAGCTACACAATGACAAGAATTAAAATTTAAAATTTGTATTATTTACTTTTTTATTATACTTATATTTTTACTTATTATTTACTTTTTTTATGAAACTTATTCTCAATATAGCAATCATATAAGTAACTTATTAAAATGTCTATACGGATATTTTCGAATTTTTAAATTTCTATTTTTAAATTTATTATAGAAGCAGTTATTTTTCTTGCTGAAGATGAAGTTTGTAATTTTAATTGTAATTCAGATATTTCTGATACATTGTGTGACATATTCAGAAGCTTTGAGACATGTAAGAGCATTTTCAATTTAACTTAAGAAAGTCTTTTTAAATACCTTTTCTTTAGTAATTTATCTCGGAGAAATGTTGTCAAATTAAAAAGAGTGGAAAAATAAGGAGACCAAGTTCTTGTAAAACGTACTTACAGCAGCCGTGATATTAAAACTTACATTACCACGTACTTACTTTAAAGTACTTACTTAAAAGTACATTATCACGTACTTACAGCAGCCGTGATAATGTCTACCGATGTAGACATTATGAAAATTATCGAGTTCAAAATTTAGACTAACAAAATACAAAAACTGGTTTATAATGTACAAGAAATAATAGCGACCCGGTACTTCTTTCATTTTCGCTATTTACACTTCTTATGAGACAGGAAATGACCTCTGGCCAGAACTCCTATTTTTCCTCATTTCTAGCTAAGTCATAAGCTTTCCAATAAAATAATACTCATGTCTGTCCGATTTGTAGCTTAAGAGGTTGTAACGCACAAAACCTGCTTACACTTTGTGAACGGAATCACTAAAAACCCGTTTTAGCAAAGAAAACAAAATTACACAAAGATAAAGAGAAATTTTCAGTTGAGAGTACATGCGAAATTTGCTATTTGTTAAATTGAGAAACTATCAAAAGTCCGAAATTATATCTAATAAAAAAAATTAGAAAAAGTTATTTATGTGAAGGGAGAAGAACGTGTTCAAAAAAAGTAAACAAATGGGTACAAATATATTTACTCCAAAATATTATATTATTTCTTCTAAAATTTAAAAACGCATATTCTTCTTTCTTAACTTTTTTTATATCTAAATTTCGATCTATTTTGCAGAGATCTTCTTCAGGATCTATGAGGACAGGAAAATATATTCACTGCGTGTGAGTTATATTGTTATTTCTGTTTTATTAACGAAATTCCTATAGAGGAAGAAGAAAAGAAATTCTCCTGTCCTCATAGATCCTGAAGAAGATCTCTGCAAAATAGATCGAAATATCGATATTAAAGAAGTTAAGAAAGAAGAAAAATATGTGTTTTTATATTTTGAAGATAAAAAATGGGAACAAACAAAATAGTAATGTATTTTATTAAGGATTTTATAGTTTTATACGCCATTAGGTTATATTAAAATTTATGAAACATCATTATAATTAACAGTAACGTAATCTCAAAAAAAAAGAAAAACAATCTAATATAATTTAACATTTTTTTCAAAGGTTTACAAAAATCTAATAAGGCTTTTGAATCTTCTTGATGACAGAACATTTTTTGAGGATAATATATCGAACAGACAAGACAGAACATTTTTTGAGGATAATATATCGAACAGACAAGACAGAACATTTTTTGAGGATAATATATCGAACAGACAAGACAGAACATTTTTTGAGGATAATATATGGAACAAACAAACAGGATTTCGGGCAAGTGAAAAAAAAGCAAGTGAAAAAGAAGCAGAAAAAGGGGAAAAAAGTAAGATTAATATTCCTGTTTTTATGAACAACATACAATGACAGTCTAATTCGGAATTCAAATACTCATAAAATTATTCTTTTATCATAATTTAACGACATTTACATAATTTCCAAAAGCAACAAATAATCATATTAATTAATTTTATGTATTCTTTTCGAATTTTTCTCAATTTGGCAATAATTGATTTCGTTTCTAAGTAAATTCTATTTGATGATTGCGAATAATGTTTGAGGTCCAATACGACGTGAATTTCTGACCTAAAAAATCTTCTTATATTGAATGAAAAAAAAAAAAATATGGAATTGCAGCTTCATTAACAAACTCCTGAAAAGAAAACTTTATATTATTAGGCATGGCTGTGTTTCTCACTTGATTCTCAATGTTGAAATATCATTAAAGTTCTAGTTATGAAGGTTTGGGTTAAATTCCAATGCATTCTCTGTCTTCTGTTCCTCCAGATTAAGTTTCCTCACTGAGATGCACCTAACGAGATAGGTAAAACTCGTTTCGGGTCGTTAGTTCATTTCTGTCCGTAGTCTGTATTTTCTGTTCTAACATTCTCTTGGGAGGATACAGACAAGATTGAAAATCTTTTCTGAGGCTTAGAATAAAAAATTGAAACTATAAATTTATTTTCATCTGTAGCCTGCCTTAATGAAAACCGGAAAAAACATCATTAGCTTTATGAGATAGGGAAAGTGTCATAAAGGATTTTAGATTAGGACATTGACCAGATAATAAATATCAGGAATTCAAAACGAGCTCTCATTCGAGGAAGACAAGAGACAGATTCCGATAATCAATTAACCCTGTCCTAATAATCATCCATACTAATACAGACTGAATAGTTAATTTAAGAAAGACTGAAGAGTTCGTAAATAATCTCGTGAGTATTGAAACGTCAAAGAATGCAGTAGGAATGGAATCGTTTTTCAGGTTAGACAGAACTGACTGCCTCAAGGACTACAGATTACTTTAACTGGTTTAACATATGCAGCCTTAAGTAGCCTTTCAGAAGGTTTAAACAGAATTTTAGTCATACTAATGAAGCCAAATTTTCTTCAAATTCTATTCTTCTAATTCTCAAAACATTATTTTTTTCTGGTCTTAACTAGTAACAAATTCTTGATCCAAATTGAAGTTCTTCTATATCCTTTATTTCATTTTTAATAATGTTTAGTAGTCTCCAAATATTTCATAAAGTTATTTGTAATTGCAATAAATAAAACTCAAGTATAGACAAAATAACTTCTTGTATACATCTTTTTTTACTTCATCACAATATTTCGAATGGTCTACTCGACTATTCTTCTTCAGGTTGCATATAAGATTCGAAATATTGTGAAGTAAAAATAGAAGTATACAAGAAGTTATTTTGTCAATAATGGATTTATAATATCGATAAGATAAGTATATGTTAATAAAACTCAAGTATTTTATTATTGTAATTATTAAATGCTTTTTATTTAGAAATATATATAGATTTTCTTTTACTAATCCAACGAGACAAATTGGAAAATAGAAGATTTATAAATAAAATAATTTGAGATTGAGCTAGAGTAGGAAAATTTAAATTAACTTAGGTTTTTAGATAATTTTTATCTATTTATCTAATGCTGTTTTTTTCTCTGTCCTGCTAGGATATCATCATCCTTTAAATGTGGGATTTATGGTTTAACAATAAAATAATTTAAAAGCAAATTGAAGTCAGAACTGAAATCCTGGAATTACTTTAAGCCTTATTCCGAATCTGAGATAACATTTTGCTTTCATTATATATTTATATATACAGAATAACAAAAAAAATTAGTTGAAGTTGTTTGAAGTCTTATGTCAATCTAAATACGACGAAGAATTATTTGGAGTATGGAATGTAAGAAATATTTCTTAAAGTAAAAATAAAACAAACACTAAGCTATCACAAATGTTTAGACTTCTTCGGTTACTGGTAATATCATATTTAAGTGATTCTAGAATGAATGAATATGAAGAAATTACTTTTTTACTATTATTATCTGATTGTTAGATATTGATGGGATATCTTCATTTTTATTGTCTTAAGCAAACTGCAACGGTTTTAATACTTGTGCAGAAAAATCTTAACTACTTAACAAAATTTATTAAAACTTAACAATCACAAAAGCAACAACATCGAATAACGAACTTTTAAATAAAAGTGCAAAAGGAATGTAAATAATAGCCATTTTTAAAAAATGAGTTTAACTCTTAGAAAATTTCAACCAAGAAACGAGTAAATCTAAGAGGTTTCATTTAAGATACCATTGAATCATTGATAAAAGGTGATAAGCATTAAGATATAAATTCATTTTAAAAACATTTTAGAAATGATATGTCCGCGTCTGTTCATGTCTCTCTGAAAACAGAAGGATGATTCGAAATAGAAATTTTTTGATATAAAAATATACGTAATTTATTTTATACTAGAATCCGTTTGTTGTGATTAGTGTTTGATTGCTGATGGGTTCAATCACCGGCAGAGCAATTTTCTCCACGGTGAATTCTCTTCCAGACAGATCTTTGAGTCTATCCATTCCTTGGAAAAATAGGTACGGGATTTCTTTCCAGGGGGTTAAAGGCAGGCGGGCGTCGTGCTGACCAACCGAATCTCAACTTAGTCCAACGATCACTGGGAGCCTTACCTCCGGCAACCAAAGACCCACATAGACGTGTAGTGGGATATTTTAACTTAAGTGGAATCACTTTGTAAAATGGCTAACCTTGGACTCTTTTTCTTTTCTCTTTCATTTTTATCATGTTTAGATAAAGTTCATGCTCACCTGATATGATTAACTAATGAAAATTCTCCTTGAAATGTTTGTCGGGAGGGGGATATGGAGAATTCTTCCATCTGTGTTCTAAGAGTTCTAGAGGTTATCCTGATTCATGAATAGACAGAATAGTTCTTTCGACTAGATTTCTTTTAAAGAAACACAAATATTTCATTTGCAGAATTTAATTAAACATTTATGGTATACAACTAGACTTAAATCGACAAAATTCCATAAAACAAAACAAAAAGACTAATAGTGCAAAAATTTCATGTGCGTGAAACAATTACATGAGAAATAAAACAGAAACGCACATGAGTCAGAGTTCACAAGATTTCCGGACTTGGATTCCTGGTATCACAATTTCCAAAACAGATCAGTGAACTCTGAGTCTTGTACGTTTCTGTTTTGTTTCTCAACCAATATTTAGTGTTTGCCAGTCGGGTTGGGTTTCATGATCGTGGTTATCACAACCAAATCTCTTATTTTGTGGTATCAGGTCATTCTCTTTTATCCTTTTTAGATACTGTCACTGTGGCTCCTTTTACCGACACAAGCATCAAAGAGAGATGACAGATTTTCATAAATGTGTTGAATTACAGTAGTTGTAATTCGTGTTCGAATCGGGATTTCCATTTTATAAGATTCCTGTATCTCACAAGTAAAGAGCACGATAGGGTCACCGGAGTTACCGGTTCGAAAGATCTTCCATAAATAAGTCAACCAGCAAAATTGTAGCGATAGACAGCCAGGGGTATAGGAGCTATGAGGGGTTAAAGTTAGCATGGTGACCTACGGGAAATCACTTATAAGTCACTGCAAGAGACTTATAATAGCCTGCAAACTTAGATGAGGATGAAATTTTTTGGATACAATAAGCAGATATTGATTGGAAAATAAGCAGGAAATTGTTATTGATCAGCTTCAAATCAGATACAAACGATGTGAAGTTTAGAGAACAGGGCGTGCGAATGGCAGATACTCTGTTCACAGTGAGCACATTTAAGGAAAAACCTTAAACACAACACGAAGACATATAACAAGAAAAAGTATCTTTCGATGTAAGAAGAGTATAAGAAGTTGAATGAGAGAGATGTGGAGAGGCAAAGAGAAAAAAGAGAAGTGAGAGGCAGCATAAAGAGGTGCTCTGCGTGTCCGGCAGGCTAACCTGTTCCCGGACTTGACCGTCTCCTCCTCCTCTCCTGCTGGCTGTCTGCCCGGCAACTCAGGTGATGCAGTCGTACACTTTACCTTGTCAGTGAAAGAGTATCTGCTTTTCGCACGCTCTGTTCTCTGAACTTCACATCGATTGTACCTTATTTGAAGCTGATCAATAACAATTTCCTGTTTATTTTCTAATCAACATCTGCTTATTACGTCTGCCCTGTCCTTATCTAAGGATGCAGGCTACTTATAAGCCCCTTACAGTGACTTATAAATGATTTCCCGTAGGTCACCATGTTAACTTTGACCCCTCATAGCTCCTATCTCTTGGTTGTCTGCCGCTACAATTTTGCTGGTTGACTTAGTTATGGAGGATCTTTCTAATGCATATGGTCTGAACCGGCAACTCCGGTGACGCTGTCGTGACATTTACTTGTCAGATCTGCTGCCTTAGGATTCATATGATATTTACTGGACGCATTCATAAATCTGGCAAACTACAGTATTACAACTATACTTCCGATTGCTCTTCACTTGTGATTATGAATTGATGTCAGTAAAAACACTTAGCAATAAAACAAATTAACGTGTGAAACATAATTGTGAGAAATAAATAAACGGCCATCACACAACGACTACTATTTAAAAAAAATATTAGGGGAGACCGGGGTCAGTTGGCATAAGGGGCTAGTTGGCACACAGCTTCTATTTCCTGCCACCGCGTAGCTAGAGCGCTAACATCTTGGTAGTGGGGAGTGTATGTAAGGTGCACCATCCACTGTGACTTTAAATTTGCTTGGAAGCATCACGAAGGAAGTGACCCCTGTTTCATCGTTTTTCTAACTGGTGAGTAAATTTTTTCATCGTAATTTTTTTTTTCTGGTGAACATGTAGATCCAATTAAGGTACTGCTGATGGCGGTTCTCGAAAGAGTGGATAACTGTGGTTGCATGCCTGTATTACAATCTTTTGTTTCTGATGTTTGGGATTGTGTGGTATCCATCTTCTTTTGGAATCCGTGTGGGGCTAGTTGGCATAGTTAGGTAGGGGTCAGTTGGCATAGCTTTGACGAATGGTAAAAAAAGGGGAAAAACTGGAGATGGCCAAGGAGGTACAATTTGATGGCTCAATTTGGTACAACCAAAGTAAAGTTCTGGGAAAATTGAACCCATCTGTTCAAATAACTCCTACATATGTGTTTGATATCAAACAATAACTATAGGTAGCTAAGAATTCATTGTTTGTTCATATATTTAATTTAATTTGTCATACAGTTGGGTTTTTTTGTTCAAGTATTATTAAAATAAAACTTTTGTTAATATAAAATTTTTTCTACAAAATTGCTGTGTTCTGCTCAAGTACCCCTATCCATAGCATGTTATGCCAACTAGACCTGCACCCGGGGTTAGTTGGCATAGTCGCAAGCTTTTAGGAAAAGGGTTTTTTGGATTACCTAAACACGGATTTAATTAATGGGTCCTACATAATTTTGAAGTCAAAAAGATAAGCTACCCGCCTAATTCACCAGAATCCCCCTAAGTATTGCACAAAAAAATAGAAAAATCAAGAACCAAAATCTATGCCAACTGGCGCCGGTCTCCCTACAATTAAAAATACACAAACGTTTTCCGGTCACCCAGTGACTCTTTCTCAAGTGTTATGATATAGTAAAGAAATTGGGAAATAAAAACCCAGATACTAGGAAAGCAGGAAGAAATCAAATGTAAGACCACTGGACGACAACTCCTGGGGGGAGAGGGGAAGAACTACGGATACTCATAAGATATAAAGCAATGCATAACAAAAGAAAAAAAATTAAGAACAATATTGGATATATGCAAAAATTACACAAATACATTAAAATAAGATAATTCATTAAAATATCCACATAAGTATCAATTCATTATAATTACTTATGGAAATCATAATAAGAAATTGTTTGTACCGTCGCTGTAGCAGTTTGCATCAGTTAGTATAAAATAGGATTCTTTACATTTTCTCCGCACGTCATTAATTTCATGACATACGATAACAGGATTAGCATAGTCGAGCGCATGGCCCGTATTACAAATATGCCCTACTTTTTGATCTCTATTGCGAATAGCCAGTGCATGCTGGACCATTGGCTTTTTTTTTACGGATAGCGAGGCTCCCTGATGTATCGACATGGTCCCTCTATGCACGGGAGGGCACAGACCACTCCCTTCCGATTATTTCCCTCATTAAAGTTTTCTTTAGCGCTAAGAAAACGACCTAGCGTAAGCTGAATAGGAGAAGTAAGGGTGATGCTGAATTTTCGCAAAACCTTTTGGAAAGGATGAAATCCGAGGATGAAAAGGAATAGAAAGAAAATTCTTAGGTTTGGGCATTGCATTAGAAATAGGATTATAAATTCTTTCTATAGAAATCACAATATTTCTTTCAATGAAAACATTTAACAGAAGCATATTTCTGATTGTGTCAATTTCATTATGAAACAAGCAAGACGTACTAGATAAAATAAAAGCCCTACGTACCGTCCTGCCGACATTTCTCTTAAACAACCGAGGGCAGGCCGAATTAAAAATGAAGTGTTAATCCAGTATGAAATTAGTAAGATATTTAACTTGGAAGTGTTGCAAAGATTTCGAAATTAAATTTACAGAAAAAATGTACAATTAAATTTGAAAAGGGAGTCCACGTCAACGAAAACAAAACAAATTCAGAATTGACAGCTAATTTTCTAATTTTCTTGACAAATTCAGTGCTGTTGGGCACAGCAAATTTGGAGGTTATACCCAGCTTTTTAGTTAGTAATATTAGACAATATCTTAATTGTTATGCTATGCTTTGTTTAATGTCTTATGAGGATCCATAGTTCTTCTCCCCGGGAGTTGTCGTCCAGTGGTCTCACGTTGGATGTGAATTTGGTTTCGATCACCTTCAATAATGAGCCCTGCTTCCAGTCACATGTTCCTGCTTTCCTAGTATCTGGGTTTTTATTTCCCAATTTCTTTACTATATCATAACACTTGAGAAAGGGTCGCTGGAAAAAGTTTCTGTATTTTTAATTGTAATATATTTTTTTTTAAATATATGTCTTTGTGTCGTGGGCGTTTATTTATTTCTGAAAACATTTAGAACAAAAATTATATACAAACGACAATCACGTGACGCTCAATTTTGAAATAAACGACGAAAAATTAATTAAATAAAATTAAATTTAAATTGTTTTTTTTGAAAACAGTTAAAACCTGGAAATTCCTTCATTTATAAATGTTAATACATTATATTTGGGATTCCATGGTCCCATTCTTGATGCAATGGAATGATTTTAAAACCTGTTATAAGATTTCCATGATAGCCTATGTATAAGATAAAAAAAGAAAGAACAACATACATACATACATAGTTCTCTGCCAAGGGCAGGTCCTTCACTGCAAACCCAGCATTCTCCAATCTTTCCTATTTTCTGCCTTCCTCTTCGTCTCCACATAAGATCCATTTACCATAATGTTGTCGATCATCTGAAATCTTCTTCTGCCTCGAACTTTTTTACCATTCACCATTCCTTCCAGTGCATCCTTCATTAGGGAGTTTCTTCTCAGCCAGTGACCCAACCAGTTTCTTTTTCTCTTCTTGATCAGTTTCAGCATTATTCTTTCTTCACCCACTCTTTCTAGCACCGCTTCATTTCTTATTTTGTCTGTCCATGACAGAGGAATATTCTTTTATTGATATTAAAAAATTTAACATTAATTCCGAGATAAATGTAATCGGCAATTACAATGTTCTTTAAATTTGCCAGAATACTTATTTTCTAGTTAGTTTTGATTGACGTCTTTGCCTTCTTAAAAATCGATAATTTCATGATCAATACAATAGCTGTAACTTAAATCATGAAAGAAAGGCCTTTCTCTTTAAAAGGTGTTCTGTATTTATCTATTTTAGGGTGTTTTCATTTGGTTTTCACGAATCACTGAATGATCTCCTTCACTTATGCTGTAAAAAGTGATGGGGACATTCTATTTCAGTTTGAAAAAAACCTGATATTCTGCGAATGTTTAACTTTGTAGGTAACTATTATTGATTCAAATTTCAAGAGTAACGACTTTAAGGTTGTTGGTTTTTTTTACTCTGTTTTTCTTTTTAATTGAGAAACCTAAAAAAAGGTAAACATTAGAAATTGAATCCATTAAAATAGTATTGTTAGTAATAGATAATTCATTGATCAGTTCAATATAGTTTAAACCCTTTTTAATTTCTAAGGAATGAGGATGCAATGAAATGTTAAACCTCAGTCTCATATTGAAATAGATGTTTTTTTAATCCTTATTTCGTATTATTATCGTCAAACATGAATAAGTGCCTTTTTATCTCTTTCTCAATCATTATATTAACACACTTCTCAGTCATTCCATTTACATCGGTAAGTTACAGAAATTAACTAAGAAGAATTATCATATGTTTTAAAAAAAAAAGTTACTAAAGATTGACAAACATGTTATAAGGACACTGCAGTAAAATCAATATAGAGAAAATTACAGAAAGAATTTAACAAATAACTTTTTTTTCCTAATATGTATTAAACAATTATTTTCTTTCTTACCTGACCAGGATATTTATAGAAATATCAAAATATTTTTACTCATTTTGAAGAAAGTTTATGAAAAGCCCAATTTTTCCAGTGAACTAGTCTAATGTAGAAATTGAGTTTTTCACAAATTAATTTTAGCCAAATTACGCTACTGGCGATTATATTCAGATTTATTAAAATCATATATTTCGATAATAATTTTAAAAAGAAAATAAGTTTGGAGCATATTTGAGGAAACATCGCCTAAAAAAAAATTGCTCAAAAGAAAAAAATGCGATACATCTGACATTTAAAGATTGTCAAATAGTATTTGTTTTTTAAATGACAATATAATAGTGAAATGTAAAGTATATATCGTAAGGTTTCTTTCTGTTTACCTTCAATAGGCTGTCCTACAAAACAAACAATGTCTATTTTCTTTTTACGGGAGGGAGTTTTAAATGGCTAATTTTGTACACTTAGATAAATGTTTCGTTATTTAACCAAGTTTCTGTTGCATGAAATGTAAAATTGTTCAAATATACTTCAATTACATATTTACAAAATTAATTCCATAGTATGTAAGTTGCTTTTATAACTTCGTGCAGATCTTCGTGCCTTCATTTACAACTTTTTTTCTCGGTGCCTTCAATTTACCATTTATTATAATATATTTTCCCCCTGTTATTTATGCTGTCGTAATATCAAACTTCCCGCAACTTACGTTGTTTCCGGAGTAAAAAAACAAAATATGGCGTCCATGCAATATATCGATTGTCTTTTGTTCAGGTCAATACCGAAAAGATGCGTCTATTTGTGATTGGGAAATCCAGGAAACCTTGTGTTTCAAAAATGTGAAAACCTTTCCCACATTACATGAAACCGATCAAAAGGCATGGGTGACATTTAATTTATTTGAACTACAAATTCATGCCCTTGATGCAAAAATGGGCGCAAAAAATCATAAAATTTTTTTCATTATTAGCATCAGTCAATATGGTCATTTTTTATTTTTGTAAGTTCTCATCTGGGATATGAAATAAACTGTTGATGTAAAGTAGAAATCGAAGCTTTTTTTTTCATCAGTTGCCTCAGTGAGATTGTAGTTATGAAAAGAACTGTTGATGTACAGTAGAAATGGGAACTTTTTTTTTCATAAGTTGACTTCGCGAGATTGTATCTCTGAAAAGAACTGCTGATGTTGAGTAGATACTGAATTTTTATAGAAATTATATTGTTTAGATTTCTTCGTTATCAGAGTGGTAGCCAATTTCTATTACAAATTTTTGGATTTCATCCTCTGTCATATTATGGATTTTCCAAAAATTTCCACTACTGTTTAGTTTGCTTTATAAAATTTTCCACATCTTTGTTGACTTTGCTGTGAAAATATCTTAATTTTTTTCTTGTATAATAGATATTAACTTTTTTTAAGTTCACTCGATTTTATAGTTCTGAAATGATCTGTTGACATTCAGTGACAATCATTATTTTTTTTAAGTTCACACGAGTCGGAATATGAAATGATCTGTTAATATTCAGTGAAAATAATCTTTTTTTTTTATTTTTGTAAGCTCACATGACTGGGGAAAGGAAATGAACTGTTGATATTCAGTAAAAAAATTATTTTTTGTTTTTGTAAGTTCATATCAGTGAGGATATGAAAAGAAAATCTGATATTTAGTGAAAATGAAATTTTTTTGTTTTTGTGAGTACATATCAGTGAGGATATAAAATGAACATCAGTAAATATTTATTAGCATATACAGTGGATCCTGGGTATTCGTATACAATTCGTTCGAGGGGGGTGTTCGAATTGCAATTTGTACGAATGTTGAATCAATTTTTCTCTTAGGAAATTATGTAGATTGATTAATCCGCTCCAGACCCCCAGATGATGCTTATGTAAACTATTATGATAATACTTAGTTAGCATAAAAACATGCATAAAAACTATATTAAGTGGCCAGGTCCGAGGCACGAGTTCTGTCTGGTGCAAAAGGCCCTTACTTTAATGGAGAATGGTAAAGACCCGAGCTAATGACAATTTGGGTTCTGGATGCTCTGCACTATGTGGCTAGAGCCTGGAAGATGGGAGGCAATCATCCATTTCCAATTGCTTCCGGAACGCTGGTTTATTAATAAGATAGTAAGAAAAACAATTAAACCTTTTTTTCAAATACAAATGAAGTACCAAGGCAAAAGTATATAAGTAGATAGTAGATATTAACAGGTTTCTAATATAATTAAAACATTAACAGTTCTCTTTAATCTGTGCAAAATAGAGCCGCTCATGGATTGCCTAAGTTAGTGATTAAATAATAATTCTGCAGGTGAAGCTATCATTCATTCTCGATGATATATTATTGGAATTCCATGTTTTAATATTTTACATTAACATTCTCCCTTGTTAGCATGAGAAGTTTCTGGATAATTCTAACAGAAACTTTTATAACTTTTCTAGCAGCAGTGAAGGAAATCTTTTATGCTGGTTAATGATGACAGTTTTAATAAAAATCTTATGAACTGACATCTATTAAGAAAGCGTTTTTCATTCTCCATCTATTATAAATATGATACAAAGTTTGATTTTCTACTTTCAGATAATTCTTTATATAAAATCAAACTGAATATGTGAAATATGTTACTTAAAATGTCATCTACAGTTTTTCCTCTAATGAATTCTTTCTCATTATATTTTTTTAATTGTTTAGGCCCGCACGTTATTTGATTTAAGTCCGTTCACGAGATCACACCCACTTCAGTTAGAAAAGATGATTGCAAAGATGGGAGAATATCAAGAAAATGAAGAATCAGATGAAAGTGAAGACTCAGAAGAAAGTGAAGACTCAGAAGAAAGTGCAGACTCAGAAGAAAGTGAAGACTCAGAAGAAAGTGAAGAATCAGAAGAAAGTGAAGAATCAGAAGAAAAGGAAGAATCAGAAGAAAAGGAAGAATCAAAGGAACAAAGACTGTGGAAAGAAGGAAATGAAGAAGATATGGAAGGAAAAAGAAGTAATTATCATTTTTCCTAGTTCTTAGAAATATATATTAAATCTTTAGTAGAATAATTTTCAGCCAAAACTCTCACCAAATCGCTTAGTTATTTAAGTAAACTAATAATAAATCGTGATATTTAACCCATGTATTTTGACCTGATAGTTGCAGTTAAGATATGGTATTACTCACCATAGCATCAGAAAACACTTCTCCAAACTTCCGTTTATGAGGGATTATTTATATTAATTTTTTTTTTATGGAAGGGAACCAAGAGAAATAATGTTTTCTCATGTCTCTTATTATCTCGATATGGCACCAAGCATACCTACAGCCAAAGCACAATAACCAATAAAACAATGCCACAATTCTACTATTTTTATTAATCCACATTAACATTTTCATTTTTCGAATCTTATGTACATATTATTTTCAATTAGGCACAATCACAAGATGGGATAATGCAGTGTATGGATGAACGTAGGTGAGTCATTTACATTATATAAAGAATTCCATTTGAAAGCCAACTATCCGGATTCCATCTGTGAATCAGTTGAATATAGCGCTACCCTTTGGAAATTTATTACTGATTTCATTACTAATTCCAAGAATTGCTACTAAAATGTTGGTGGTTCAGTGCAATTCTAAATTCTGCTGTAATATTTAAGTTTTTGATTTTCATTCTTTAAAGTAATAACTTCATTATTGTAAGAAAACAAAGAGAAATTAGAATATACTTAAAGGCATTTTAACAGCATTTGAATAATTAGAAAGGGCACGTTTCAGTTTTACGTAAGCACATTTTTAGTTATTTTAGACCCCCCCCCCTTTCAAACAAAAAAAAAAAAAACCCCCCCCCCCCCCTCCGTGCTTAAGTAGGATTTAATTTTAACAGTAAATTCCACTTGAACAGTAAACTAAAACAGTCAAAATTATATCAAACTGGAAACAGTTTTAACGTTTTATTAATTCTTAGTTTAATAATTGTAAACTCTTTCTTACATATTTAAATATAATATTAGGAATACATGCTGTTCACACCTGAATTAAAATGTAAAAAATTAAATGTAAAAGTACACATGAAATACTCATGTAAGCATTGCTCTGACCCCCCCCCCCTTTCTCTTGTCAGCAAAAATAAGCAAAGCTTGAGCCCCCCCCCTTTTAATACTTACGTAATCCTTGATTGTTATTTTGACTGTCCCTATTTGTTATTTAAATATGAAAAGAAATTAGAATAGCAAATTAATAACAAAATACTAGACTTTTATTTACGCTAAATACACTTCATTTTTAATAGCTAAATTTTCTTTTTTTTTCAGAATAAAACCGGAAATGCTGCCTTACACTTTTGGATAATATTTCTTTTTTTTCTCGACGACAGTTTGTACTTTATATAAGTGATGATATTATTCTAAAATATGAATTATAATTGTGAATTAAGGGATTTCATTCAATGTATTTGAAGGAATTTGTATTTATTAAATAAAAATTCTAAAGTGATCATTTAGTTCTTCAAAAGTCGAATGATAAAAATTTTGGTGAAATTTTGATTTTGGGTATTTGTTGGATTATTCTTCCAACAACAGCTAATAATAGCTGTTAAGGTGGTCTGAATTAAACTGGCACAATTCAAATCCATCTGTAGATCGATCCAGCAACCGGAATTGCACCAAATTTGGTCGCGTGACTGATAAAGACATGGGAAGAAGAATCCCGCGAAAAAAAAAAACTAGTCCAAAAGTCGCCGATAAGGGGCAAATAAGGCGCTGTTGTAGCCTAAGTAGCCGAGAATTTGCATACAATGCAGCTAAAAACCAGTCATGAAAATTCTCGGCTACGTAGGCCAGTAATTCGGGCTGTAAAGGGAAAACCTTCGGCTAAGACAATGTCTGGACGAGATAATTTTTATGCAAGATGGAACATCACCACACATTGCTCGATGGGTACAGCAGCTTCTATGGCATCACTTTACAGACGAAAGAGTCATCGGTAGGTTGTTTGTGGTTGCATGGCCGTCTCGCTCCAGGATTTAACTCTATGCGACTTTTAACTTTGGGATTACTTGAAGTCTAAAGTCTATCTTGGAGAGGTCCCAAACTTGACTATCTTGGTGGGGTCCCGAACTTGACTATCTTGAAGGACAATATATCATGGACTGTTTTGATGAAAATTCCTACAGACATATTACGTTCGGTTGTAGAGAATATTGAGCACATGATGCAATTCTAGTCACATTGAAATTGGGCCACCTCCACACAGGGAAATGAATATTCTGCTTAAAAGATGATGTTTCAGTTCAGTTTCGTCTTTGTTATTCATTTGTTTGTCCATTGCAACTCTTTTTTACATTGTACAGCGCCACAGTTCCTCCTATTGGTGACTTTTGGAACTACTTTTTTATTGGCGGAATCCTTCCCATGTCTTCATTTGTCTCGTTACAAATTTGGTGCCATTCCGGTTGTTCTATCGAGCTTCAGATGACTATGAGTGGGTGTCAGTTTAATTATGGCCATCATTACTATTCAGTCAAAATACGTATTTTATCGAAGAGATAAACCATTACATGTTTCTTCTCTCAAAGTATTTGAATTGAATTTATTTTCAATTCTTATTTTTTCTGAAAAACGTAAAAAAAACATTCTTACCGGCATCTCAGTTGCAGATTTTTAACGGCCCCTAGGTTACAGCTTGCCTGTAAAACATAGAAGGATCGCTCTTGCATTAATGCTTACTGGATGTCACACACTGTCACACTCTGTAGTGGCCAAACGGTTAGAGATATTAGAATGAAAGCTTCACCATTGTGTTCAGTATCAAAAAGTAGGTGACCATGTCCAAAAAAATCACACCTCTAGGACCACTCCCTGACCGGATGTTGGGGGGTCAAAAGTGGTCGCTTCCGATAAACAGGAAAACGGCGATAGACGTCCCCCCAATATCGACCCTTCTGAACACATTTTGTTTATAAAATTGTGTAGATTATGGGGCCGCTTTGCTTTTGACACTGTCTAAAAGCATTAATTTATCTTGTTAACAAAAGCTATAATTTTAATCAATTAAATAAACAAATAAAAAAGTCGCAAAATGGATGCTTCAAAAATAATAGGTGACATTTCTTACAAAACTTTGGTTCAACTAATTAAATCTTAATAAAAGCAAGAAAAAGGTGAAAACGAATAAAGCAAACTTTCAAATCTCTTTGTTGGAGAAAGGGAAAGAACAAACGAAATTATTACTTCAGAACTATTCATACCCTGTCTGTCTTCTCCAAGGGATTACCCATATGGCAACTGATAACTATTACGTATTAACAAACATTTGTAAGATAATAAATTATTATTATTATTATGCTTGTAAGTTTCAAACCTTGGGTTTCCCCAGCAAAAACAATATGGCGGGTCAAGGACCAAAGCACATACTGCCAAGTGTAAAGATGTGTGCAAGAATGATTAGGAATGTGTGGTTGTGTCCATAAATTTCCTAACTATGCGTGTAGTGTTGAGTACCACAGCCTTCTGCAGTTGTGCATAAGTGTTTTTATGAAGTCCTAGTGTGCTGAGACTGTGGTGCAATGTGTGAGGCACCAGACCAGTGGCAGACAGAACGATGGGTACAACACGTACTCGATCCTGCCTCCACTGCTTCTGGAGCTCGTGTGCTAGATCAGTGTATTTACTGATCTTGTCTGTGTGAGTTTTCTGCATGTTCTTGCTGATAGGCACTGCAATATCAATTAGATAGGTCTGTTTGTTGACCTTATCAACAAGTGTGATGTCTGGTCTGTTGTGATGTATGGTTTTGTCTGTGTGAATGGGGCGGTCCCAGTATAGTTTATTTGAGGATGACTCTAATACGCATTGTGGTATGTACTTGTAGTACGGGACCGTGTTCTTAATAAGTGAATGTTTGTGTGCTAGTTGTTGATGAACGATCGACGCTACCTGATTGTGTCGGTGGATTATTATTATTATTATTAATAACGAAAATGTTCAAATAACGAAAACGAAAATGTTCACGTGCGAACTATGCAGTTTAACTATTGACACTAAAGAAATTTACTGTCATCAATGCAATAGTGACTATCACTACGGTTGTTCTGGGGTACAAGAGTCAACATACAAACGCATGTCAAATACCTTGAAAAAGGATTGGAGCTGCATTGTGTGTAGGAAATCATCAAGGAAAAACAATTCGGCCACAAAAAAAGACAAAACAATAGACAATGAAAAAGAGTTAGAAACTGAACTGAACTGAACTGAACTGAACAGGACAACCTTAGAACAATCCTAAGCGAAATGAACAGAAAATCACAAAAACTGGATGCAATGGACACATTAATTACAGAAATTAATGATTTTAAAACCTCTTTGACGTTTCTTGCTGAAAAATATGAAGAGATCAGTGAGAATCAAAGAAAGATTGAAGAAGAAATCTCACCTTTGAAGAAAACAATTGATAACATAATACAAGACACCAAAGAGAAAGACATCAAAATTAAGGATCTGCAAAAGAAAATAAACGATATCGAGCAGAATTTAAGAAAACTGAACCTAGAAATTCTTGGTTTCAAACACACCAAAGATGAAAACCTAAATGCCTTGCTAATAAATCTATGTACCAAAATAAATGCAGAAGAAACATTCAAAGATATTGACGAGGCGCACAGAATACCAGCCAAAAATCAGGAAAAGCAACCTCCGATTATTGTGAAATTCAAATCACTGGAAGCTAGGAACAAGTGGCTGGAAAGGAAGAAACAAAAAAGAATATCAAACAATGATCTCCATTTCAATGGTGATGATGCACCGGTGTATATAAATGAAAACCTGACCAGTGTGATGAAAAATCTTTTTTGGCAAACGAAAACAAAGGCTAGGGAAAAGAGCTTCAAATATGTTTAGGTGAAAGACACTAAAATTCTCATAAGAAAAAATGACGATTCAAACATAATTAGAATCAAAGATGAAGTGGATCTGAGCAAATTCAAATAAGGTAAAAGTAAAAATTTGTAATTTATTGTTCTTTTTTTTTCCCAATGGCTGAAATTGATATAGAAATAAACAATATAATTAAGTCAAACACAGTAATCCTAAAATCAATCTCAAATATAAAAGATAATTCTGATCTAATGAATAATATCAATAACCCTACAAATTCTTCCAAAATCATTCTACATCTAAATATTCGCTCACTCAGACTAAACTGGGATCTGTTTTCTTGCAAAATAAATAATTCTCTTCCTGTGATTGACGTAATAATTTTAACTGAAGTAAACATAACAAACAAAGAGAAGTACTTGTATAAATTAGAAAACTGGAATTCTTTAGTAAAAGTTAGAGAAAATAACAAAAAATGGGGAGGAATAATCATCTTTTTTAAAAAGAAATTTACCTTTAAAGAAATCAAAATTGACACAAACCACTGTGAAAATTGTATTGCAGAATTCAAGGATTCAACTAATAACGAAACGTTTATAGTAATTGAAATATATAGACCTCCAAATTTAAGTAGAATATCTTTCATTGAAGAAATGATTAACTTACTCAATGACAATATAAAGAATTATAAGAATACAGTTTTTTTCATTCGAGATACCAATATTGATCTATGGAAGAAAAATAAAGATTTAACTACTTTAAAATATCTGGAATGCCTATATTTTAATGGTTTCAAAAATTGTGTAAATGGTGTAACCAGACATATCATAACAAATAAAAAAGCCACCAATCCTGTATAGATCATATATTCTTAAGAGATAAATGTATTAATAGTAGAAGTACGGGGATTATATGTAAAGATGTAATATCCGATCACTTCATAGTATTTGTTTAAAATATTATCTCTAACAACACAAATCAAACTAAAAACGATAAGGTTGACGATAAAAGAAACCAACAAAGTCAAAAAACTACATATTTGAACAAAAATAAACTAGAGTTAGGCTTAAATAATGTATTACAGGAAATCTCCGAAAATAACATTAATGATACTAACGAAATCTATAATAAGATAATAACAGAAATAACTGAATCAAAAACAACAAAATATATTAAACTAGAGAACAAAAAGAAACGAACAAACAACAAATCATGGATCACCTGCGACATCATAAAAGAAATCAATGAGAGAGACTATTTGTTTAGGAAATGGAAAAATAACAAAACTATGAACTTTTACAATAATCATAAATTATTAAGAAATAAACTAAATAGCCAATTGAAAAGGCTTAAAAAAGAATACTATAAAAATAAATTCAATAATGAATTAAATTCTCCAAAAAGCCAATGGAATGAAATAAACGAAATATTAGGGAAGAACAGCAAAATACCTGAAAATACAGAATTAAAACAGCTAACGGAAACCATTAAATCTTACAATAAAGAAAAAATTGTTAGTGACAAGTTTTGCAACCAATTCTCAATTGTTGGAAGAAATGTATTAAAATGTGATAAAAGATTATGCAATGAGGTAAATTTATATGTGCAAAACTCTATTGTCTTTGAGAAACCTGACTATCAAGAAATGTTAAATATAATCAATAAGCTAAAAAACAAAAATCCGTTGGTTTTGATAATCTCAAAGTCAGAGAAATCAAGGATAATAAAGAAATTTTTGCACATATAAGTACGTTGCTATTAATGAAAATTATAGACAATAAAAAATATCCAGACAACTTAAAAATTTCAAAAGTTGTTCCTATCTACAAAGGAAGTGATATGTTAAATTTTAAAAACTATAGACCAATTTCAATTCAGCCGATAATAAATAAGATTATCGAAAACTATATTTGCCTAAAAATGAATAATTACCTAAATAAATATCAAATCATAAACTCAGAACAATATGCATACCAGAAAAACAAAGGTACGAATAACTTATTTGAAAACTTCTCAAATAACATAAATAACAACCTAAATAAAAATAAATTAATTCTTCTTATATCCATTGATCTAAGCAAAGCATTCGATAGCATTGACACGAAAATACTATTAAAAAAAACTGTACAATATTGGAATCAGAGGCTCACTATATGAAATTATTAAAGACTACTTTAAGAATAGAAAAATCTTTGTGTCAATTGACAATATTCACAGTGACATGAAAACTATCCAAAATGGAGTTCCTCAAGGTTCACAACTAGGCCCTTTGTTTTTCTTACTTTTCATCAACGATATATTTCAGGTAATAAAATCATGTTACATACATATTTATGCAGATGATATAATGATTTATTCGAATGGGAACTGCACTACAGAAATAAGTGATAAATTACAAAAAGATTTAATTCGAATACAAAATTGGATGCATGACAACAGACTTCAGATAAATGAAGACAAAACAAAACTAATGCTAATATGTCCAAAAAAAAGACTAATAACAGATAAGCCAAAAATCTTTTTTCACTATCATAACTGTCTTCACAATTCACCATATGAATGTAAAAGCTGTTCAGTACTACAGTACACAAAAACAATTAAATATCTGGGCTTAATAATAAATGAAAAATTTTGTTGGAATAATCACATTAAAATGTTACATAAAAAGCTAAACAAACTGTCATACATATTCTATCATATAAAAGACATACTTCCAACGCGGATTAAAATGTTGTTATATAATGCTTTATTCGATTCGAACATAAATTACGCTGCTAACATTTGGGCCAACACCAATGACAGTTGTTTAAAACCTATAATTAATCTGCAAATAAAATTTTAAAGATAATTTTCTTCAACCAAAATGTAAACGATAAAAGTAGAATATTAAAGAAAAAACTTCAATACAGAATACTAAATCCCAAACAAAAATTCATATACAACATACTAATTAAAAACTATTATAAAATCTTTGAGCACAAGAAAGAAGAAAAACAAAAATCCTCATATAATCTAAGAAACAAGAAAAATATCCATCTTCCCTATCCACTAATATACAATGACTATGGAAAGAGGCATTTCAACTATATACCTGAAAATATATTCAACACTATAGATGAAAAAGATATATATATAAAAAACGGAAGAATATCGTATGTTAAGAAACTATTAAAAAAGTGGCTGATAGAATGTAATTAATATGAATTTCTTTTGTTTCAATTGTTTTCTTTGTAATTGTAAATCCTGTTTGTAATGTCTCACTTAAGTATTTTGTTCAATTTACTACCAATGTCCTTAATATTTATTGTTACTAGTTCTTACTGTACTCGACAAAAATAAGCTAAACATAGGTAACTTTAATATATATATGTAATAACTATATATAGTTAAATAAGAAAATTATTTTAACTTTTAAATCATGTTACTACCTAATTTAAAATTTTTGAAAATTATCACCTAGCGGTCTACTTGACAAAAATCACTTGTAAAAACAATACTATGTAAGTAATTTGATATTTTTAACAATGTATTCAAAATTAATTAAATATTTGTAGTATACCTATATTCAGAACCTGTTGATAGAATTTGTCATTCCTAACGAGACTGTAACTTTTGTATTTAGAATCATAATAAAAAATAAATAAATTATTATTGTTATACACATTTTGAAACAGTCAAAAATTCGCTGACTGGAGCCTTTAGTTGATACAAGTTTCAGTCAGAAACCTAAGTATCCACCAGGTATCTGCGCAATATGTATGATGTTCCAAGCAGCGCTGTTTTCTGTAGTTCTAATGTTATTATTTCAGACAACTGCAATCGGTTCAAATATTTGGTAAAATATTTTGAGATTGTTCCAAGTGCCCCAATGATGATGGGGATCACTGTCGTGTGTTTCATCCAAAGCCGTGTTGTTTCAATTGCCAAATCCCTGTATTTTATATTTTTTTCCTTTTCTTTATCTAAAATTCTTGCATCTTTAGGGATTGCAATATCAATTATGAAAATAGTTCTATTTGTTAACACTCTTATATCTGGCGTATTATGATCCAGGTGTCTATCAGTTTGAATTCTAAAAATCCCACAAGATTTTGACATCTTCATTTTCTAAAACTTTTTCAACTTGATGTTCCCATGAATTTTTAGACGCTCATATTTTTTGCATAATGCCCAGTATATTAATCTGGCGACCCTATCATGTCTGCTTCATCATGTTCCTAGCAGCGCTGTTTTCTGTAGTTCTGATGTTATTTCAGACAACTGCAATCGGTTCAAATATTTCGTAAAATTTTTCGAGATTGTTCCAAGTGCCCCAATGATGATGGGGATCTATTATTATTAATATTATTATTATTCATTTCCTAACGGGACTGTACTAGGCTTATCTATGTTAAATAAAAATAAAAAATAAAAAACTAGTATTAGAGAAGAGGAGGAAATTTGGGATAGAAATATAGAAATCGAAATATATCTGAATTCAAGTGCATTTTAATTCATTTGATAACGAATAGTTCCAGAAAATAACAAAACGCTGTAGCGCAATGAGATGCGAAATTTATTATAATTATTTTGTTGTTCTGAACACAGGATGTGAGACATCAGTCTTCATAGAAATATTATTAATTATTGCTCTGCAGTTTTCAAGATTAGGTAATAGAAACCACCATACATTCGCTTCAATTTGATATTATCATAAAAAGTGAATATAAGTATTCAGAAAAAAAAATACGATTTCATTGCATAAATAATGATTAAACTCCAGGGTTTTCAGTTAAGATTAAATATTGGAATATTTTTATTATTTTTCTTTTTTTATAAATAACAATAATTTTCTACTTTAAATGATGAGATGAACTATTAACCTTCTAAAAAGAGATTAGCTCTGGTTTCGATGATTGACTAAAAGAAAACGATAAGCAATTAAGAAAACGGATTTTACCAGGAGACATGTGATTAAAGAAAACTATTAATTTAATTCAATACAATTTTAAATTTCACGAAAGTTTCTTTCAAAAAGTTACTTTCGAAACTAAACATTTGTTTTTCCTTTAAAAAGTAATTTTAAATTTTATAAACCCAGTAGATTGCCGCTCTTAATTGTAAAGCAAATTCTTGTATTCCTAAAAACAATTTCAAAATATCAAAAGATGTTGTATTTAAGAATGGGAAAGAAGCTAAATGAATCAGAGTTACCGACGGTCGTTAAGCGAGACCAAGTGGTAGTATGGGTTCAAAGGTTGAAAATTATGGTTTCCTTATCATAATTATATTTTATAACATTTTTAATGTTTTTCAATTTATGTTTTGTTTATTTTTAAAAAAAGCTTTAAAATTTGAATTCAAATAAAGCAGAGGAAAATCAATGACTAATGAAAAATTTATTAAACAAAAAATTAAGTTTAAAAATTAAAGTAAAAACTTATATATCTAGGATTTTAATATGAGTTATTTTTTTTATTATGTCTTGTCTTGTCTTGAACATCTTAGGTATAGACAATGATTGTCTGTTCCTAGCTCTGAAGATGATTTTGGTCTTTCCATCGTAGTTTTGGTCGTCCTCTGTCTCTTTTTCCTTTGGGCTGATATTTCAAAATCAAATTTGGAATCTTGTCGTTAGATAGCCTTTTTACATGGTTAAGCCAATTTTTTTGGTAATTTTGAATTTCTTGAATTAAACTTGGAGTTTTAAGTTGGGCTCGAATATCATAACTTTTCTTTTAGTCGAGACGTGTAAATCCTAATAAAGGTCTCAGAAATTTCATTTGTGCAGTTTCCAATCTTTGTTTGTTTCTTTGTTTTAGTATCCAGGTTTCACTCCCGTATTTAATTGCTGCTTTGGCTGTAATATTATGTAATCTTAGTAGTGTTCTTTCGTCATTTGTTTTCCAAATCTTCTTCTAATTATTCCATTCATTCTGTTGTATGTCTGTATGTTTGATATCAGGCTTGCCTCATCGTTATAACATGAAATTATGTTTCCTAAATATTTAAACTCTGATACTTGTTCTATTATTTTTCCATTAATTACAATTTTCACTCTTTGTATTTGTTTTCCACACATTGCCATGGATTTTGTTTTTAATTCCGAAATTTTCATTTTATAATTTTTTGAGATAGTATTTAAATGATTTGCTCCAATTTGAAGTTCATCTTCTGAATTTGCTATCAAAACTTGATCGTCAGCATATAGTAATGTCTTCAATTTTTTATCTTTTGTGATCTGGATACCATTTTTATATATTGATTTCCATTCTTTTAGAATTCTATTTATATATATGTTGAAAAGTATTGGGGAAAGTCCACATCCTTGTCTCACTCCTTTATTTACAGTTAAAGGCTCTGATATCTTCCCGTTCATGAATTTTATATTAATTTTTGTTTCTCTATATATACTTCTAATTACATCAATTAATTTCTTCGGAATTTTATCTTCTTCCATAATTTTCCACAGTAAATTTCTGTTTAGGTTGTCATAAGCTTTCTCGTAATCAATGAAAAGTAGGTATGTTGGCAAATTAAACTCTCTTCTTTTTTCAAGTAATCATATAAATAATAAAATTTAATATTGAGTTTAAAACTTATTACTGATTTTTTGAAATCGAAACACAAAAACTGAACACAGTTATTTTCAGAAAGACTTTGTTTTTATGATAAAACAATTGCTGATATAATAATTAAGAGTGCTTATATTTATAATAATAAGTATTGCTAATTCTAATTGTTAAGATTATTATGAAATTGCTTAGCAACTGATTGCTTAGTTACTGATGATATTCCAAGTTTTTGTCGATTAAAGACTAGTTTTTATCTAATCTATTACATTTTAATCGACAAAAACAACTCAACTTATGGAACGTCTTTTGCGTCCAGATAGATTAGAAGTGGATCCCAGTTCTGCTAATGCAGCAACAGAATGAGTACATTGGTTAAAAACGTTCGAAAATTTTGTGAAGGAAGTGAAGAATGCTACAGATGAGGTACAGCTCAATCTATTAGCTAACCATGTTGCTCCTTCCATTTATTCATACATAAATGAGGCAAGTAACTATTCCTACGCTATTGATATCTTGAAAAACATTTATATTGATCCTAAGAATGAGATTTATGCAAGGCATAGATTAGCCTCTGGTTGTCAGTTACCCAACGAATCAGTTGATCAATACCTACGGGAGCTGAAACTACTAAGTAAGGACTGTAATTTTAAAGCAGTTACAGCTGAGCAAAACAGAAATGACTATATCAGAGACTTTTATATGTGGATTAAGTGATAATAAGATACGCCAACGACTTCTTGAAAATGTTACTCAAACTATTGAAACTAAGAACAAGCTCTAGCGCTGGAGATGGCTGTTATTCACTCTAATTCTTTTAATACGATCTCTTCGCCAGCAGTTCTCAATGCGGTTCCTGAACTTAAGGCATCAGCAATGAAAGAGACAAGATCTATAAACTCAATGGGGATGTTTAAGGTCTCTGGGTTGAGGCTGGAAAAGTCACGTGATGTGGATGTGTTACTTCTAAAAACATGGCTAAGATTACCGAAAAACCTCTGTATATTAAAGATTTCTC
>JAFIDM010000005.1:31718646-31735000 GCA_023159025.1 Thereuonema tuberculata
GTAGACTGTAAAGCATGAGTTTTATCTACAGGAGTGGCGTCATGTCACAGCCATCATTTGCATTCGGCACATAAAGGAGTGTCGTCACGTCTACCTCCTCCTATATTTTTTTTTTTTTAATTTACGTATCGAAAGGCATACCTGGTGTTCCACAAGTATTCCACAAGGCTTACAGAAGTAAGTTGAAAAGATCATATAATGTTAAAGTTAACAAAAACAAACATACTCGTTAACTACTACAACAAAGAGAATAAAGGAAAAAAAGAAGAAAAAAAATCAAATCACATTTGAATACAACAAGGGCAAGACCAAAAAGCATAAACAATGTCAAGTACAGTAACTTAACAAAGATATACATAAGAAAAGATAAACACATTCTGAAATAAAATTTTTAAGTTCAATAAATATTTTTTTGCTTTTGACCAGTTTTGAGAGAACTGGTGGCCAATTTATCGAGTAAGCTTTTAGTTTGCTTTGTAAAGACAATCTCTGCTGGGAGAAAATAGGGCAGTGCAGCAGCAAATGTTCTGGATTATGCTCTTTATAACCACACGAACATGACCCACTTGAGGCAAGGCCAAAACGAAACAGATAGTCGTAATAATTTCCATGTCCACTGTAAAACTGAGGCACCTTAAAATTAGAAAATGTTTATTTTGTAGCCTAAGAGGAACAGTGGGGAAAAATCTCTTAACCACTGAGCCTTTCCAGAATGAACGCACACAGCACCAGCTCATAATGGTTTTACGACTCTGAAGGAGCTTCCAATAGGAAGAAGGTGGGGTCAATTCCAGAAAAATAACACTTCGCGTAGCCTGTTTGGCCAACAAATCAGCCCTTTCATTGCCTATGTTCCCACAATAGCCACGAACGTGAGCAAAGTCAATTTTAATATTATTAAGCTCCGAAGATTTAATAATGGTCTGTGATTCGACAACAAGTTTCTCAGCGTTATTGATATCCTCAAGAATGTGCAGTGAGGACAAGGAGTCACTGCAGACCAAGTATTTCAGAGAGGTTGAAGAAGTGGAGAGTCCCTGGATATACTTGGTAACAAGATTTAAGCTCTGCCTGAAAGACAGAGCAGTCATCGCGTAGACGATATTGCTTATAAGCAACCTCAATATCGCTTTCATACGCAACAAAAGTCAAACCAACCTTATTATTAATTTTGCTCCCGTCTGTAAAAAACAGATACCTAGAATCTTCCAACCCACAATCAGCGTAGTTTACCACAGGAATCGAAACTCTGCTAGAAGGGTGCGAAAGAGAAGACGAAGGAAGTTTCCCATTTAGGGAGTTCATGACAACAGTGCTTGCTATCTAGTCCTTAGTATTTTTAGAACCAAGAACTTCGTAGTCAATTGGTGGCAAGTCAGACAGCACAAAAAGAGCATCATAACTGATAATCCTGTATCCACACACAATTCTAAGGAGAAACTTTCCCTGCACTCTTCTTAGCTGCTTACAATTAATTTTCTGTTAATCGAACTTCCCCCAGCTCTAGAAGCATGGGTAAAGATCGGTACAAAAACTTGTTTGTAAATCATCTTCATGACGTCCATTCGTAAGCCGAAAGTGTTTTTGCAAGCCCTGTACAGGCCAATTAAAATTTTTTCACACTTTTTTGACAAAAAGAGATATAGTTTTTCCACTAAAATTTAGTGTCTAGCATAACGCCTAAATATTTCATTTGTTTAACTTCATCAATGGGATCCCAACCAAGGAAAAGCTGAATTTTGGAATCATTTCTTGATTTTTTGTGGACCATCATCACTTTACTTTTAGCAGAGTTAAATTTTAACTTGAACAAGTTGCACCAATCCAAAGCATAATTAAGGATTTCCTGTGTTGTAATACATGCGGTAGGAAGATCCTTACGTTGAATAACTAAAAGCAAATCGTCAGCGAAGGCAATTTTCGAACATCACTTAAAATAATTTACAAAGCAAGTCATTTATAATAAGATTCCGGAGAAATAGTCCAGAAATCGATCCCTGCGGACAACCTTTTTCCAAGGAAAATTCTTTGGTAATATTCCCAAGATTAAAAAGCGCAGAACGTTCAGTCAAACGATCTTTTAATAAATCTTCCGCCAAACATTCTGCACCGTAATTTCAGGTAAGAAAGCCTTCCAAAAATTTAATTTACTCTCCTCCAGCTTAAGATTATAGGCTTTTCTAATTTCCAAATATTTATTTTTATAAATATCTCTTAACAGTTGATTTTTAGCCCTTTGGAATTTCCTCCTTTGGCTGCATTTAACTGCTTTCGCAAATAAAAGATTTCCTTTGTCCACCATGAGACCCCCTGCTTTTTTTACTTTATAAAATTTCTAGTGGCTTTAATAATTAGAGTTTGTAACTCTGCAATCATTAAGTGCAAGTCGTAATTTCCCTAAAAACGTTGATTAAACTCTTTAATGTCTTTCTCGCAACATTTCCTGAATTTATTCCAATTATCTCGTCTAATGTTAAATAAATCTGCCTCACAAACCTCAATTTTATTAAGTGGAAAAAAGGAAATCACATAAGTAATCATTCTATGATCGGACAACGAGTCACAATCAGGAATGGACCAGTTTTGTACATAGGGTAGAGTATCAATTCCGACAACATACACAAAAGGTAGGCCTACAGTCATCATTCACAGAAATCAAATGCCAAGTACTTAAGAATTCAGTTAATTTAATGCCTCTAGAGTCAGTAATTGGACTGAATCATACCTCTGATTTACAATTGGAGTCCATACCCCAGATAAGCCTTTTAGTATTTTTATGTTTCAAAATCTGAGAAATCTCATGTAAATCATTATCAATATTCAGAGATGGTTCAAAATAATAAGAAAGTAAAACAAGTTCAAAATCCTCAACAGAAACATCTCTATTGGGGATTTTGAACTTGTTTTATTGTAGTTACCATATTATAATCAGAGTTTTTTTGGTCAAAAAATGTAGTTACAATGCTTGAGCGCACAATAATAGCAGCCTTAATCGTCTCCGAGCCACGATCAAAGAACAACCTGTAGTGCCCTGGAAACCCTGGGAGTTGTCCCCTAAAGCAGTATGGCTCCTGAATTAAGGCTACACAAAATCACCATCTTCCATATTTAAGATGAGTTGCTGCGTTGCATTTTGAGACTTGCGCAATTCAACTGAACAAGTTTTAAAATCCCGTGTGATATACATTTAATTAGGTCAGTTATAAGATTTTCTGGATGAGATTAATTTCTTCATATAAATATGACTGGGACAACTATCATGAAAAGACTTATGGTTTACGTCCAACTTCCTAGCGTCATTTCTAATCTTTTTATTAAACCTTTGCAATTTATACATACCTTTTGCACATATTCCAAGGAACTTTGTGTGTGTGTGGTCGGTTCGCACCGAAGTGCGCCCTTAAAGGAATTTAATGGAATTTAAAGGTAACATGTGTTTTCGTATCGTAGGATGTACCTCTATGACTACCTGCCTCATAAATTGAAAACTCCAAAGTAAAGCGTACCTTTCCACAGTTCCTCAGACGACATCTCCTCTAGATTTTGCTTAGAAATAATGTCAAGAAGTTCTTCATTCCTAATATCATTTGACACATTTCTCAGCAGCAGAGTTGGGTTTTTCCTCTTCAAAAAAACAGAAGTCAATCCAGCCGAACCCTTGTGAATCACTTCGTGAAGTCTTTGCCTTTCGTCCTTCGATGCACACTTAACAAGCACTTTGTTATTCGCAATATTCTTCATATTATTTACCCCTAATTTATTTTGAGTGGGGTTTATCTCTGCCCTGATCAGCTTTTTAACCTCTTCAGAAGAGCAGTTTTCGGCACTGACCCCAATACAAGAATCGACCGTGTTGTTCCTCCGAAGGTCACCAACAGGTGGCGCCACCACCTGTGCCTATGTCCGCTTCCCAAGAAAGTCCACCAAACTTTCCTTACATGCTTCCCTGAAGCTCGCAGACTTCAAACGCTCAAAATTCTTAATGATTAGGACTCTTAACTCATTCAAAGCGTTCCCTGTATCTTCACGTAGCTGTAGGTTCATGTTGCACTTTGAAATCAATGCCGACTCAAACTGTCCGCAACATCTTTCATAAGCTTCATAGAACTCATCCCCCTAACTATCCGCCATGTTGGATCAGCTCCTACCTCCTTATATTGGCACGATTCTTTTCTGTAAAATGTCATTTCCTACCAGTTAGCTGATGTTTTACAACTTTCTCATTTATTTGTTTTTCGTATCTCTCATTGCACTGAGACGTGCTAACTTCCACATTTTGCTGCTAGGGGCGCTGCAGTCAGTCTCATCTGATAGCGCATGGTCGCTTTCCTATACCAATACCTAACTTCCCTAACTCTAGCTATCATCATTCAAAAGTTATTTGGGTGACTTAGGAATTTCCCGTGCATTCTGTATATTGTATAATCTGCTTTAAGATTAGAGTGATTGTTAATATCGCCAAATCTAAAAATACAACTCACATGATTTTTAAAAAAATGAAAAAAAAAGTTAGAAAGTTCTTAAAACAAATTTCTATTATTTATTATAAAATATTAAAATTTAAAAAGATATTAGTTGTCCCTAAAAATAGTTTTCATCTTAATAATCTTTTTTATAAATTCTCAATAATTCTTATTGGATTTTACTTTCAAAGCCTCTTTTTTTTTTGTCTTAGGTTTAGATTGTACGAAATTTGGCTCTAAGACAATCTCAGTCAGTACTTATATAGTGTAAGATTGACTGAGAACTGTAAATGTTTAAAAAAAACAAAAACAAAACAAAAAAAACAAAAAAAAAAACAAAACACTGGATGATTAAATTTGCCAGGCTACACAGTCTACAAGTAGCAGCTAACAAATATGATTTATAATAAGTTAAGAATGACTCTGATTCATAAGGCATATATTTTGTTTTGTTTTTATAATGAGATTTTTGTTTTTTCATTTTATTCATTCTTATGAGTTAGTTTTAAAAAGATTTATTGAAATTAATGACATTTAATAATTTTAATAATTATGTTCAATAAATATTGATAATTTTTACTAGATTTTGCTTTCTTTCGAGCTGTGCAAAATTTTATTTGTTCGTTCTTCCATAAATTTCAGTTCTGTTCCATACATTTAAAATCAAATGTAAATAAATATAATTACATTTTACTATAGACATTACTCTTTATTGATGTTATAAATTATTGTTACGCCGCGCCGGCATGGTCGAGCGGTCTCAGGCGTCGGTCTGCCGTGAGGCCAGTGTGCTGGCGTCCGGGTTCAAATCCCGGTTGTGAGCATAGATGTTTCAATTTCCTTTCCTGTGTTGTAAAGCCTCTTCTTCACTTTCTCTTCGGTCTGACGTCATTCCGTAATGGCGTCCTAGAGAAGGCAACGGGAAACCACTCTAGTATCTGTTCCCAAGAATAAGTTACGGTTTCTCCTAGGGGTCGCCCTTCGGGGGTCACTAGGGTCCGTGAACTTTCAACCAATCTTCGGATTGAATTACTGTGTGTGTGTGTATGTATGTAAATTATTGTTATAATTATAGCAACTTTTCTGTATTGAACGTTTACATCCAATTTCAGTACGTAATAAAATTTATTTCCTTGAAAAATAATACTTTAATTCAAAAACTCATCCTCGATATTTCGTCCTAATTTAACATTAGGACTTACTCATGGTTTTAAATACAAATGAAAAGAAGAAAAATGATTCTAAATTTAACAAAATAAAATATTCAACAACTGAAAAACATCAAAACTGTGTAAACAAACTCAAATCTTTGTTAAAAAACAAATAATGTTAAATGATAATAATAACATCAAACCTTTGTTAAAAAACAAATAATGTTAAATAATAATAACAATAAAAACGAAATAACTATGTACAATAAATTGAAATCGGAAAGATAACATCATTGGTCGTAAACCTTTTATAAATCTCTAATATCTTTTTTCTTCTATAATTTCTTTATTTTAATTGCTTTTATTATAATTTCTTTATATCAATTTCACAATTTCTTTACTTTAATTTCACAATTTCTTTTATTCTTTTATTTTCCATTAATGATTTTCTAAAAATCCCTAACGATATCCCACTTACCTTTAGGGATTTATCTCTATTAAAACAATAACAACTATTTATCAGGCAGGATTCTAATATAAATCTTTTACTTTCGTCTTGAATATCAAATACTATGTTCACAATTTTATTAATGGAAAATAAAAGAATAAAAGAAATTGTGAAATTAAAGAAATTAATTAATTAATTAAAGAAATTATAGTAAAAGAAATTAAAATAAAGAAATTATAGAAGTAAAAGATATTAGAGATTTATAAAAGGTTTACGACCAATGATGTTATCTTTCCGATTTCAATTTATTGTACATAGTAATTTATTGTTATTATTATTTAACATTATTTTATTTTTAACAAAGGTTTGATGTTATTATTATTATTTAAGATTATTTGTTTTTTAACAAAGGTTTGAGTTTGTTTACACAGTTTTGATGTTTTTCAGTTGTTGAATATTTTATTTTGTTAAATTTAGAATCATTTTTCTTCTTTTCATTTGTATTTAAAACCATGAGTAAGTCCTAATGTTAAATTAGGACGAACTATCGGGTATGAGTTTTTGAATTAAAGTATTATTTCTTGTGGAATTTGTAAGTTATGATACAGGAGTATTTGAATTTATTTCCTTGAATTAATTTAATTATAACTTTTTAATAAAACATCATATGTGTTCCACAAAATCTTTCTGTGTGTAATAATTTAAAATCAAATCAGATTCATCATGGATTGGACAATTTCATGGGTAGAATAAAATCAAACAAAAGTGGTATTGTTTCTTCTACACCATACACCAAGGTGGTCGATCGGGTTTAATACATTTAGGATTTGGCACTGAAAGTAAAAAATAAAATATTTAAACTTTAATATAAAATCCTTAATTTGCTAAAGTTAAAATTCTTAAAAACTTTGCAAAGGATTTTTTTTAAAGTTTCTTTTATTAGTTGTTAAAAAGCTTAATACAGAAATAAAACTTTAATACTAATACCAAACTGAAGAAGTCGACAATTATGAAGTCATTTTAAAATCTATAAAATTTTCATAAAAATATTTTCACCATCTTAAAGTAAAAATGTAAAATAACGAAACATCTAAAGCAGGGGTGGGCAGATTTTTGTAAGGTAAGAGCTATCTCAAATATACTCCAAACGGCGCGGTCACGTTAAGACCAAAAAAAAAAGATTACGATCGACGTTTTGTCCACCCCTGCTCTAAAGAAAAGATGTCATCTGATCTGTTCATTCGTTGTGTAGTAATATCCTCAGTCAATCTTAAATTTTTAGTCATCATGTCTCGGAAAGAAAATATGATTTCAATAAAATACAATAAAATAAAATACCCCTTCGTACACGGAGGGGTAGGGACGTATTACTTCGAGGTGGACTAAATTAGGAAGCCGACCTCCAACAGCCAGAACAAAAAAAAATCGTATTCGTAAACCAAAAAAAAATAGTGGAGTTGGGGGGGGGAAGCAAGGTCCACTTAACTGGTGACTCAACCAAAAATAAAAAAAAAACCACAAAGACAATAGAACCTATTAGAGACTATTCTATACATTTTGAGATTTCGGGAAGGCCGGGGGAGGTGGGCAGGGAAACCCCTTCGTCCAATATGCCTATCGCTTAGACTGGAAATTGCTGAATTAATAAATAGATAAACATCAAAATTAAATTAATATTAAAATAAAAGAAATTACAAAATTATAATTTTATTAATTAAACATAGAGGCCATAATGCACCTTTAAACATGTAATATATTAACAATTAAAATTAAAGCAAGGTGACGTCTCAAAGTTCCAATATATTATATATATCAATATATTATATGTGTAACGATGCATTATGGCCTCTATGTTTAATTAATGTTTACCTGCAAGTTAAAATAGCTTAATTATTATAATTTTATTGTTATGTTGAAAGGAAAAAAAATCCTATTTAAAGAATTAATAACTGCAAATTGAAATTTTCTTTTATAGTGGTAAAATATGCATTCAATTTTTTTTAATCTATTTTTTTTAAAAACAACGGAATTCAACGTGAAATTATTCATTAATATGGATTAAAGTAATGTACTGAATTTTTTCCAATTTAAAAAAAAATCATTGAAATATTCCATTTATTGTAACTCAGATCTTCGATTTGTGAAAGATTGGAAAGGATTTATTGTTAGAGCAAACTGAAAAATTTAAACCACTTGTTTTTTTTTTTTTTTGTTTTGTTTTTTAAATTGGTTAATAAAAAATATAAATAATTACCTCTCTTGTCATCATTTCCGTCTCTAAATTGAGAAGGTTCATCTTGCTTGAAATTCGAAATGTGTTTCTTCCCATTCAGTTTTCTTAAAAGTCTCCTAACCCTCATCTCAGTTTGAATTAAATCTTTATTAAACTGCTACGAAAAAAAAACCAATATGTAACTCCTAGATTAATTAATTCTTTTTTTGTTTTGTATTCTTTCGATTCCAGTATTGAATTTTGATGAAATGCAAATAATATTTTGTTCATTTCTTGGTGAAGATTACTTTGACGTATTCAGATACTTAATAATATTCATATTTCTTTTATTGGTAAATATTATTAGCCGTTAAGAAGGTTATGATTAAAATTAACTACTGAAGCAAATATTCTTTTTATAGAGCTAAAAATCATCTTTATATTCAATCAATCATTATTAAAAAAATCTGTGAAATTTAGATAAATTATGGTATTTTTCCTTAAAAAAGTCACATCCCAGTAAAAACTAATTCTGTTTCCTATTAAAGCTAAATCAGTAAAGGTTTTTCCCTTGAATTATTAACAAAAATCAAAGTTATAAGTACAGAAATGAAGTAGACTGTAGAAGCCAGTACCATTTGATATTTTTATCAATAATATTAACTGTTTGGTTAACTTTATATATTATTAAATATATCTTCCACTTACGTTTCCTAAAGTTTCAATTATACAAATGAGAACAATGATGTAAACAATAAAATTTGAAGAATTCATCAATTCTTAATCCTAACAACAAAAAAACGTGACGAGAATAACTACAAATAGAGTGAAACCAGAGAGGCAACAATTTAATTGGCTTAAATTTTAAAAACAGGATATATGAGTATCATAAAATGAAGTTAAAATCTAAACAGAAATAATAATTCTCTATCATTCTCATCTCTAGCGAACACTATTACTAAATTTGTGTTTCAAGTATTTGAGAAGAAAATTTAGAAAATTAGCAAATTTAGGAAATAATTAAACTTTTAAATAATAATAAAAACAAGCTATAGTTAAAATGCCAACTTTTTAATTTCAGCATGGTAACAAAAGTTGTTAAATAAAATGAAAGTTTTCATTCATTTACGTTGATGACTATTTGTCCTTTTACCAAAAATCAATAGGGATCCTGTTTTTGCAGCCAATTGATTCTTTCTATGGAACTTTCCTGTTTATTTTGATCACAATATAGATAGGTAATTTTTAGTCCTGATTCTTTACCTATTGGTTAGATTTACACCAAAATCAAAATTTTTGGATAAATACAAGGGATCTCCCTTGGAACAATCTAAAGCTATCTCTAAAATTTCAGCTCTCAGGACGTACAGGTTTTTGAGTTCAGAGAAGGACGGATGAACTTTGTGCATTTATTTAAAACTGCATTTTAAACTTTTTCTATCCAACTTTAAAAGGAATTCAAACTTTACACCAGTCTTGTGATATCTTTGGAAGGTAGCTACCATAAAAAGCTGGAAATTTTAGCTTAATTAGAAGATACTGAAATTTATATTTTTGTAATTACATTTATTTTATACAATAAAGCCGTCTTTCTAGCAATGTTTTCAATTTTAAGAGCTTTGCGTTTATCATAGGCATTTTACAGAATGACTAAGATATAACATTAAAAATATACAACAGTTCCTTGGAGGAATTCCTTGGAGGGGGAAGTTGCAAGGCACAAAAGGAATTTAATAAAGTCTCTTCCCGGTGACAGCTCAGGGTCCGAATCCTTTCTTGTTGCCTAATTTGTGCATGTTTATTGTTTTCTCTCTATAAGTTCACTCCGCACGTTAAAGAACGTTCACCATTTCGAACATATGGCTTAGTTCTTTTTAATGCCTTTATTAAATTCCTTTGTGCCTTGCGAGTTGCAGGTCAAGGAACTGTTGTATATTTTTAATTTTGTTATTATTGGTTAGATTTCTTTGAGGGGAGGTCTTGTTCTTGGGAGCGAAACCCGGGATCTTAACCTCTCGCACCTTCTGAGTCTGTCATCGGTGGAGTTTGGCTGGCTGATGAGTCCTAAAAAGGACGAAAAAGTCCGTCCCAGTCTCTTGCCGGTGACAGCTCAGGGTGCGATCCTTTCTTGTTGCGTAATTTGTGCTTTTTTATTGTTTTCTCTGTATAAGTTCACTCCGCACGTTAAAGAACGTTCACGACCACCAATCTTTAATATTATTAACGGTTTTTTTTTGTAATAAATTTTTTACCTATGCTAAAGAGTGATCCCCAATTTTTGAGTAACGGCCATACACACCAATATAAAACTATGAAATAAAACAATTAAAAATCATTAAAAAATAAGACAATTTCGATTTCAAAGCGTACAAATCTTCCTTAATGTAAACTGGAGACACAAAAAAACACCCCCTTTAATACATGTTGCAAAGGAGACCAAAACTTAGAAGTGAACCCCGTGGATTCAAACGACTCCTCCAATGAAATGCCTTCACCAATCAGTGAACTGGGAACAAGCGCCCTCATTCGGTGCCTGAAAGAATTTTAAAAAATAAACAAATCCACATGTTTTGAGGAAGCTTTGAAAACAAAGGAAAGAGCATGGAAAAATTTTTATTTATTTTCCTTTCTCCTTTCCCGGTCCATTCCTAAGTTATAATTCTCGGGAAATTGTTTAAAAATAATCACAAAACAATATTAGATTAAAAAGATGACAATTTTTTTTTTTTTTTTGGTTTATTGAAATAAAAATGTTACATAATTAACTTTAATTGAAATTATTATTACATTTCGAATAAGGAAATATCATAAAAAAAAATAATTCTTTCTTGAATCATTTACGGTTTTAATTGCAATCTAAAAAAAATATTGATAAAATTATTATCAATTCTTAAAACAAAAATAAATTTAGCAATAATTGATTTTTTTTCAATGCAAAAAGCATTTATTTTTATTTTCCTCCTAAAACTAAGATAATACAATAAATTTTTACAATAAATAATTAGCTGAACATTTTTTTTTTATTTGAACATTCAAATAAATCAATCAATTTTCTCAACGAAGTGAATCTGAATATGACATAGATTTGACTCAACAAATGAGTTAATAGAGATTATTCTCAAATAACTTGTTTCTATTAGTTGCTTTTAGACATTTGATTGGTAAATAGCAATCATTTATTTAAACACAACAGTTTAGTTATATTCAAGACGAAACTTCAAATTTTTCTTAAAAGGAGACGACACACCCTGTACCTTTCAAATGTGAGTGCCCTTTTGTCAGGTGAAAGTACACATGAAGTACTTCAAAAATATATATAGGTATTGGGGTATTTCTTGCACTTTCGACTGTTAGTTTCGGTAACAACCTTTTGCTAAGATTATAATCTTATTAGAATTAATATAGAGACCATAGTTTTCATCAAGAGAATTGTAACTTTTATCTCGTAACCTTGTGACGTTATTCCAACGTTTAGTCTCAACAGGCAATGGAATAAACTAATTTCAGTTTCCTCTTGTGAATGTTTTAATGTATTTAATTAATAGTTGAATTACAGGTGCTTCATTCCTATTTTTACTCCATATTATTAAGATAAAATTGTTAGCTGAGAAAAAAATTGAAATTATAATTAATTTAACAGAATTTACAATAAATGAAAATTACAGTGATAGAAAATCCACGGAACCTCTTTTGGGAAGGTTTGGATTAGCAAATTCGTTTAGGAGGACACGGACCTAGAAGAAAAAAAATAAGAAAAATAAACTTTTATTAATAATTTCTTAATTGTTTTTAATTGTTAAAACTTCTTCATAATTGTACACAATTGCAACTAACATTGATATTTTAACAAATTTTGTTGAACTTTCGAGGAATGATATAATAAACGTTTAGAAATCATTAAGCATGGAATGGTTGATAACTTAGAGAAAATGGGAAATCTACAAACCCTGTACTTCTTCAACTAGAATATTAGCAGTGTTATAAATTTCATAAATACATTCATTGTGATTTTATTAATTTAATTAATTAATCATTGTGACAGTTATTAATTTTAACTCTTTTAAAACTCCTTAATTCTAATTCTGTCATTAACATTTTCAAATTAGTCGGAATTGATGTAATTGATATATATATATATATATATGTATATATATATATATATCAGTATGTTTTTTTAAATCTGATGTAATTTAAATTTAAAAAGATCTCAATATGTGTTGCTTACTTCTAAATTTGTAGCTTGGAGCTTTAGGTAATTGATTCGCAGGATCATTGAGTACTTTTTCCGCTCTCCATGGAATTGTTTTTTCCTAAATATTCAATTAAAATTTAAAGTTAGCTTACTTTTTATCCTATTTTAATTAAGCAGTCTTCCTTATCCAGTTCACAAAACCTCAACTACAAAATATAGAACTGCAATGATTTGCTGCAGGTCTTCACATGAATCAGCTGAACATATAAATATATTATCTTAATTTACAAAAAAAATATTAAAAAAATCAAGGATCTTGTATTAATCTTTTACCTTTCAAGTAATTTTTAAATTGAATTTAAAATCTACTTTAAAAAAAACAAAAACGATTCTCCTATTTTTCAGAAAAAAAAATTATAAGACTTCAGATTCATAGCAACAAAGGTAAAGAAATATATAAAATTCATATTTGGAGATTTGTAGACACCTGCAAAATGGTCTTAGATTATTGACTTTGGAAACGGGAATACAGAGGGTTGGACCACGTTATAACAATGTTTTCAACATTGTTAAGCGCACGTGAATTGAACCGGAAATCCTGTTGTTTGTTTTTGTTGCTGAGCGAGTGCAGTCAGTGTTAACATATGTACATTAGTGTTATGTGCTCGAATGACTCCACGAGTACCTATTTGGTGGAAAGGCCATTTCCCATGCGAAATATTCTTATTCCAGAATAATAGCAATGTGTTAGCAACGAAATTTTCAATCTTCCAAGTCCGTTATTAGTCGAATTACTGCTGAGTCACATTTGAAGGCAGTTAGTGAAGTGAGGAAGAAACTCGAGGGCCTTAAACCACATCCACGAAGAGCTGCCACTCCTGCTGTGTCTTTAAGGTTCAACACAACATCAGGAAAGAAAATCCCAGCATCCATACAACGCACAACGAACGGGAGTTTCCAAAACAACTATAACACGCAAAATTCATAGGGACCTGCATCTAAAGAAGCACTACAAAGCAAATGTTCATAGGCTGTGGCCTTGGCACATCGCCGAACGTAAGACAAACAGTCGAAAGTTGTATGAAGAGCAATTGTCGGGCGAAAAATGGAAGTATGTTGTGACGTTGAACGAAGGATGGGTTTATCTCAATGACTGCAACAAACCATGTGCAATTTTTTATCGTCATCGTGATGCTAAAGGTCGTTCAGAATGGTTCGCCAATTTAAGGAAAAGTTTTCAAAGGGCTTCATGATCGTGACTGGTTACAGGTATCAGGGGAAATTGCCTTTGCGAAAATTGATGGAAAGACAAATACTAATGCTACGTCTTTTCACGAAAACATCTTATAACCATTGTACCGCAGTGACATTCCAGCACTGTACGGTCGTCTGAAGTATGGATCCATCAGGACAAAGCGTCAAGTCATACCGCCCGAACAACAATGTCCTACATGTCACGAATAGCCAACGAAACAGGAATTTGATCAATTCCATTCAGTTCGATCCCAGTGAAATCACCTGACGCTTCCCCTATGGACTACTGCGGCTTTGGTCTGTTGAAACAGGCATTAGGAAACCGACGACCGCGAACTGTGGCTGGTTTATGGAAAGCCTGTCAGGAGTGGAACAGGATTCCCCTTGCCACACTGCAGCGCAGCCTCCTCCAATGGAAACTGATGTAGGGCCATCCATCGAATGCAGAGCAGACAAATAGAGCATAACAGATGGTGGAATCGCGGCTTTTTTCTAGACTTCTCAGACCAGAAAATTCGTTCTGATAAACGTGGTCCAACCTTCCGTAATGGATTTAAAGCAATACAGGTATTTAATTATTAATGACGCTTTTACAAAAACTTTATTGTTATTAAGAAAGTTATTACAACCAGGGAAGAGAATACTGATAAATAAGATTAATGCTGTCCACTTGGCGAATTGTACAAAGAACAAATCCTTAAAGAATTAGAAGAAGGATTAAATGGATGCATGTGAAGTCTAACTTCGGCGGAGGAAAACTACTGGATTAATGATTACAGTCTAAGAAGTGTTTACAAAGTGAAGCAGAAATATAAATGAAAGATATTTATGCTTAAAAAATGTTGACTGCACAGTTTAGTGATTGATTGTCCATAAGCTTTGTGAAGTGCTATCGAACTGACATATCAATAGGAAAGATTACAATGAACATGTAGCTGCTTTTATTTTGTAGCTTCGCAAATATAGTAAATTTCTAAATAAAGATCCGTAAGTAATTGTTTAATTACTGCTATTCATTAGTTAATTAATTATTTTGATGGAAATGACAACGCAAGGAATGATAATTACGCTTCAGTCTCCAGCTTCATCACGGAAGAACTGCTCTGAAGTGCGAAAGTTTTCAGTTTTTATAAAATATAAAATTTTAAATAGATTATAAAATATACAAGTCAAATGGCTCAGCCATTAATTCAGTACAGGATGTATAAGAAAATTACAATCTTTTATTAGAGCAAATAAGTTATCAAAACATTAGAAATGTATAATTAAAAAAGAATAAATATTTAGACTATCCTCTTTCTAAGTTACTAAAAGAAAAGATATGTCAATGAAAAACATGGAATAAAGTCAAGTGAAAAACAAAAGATGTTTCTACTAACACTGGTTACTGCTGTTGGATAAAACACCAACACCAGAAGAAGAATTGCCCCAGAAACAAAGAAGACGTTCAGTTTGTTCATCTTTTCTGTAGAACTGAAACAGGAATGATTTCGATCTCAATTTTAAACTCAAACGAGAAATGACACTTAAATATGAATTGAATGCTTGAATGCAGGATGTTAGTTTTATGTATTTCATTTTATAGAACGATTATAAATTGCATTAATTTAGAAGAAAAATAGCAAAAATTATAGGAAAAACTCATCTATTAATTGCAATAATAATGTAAATAGGTCGCTTTTAATTAATAATACATTAATTTATAGAAATACTAATATCTAAAAAATAAAAAAAAATGTTTCCTCAAAACTCTACTACTCTCCAATAACGTGATAAAATGTTCCTCCAATATATTCCTATCATTCTTCTGTTTCATAGTCACAATCTTAACTTATCTCTGTGTCTTAATAATGTCCCAAAATTCTTTACCAGTATTAAACCTATCAAAATTTTCTTTTTTATGTTTTTCCCATAATTCTTTTTTCTCTTTACACATTTTTTAAAGCAGTTGTTCTCAGTTTTATATGCTGTATTTTCTCCTGTCTTCTGTTGTATTTTTATTCTTTTTAACTGTTCTTTTATCTTTTTTTTTCTTTAATTTCTTTATCATGACATCGTTTTCGTCTATATTTGTCTTCTTTTCTCTTGGAATATATATCCCTCTTCTAAAAATCTTGTAAACTTTCCTTAAAAGCATTTATTTGATATATATATTTTATATCATTCAATATTTCTATAATTAAATCTTTATATTTATTTATATTCTCTTTTACTAAACTTACCTCGCAATTATAAACCTTTCTTACATTCTCAGCTATTTTTTTTCCTAATATGGCGTAAATAGATTACTATTAATTAATAATACATTAATATTTAGAACTACTAATAATTAAACAATAAAAACAATGTAGAAATAAAAGATGTTTATATAATATCAAATATCACTTCTAACTTCCTAAAATTTAAGACTATTCATTCAACTTTATTTAACTTCTTTGGGAATATATCCTTTACAAGTTAGATTAGGGATTCCAAAGCTTATGAATGCACCTATTACATCCAACATTGAAATTAATTACATCCCAAATTAGATTTAAATTAATTTTGTTTTTACCTCAATCCACAATGTCTAAATAACTAATTAATAATAATAATAATAATAATAAATAATTCTTTATTAATTATGCAAAACAA
>JAFIDM010000005.1:31785723-31797147 GCA_023159025.1 Thereuonema tuberculata
CAAAGGATGTGCTCAACAATCTATATATTACTAAAATCTTTTATTTCTCTCTCTGACCAGCATAAGGCAGCAATGGAAAACGGTGTTTCCTTTTGCATTGTTGCGAGGAAGTCAACAAATACAAAAGGCGCAATTGTTGTGATTTCCAATATTCACAAAGGTAGTGCAACAATGGAAAATGGGCATTCAGTTTTCATTGTTGCGAAGACGTTGACAAATGCAAAATGAGTCTACAAATGTAAACCTTATTTACTGTTAATAATTTGGCTTGGTGATTCTTTGAATTTACAGTAAATTGAGTTTACAGTAAATAAGGTTAGGAATTTATATTGGTTGTTATTTAAGAGCACAGGCTGATGGTATATTTTCATACATCACATATTATAAACGATATTGTGAAAGATTTTGAGAGGAAACGATTGAAAAGAGCACAACAGACAGATTTGGATCGAAAGAATGAAGCCGGTCAAGAGCTAAGGAGACAACGGAAGAGACACAGAGGTTAGATGCCGAACGACATCAGACAGAGAGAGAGACAGAGACTTTAGGTCCCCGAACTCTATTTCATCTAACATCCATCTCAACATATCTCTTCAAACATCTATATCGATCAATCTGTTCACGGGGGGCCTAGTTCTGCAAAAAAAAAAAAAAATTAGTTACAAAATCATCCGCTAGAGGTACTTTTACAGCTATATAAATTGAAAACGAAAATAGAATGTTCAAAAGCACATTTATTTCACATAAACAGTATCAGATGTTTGAACGAGTCATGTGATATTGCTCAATATGTTCCCTCTGACAAATGTGTACCATTTGCAGACAAGGAACTGATATGCTGAACCGCTGACCATAGGTGATCACCCATGATAGTTCGCACATGTAGCGTGATACTGTCTTTTAGTTCTGCTAATGTTGTAATTCCTCCATGATACACCACATCCTTTAGGTATCCAAAAATCGCATGGAGTTAGGTCAGGAGAATATGATGACCAGGCAGTAGGGAACATGCGACTAATTACTCGATCATTGGTAATTCATATTGCACGAACCTTTCAATATGAGGAGGTGCACCAGCTTTCATAAAAGAGGTTGAATCAAGACACTGTTTTTCCTGCAGCTGGGGTATCACAAAGTTCTGGAGCACGTCACGATATCTAGCTGCAGTCACGGAACATGTCTGAGGACCATTAGCAGTAATTTCTTCAAAAAAAATAAGGACCCAGAATAAAGTTAGATATGAACCCACACCACTTTAAGCTTGGGCAAATGCAGAGGCATTTCCTGGAAAATGTTTGGACTTTCCTTGGCCGACACATGGCAATTTTGGGTGTTCACAGTGCCATTCAAATAAAAGTGTGCTTCATCACTCCATAGGATGTCACATGGCCACGACATATCAACTTCCATCGATTGCAGAAAGGTTAATGCAAAAGTGAGTTGTTTCTTCTTGTTGCCTGGAACAAGTTCTTGTCTGTGACTGATCTTGTATGGAAAAAATGAATTAAGTATCTCAGGATCTTTCTAACTGTGCTCCAGGGTAGATCTAATTGTTGTTATGTGGCTCGGGCACTACCTGAACCTGCAGCATTCTCCTACGATTGATGTGGCAACGTCTTCAATCATGTGATCACCGATGCACTTTCATCCTCTGCCATATTGCACACTTAAAGATCTGGTTTCTTCAAATTTTTTTTTCATCATTTTTCCTCATGCCTTGTGGTGACATCGGTCCACAGCATACTTTTTTTAGCCCGATGAAATTCACAAATCGCAGCTACAGCATTACCAAGACTTTCGTAATAAAACTTCACCATCAATGCACGTTCCTGTAAAGTCATCATCATTGCAGTTGTTGCTAATAATACGTTCTCACCGATTATTTATGCGTTCCTGGTGTCTTTGCAAATCAGATTGTTTTCTCTTTGCATAAAGATTAATTATGCAATTCTGATGATATTTGGACCACTTTTACAATAAAAAAAATGAAACATCACAGTTAAAACTGTACTTTGTTGTTATAGCATTGCATGTTTAATGTTTTTTTTACAGTTATTTTCATTGTTGTAGCAAAACGCACCCTCTAGCAGATAATTTTGTAACTAATTATTTTTTTGTAGGATCGTTGAGCATATCCTTTGAATAGTATGTGTACAACTTTTGGTGTCTCTCCGACTATTGGATGCAGCTACAGGATGCTGTACTTGTACATTGATACAATTTAATCATTAACTATCCAAGAGTTTGGATAGGAAAGACATCAGTTTTATAATGGGAATTACAATGTTGAAAAATAAGTGTGCTTCTTAAAGTAAACATAATGAATCCAGAAAAAAAAATGTAAAATAAAAAAGAACAAGAAATAAATAATGGAAATGTCATTTAATTGATTTAAGAAAGAAAGATAAGTAAAGATTTAAGTGATTTATAAGATAACTAGATAGCCATGTTGAAATTGATGAAAATAATTTGGTGAAACATTAATTTAAAATAAAATCTACAGTTCTCTTAGTAAAGATTTATGCATTAAAAAAAATCAAACTTTTAATAATTTGAGAATTAAATAATGTGTTTGAGTTAATAAAATAATAAATGAGAAAGATGAATAAAAAATGTCTTGATAAAATGTGTGAAGAATGAATAAAAGTAATCCTTGGCATCCTCCTCAGTTCCAGAAGCTTTTTCCTCTTCTTCTGATATTAAACCATCTTTTTAAATCATACAATTTCCACTCAGTCCTATCTTCATCTTCATGCATGAAATCAATATTGTTTGTCCTTCAGTGATAGAATAGTTTACATCATTTATTTTTGAATCCAAAATTCCACACCATCCTTAATGCTAAATGAAAAGTCTGACTTTTGTTGATATCCTTCATAAATTCATTGTTGGTATCAAAGCAGCTTTACAAAAATTGCAAAATTTAGGAGTAACAATATTTTATTTTTTTTAAAGTGAGATTATGTTTTTGGGATTAATTGCTTAAGTAAGAAATAAGCTTCCAAATTTTCCATTTGAATTAAGTTTAATTTAGATTCATAGGTATTTTTTTCCATGGGATAATTATTTTATATATAAGTCCTATGTCTAACTAATATATAAAATAGTTTCCCTTGCCATACATAGATAATTTCATAGTAAATCAAATAATTCAAAATGCAATTGATGATATATTTGTTTATTTTGCCTCAGCTTGAGCAGTAAGCCATAACTGTGACATTTAATGTTTCCATTCTCTTTACTGAGGTTGAGTTCTGACCAATCTTATCCACAAATTCTGTTGTTCTGTGTAATAAATAGTAATGATAAGTAAGAAATTCCATTTATTTGAAAAATCCTCCTCTAGTAAAAAGTATACTATAAATACAGCAGTAAAGAAAGTTATTGGATAGGAATATTGTGAAAATACAAACCTTAATTCATTTTAATTAAAAAGAAAAAAAAAACACTTTTATTTATATTCAGCAATTTTCCAGAAAGTTGTAGGATAATCAGATGAATTAAAAAGAAATATCACAGATAATTGGGTAAACACATGAAATTACAAAGGTTCTTTGAATCATTTCTGTTAAGATCTGAAGCTGTGAATTTCACTAATCCTGTTTGTAAGTTCTCACAAGATGACCAATCTTTTTATCTTTTTTCTTCCTTTGTCTATGCTGGTTTTATTATTCAACATATTTGTTTTGTTGAATGAGATCTTTGTTGAAGGTAGGCGATATCTTGTAAAGGTTTATTTTTTTTTTTGATCCTTAGAGATGTTGATTCTAAACTACTTGTAGTAATTAGTGTAAATCTGATTAGTGATCTCCATGTACATGGTTTTATCATTATTCTTCATTGTGTGTTTCTATGGTAACTTCAGCTGCTTACATAGTATGCTAATGAGGCAAATATCTGCTGTAATGTTAATGACCCTGCTTTCAAAGTGATCTCTTTCCTCTTTTAAATCCTCTTAATTGGCCTTATAAATGCCACCTGCTTTAGGATTTAAATTGTGTTCAATTCAAGATGTATTAGCTGATGATGATAGAAAATTAAGTGTTATAAAGACAAAAGATAAGTATACTCACAGAAAACTTTTTTTTTTTTTAAAGCTTAATAACAACAACAACAACAATAATTTAAGTTTTGAATTATTTTTTTTTAAAACTGAAGCATAGTTAGAAGGACAATGGAAGAGGTTATAAAGATGCTCTGATTAAAAGAGAATTTTTAATTTAAAATTTATACTTACTACAAAAGAAATTATGTTAAAAGGATCAATTTTAGGATAAACACAAATAACTTAAAAATTGGTTGGGATTGCACTAGGATATATAATATAGAAAACAATAAGATTAATAAAATTACCTTACAGTTTCAATATTCCACAGAGCATCATCCTCAGAGAAAATTTGGGAAGAAAAGTCAGCTGTAGGGAATTATGGGAAGGGGAGGGTTCAAGGAGAGGCCAGGTGGTTAAGGTAGCAAAAGGATTAGATTGGAGATGGGGTAAGAAGGAAGTAATTACAGTGGATTAGATAAGGATTAAGAAAGAAGTTATGTTAACAAAATATAATAACAAAAAAATATATAATAATAATAATTATATATATACACACACACACACACACACACACACACACACACACACAAGGTAATTAATGCTTTTAGACAGTGTCAAAAGCAAAGCGGCCCCATAATTTGCACAGTTGTATAAAGAAAATAATTAAAAGCAAGAGCATATAAATGTTCCTTTATGTTTTACAGGCAAGCTGTAACCTAGGGGCCGCTAACGCAATGTTTAATGCATCATTTGGATATGTTAAAGAGTTTATGAAACAATACGTTTGTAAATACAGTCAAACCCCGCTATAGTGAACTTCAAGGGATCGAAATTTCGGTTCACTATAACCGGGAGTTCACTATATCCGTTCCGTAAACAATTTTAACTAAACGGTTCTGAACTCCTGCCTCGAAATACACATTATTTAAATAAATGATCAATAAAATGAAATACAGAATGATTGAAAAATAATAACAAAAAACATGTTAACTTACTTTTAATATTTTTTACTCTTGCGTACAAAAAAAATTAGTAATCTTTAGCTGATGAGAGGCTGATTCAAGAAAAAATTTATCCATACATTTGTCGAAGGACTGAAATGTTTCCATCACTCTCGGCTCTATATTTTTTGTACACAAAAACTGGTTCAGTACTTGAATTGCTGCTTTGGTGTCCGTCATGGTGGGGAGGTTGCTTTCAGTTTGTTCAATTTCTTCGTCTGAATCTGATGAACAATCTTCAATGTCACCATTTTTTAATTCAGTTTCCTCAACAATGTCTTCGTCTGCGAGATCTTCAGATATAATGACATCATGATCGCACGTTTCGAACAGCTCATATCAAATTCGGAAAATGTTGTGTTGTGATGGTTTTAAAAATAGGTATATGTATTTATTTTTGAAGTAGCAATTTCTAAATTATTACAAAAAAATGAAAAATAAATTCAGTCAAAGACAGAAAAAAGTTCATTATATCCAACCTCCTCTTTTTTTTTGGTTCATTTTATCCACAAAAAATAACATTATTCATGCATTGCACGGCATGGGACCAAACATTTCGTTCATTATATCCGGGAGTTCATTATAAGCCATGTTCACTATAGCAGGGTTCGACTGTATTAATAATGAGGTTGGCAATTGTTAGTGTTGTTATGTATGAAGCATAAGTATTGTTGGTGTTGTTATGTATGAAGCATAAGTATTATTACTTTGTTAATTGTTATCATTATTACTAACACTGCTATGAAATACATTAATTTGGGGGGTCAGGGAATGGTCCTACAGGTCTGATTTTTTTTTTACACCTACTTTTTGATGCTGAACACAATGGTGTGGGTTTCATTCTAATATCTCTAACCATTTGGCCGCTACAGAGTGTGACATATAGTGTGACAGACTGACAACACAAAAGCAATAGTGGTTCCCTATGTTAACTGTAACATGGGACCTCTAAAAATTAAAGACAGCAAATAAAACAGGCAAGGCTTTTAAGTAACATTAAAGAATTAGTGTAAGATAAGGGGAAGGGAGATATTTTAATATGCAGCTGTGAATGTATTTGTATGTAATGTTTGATATTGCTTCCAGTTGTGGAAACAATATTAATACATTACAACAATATCAAAACACACTTACTTAAACACCGTAATTATCCTAATAATATTTTCCAAAAAAGATTACACATCCTAAAAAACATCATTCCGAAAACCCATACACAAGAACCACACCAAGGAAATAACGCAACCACGAAGAAATACTATACATTTCCTTTCCACCCCAACACCATCAAACATTAACCCAAATTTTTAAACCATTCAACATAAAACTCGCTTTCACTATCCCAAGCAAACAAAGAATCATCAACTACAGCATACAGAACAACGAACCAAGCAACGTTGTTTATTCCATCCTCTGCATCAATTGTAACAAACAATACATAGGCCAAACAAAAAGGCCCCTTACTACCCACCTTAATGAACACATGAAACATATTAATTCGTTCTAAAAGAATAATATCATTCTTCTTCTTTAAGTCGTTTAACAAGCGCCTGGATCCGGATTGCCACGGAGCCAGTACCCTGTTGTACGTGTTATGGCTTGGCCAACACCTTGTGCTACCTTTTTCCACTTTACTCTGTCAAATGTCAGTTCTTTTCCATCCTTCAGATCTACTCTATGCTTAGCCAGATCCTCTAATATCATTACTGTGGTTATAATGGGAGCTGCATCTATACTTTGTCTTTTCTCACTTAATGATATCACCGTAAGCTACTTGTTTTCTGTCACAGGCAGAAGAGAATATTTTTGCCATTTCTTAAATCTGGATATTCCAATTTCACTTAATAGTGATGAACGAAAGACGATTCAAACTCCACACCTTTTTTTCCCCCCTTTTGTACTAATAAGTGTGATTTGCTTTTGTACAGGCAAAAGTTGACTGTCAGTATGGGTCCAAATGTTTCCAGAAGAATCCAGAACACTTAAAAATGTACAACCATCCAAAAGATGCTCCAGGTCATCCAACTATTAATGTAAGTTATTTTATTTTGATAATTTGTTGTGTACATTTTTTAAAAAATAGAATGGTACTTGACAAAGGAATCCAGGTAAAAATAGAATAATTATAAAAAACAAAAGAATTTTTATTTTGTACCAGCAAAGTTAACATTTACTGAATAAACTAGAAATGCTCCCATGTTGCTATTGAAACATTTTTTTCCCCTTTCTTTCTTTGTTTAAATCCTCTCTCATGTCTACTTTTAACATTTTTCTGCAAGCAGGAAAGTTTGACTGTATTATAGATGGATCATTTAATGGAGCAATTTAATGTTAATTGAACTGGTCTGTCTTTAGCAGTCCTTTACTGATGTAGCTGTGCTGTCATAGTTATCTAATTAAAAGACTTAACTTTTTTTCCTGCTTAAAATTAATCTATTGACGGCATCTTGATGTACTCTGTTAATTGACTGATTGATTCTATCATTGTATTTTGATTTGATTGAAAACATTTTGCCAGCCAAGCAGATGATTTCGTAAATATGGTATCAAACATACATGAAATTGTAATAAGAATCCTTTGGCACAAATTTGGGATTCTGGTTATCTATAACCTGCTTTGCTTAATTAATGTTTTGCAAATTCCTGTTATTTCTTGTCATCAAGTGAAGGCAACATGTATCGGAAGTGTTATTTAAAAGTCACATACTTCATATAGAAAAAAAGAAGGCATGAACTTCTTTTTTTTTCTCATTTTGTTCAAAAAGGCTAATTACAGCATCTAAAAGAGCAGCTAGCAGGTTAGTAGTTTCGTTGTGTTTATAATTTATTGCCAATATTTTAGGTATTATTTGAAGCTCTTTAGAGATCCTCCTTATCTTATATCAACCTTATTATCATTGCTATTAGTGTGTTTAAACATAATAATTTTCTGTAATTGCAATTTAACATAAAAATGACATCTGATTTTTTAGGCATAAACTTATTTACTGCTTATCAAAAATAGAGATTGTATTTTGATGACACAAGTTAGAGTGAACAAGGCAAAATTACAATTCTAACATTTCCATCCTCTCATTGCATAGCTCTTTAAAGCAGCTGAATGGACCTATTAACAAAAGAAACAGCACAGCATCAGTAGTGTGAAAAAAGAAAAAAAAAAAACCTGAAATAGTTCTTAATCACAACAGAAGAAATATCTTACATTATTATATATGTCATAATTAAATCCTCGATTTGAAAGAGGCACTAAGTCATGTTCCAAAAAGTCCAAAATTCAAATAGTGAAAAGTGACTATGTAAACTGACTCTAACAGCAATTGAAAGGTTCCAAGAGCAGTTCACAATAAGAGGCCATTTATGCCCTATGAATGCACATTTGGCGTGTTCAAAAGATCAATTGAATCAGTGGATAGGGTGTATACCCTACAACAATATATGGAATTGCCAAATGTGATATTGCTATCAAGAATGTTCAAACTAATAAAATTTTGAATTTTGGTGAATGGTGGCCGAATTATTTTAAAAAGACAGTTAAATATGAGGACAGCAAAGGAAGAAATACATCAATAAGTAATAAGATTCATTTTGAAATTTGCCAGTATTCATCGTTCCACCAAGCCAGGTTTGTTATACCCCTAATAAGTCATGACTTTTTCGTTTATTGAGGGAATTTCAAACAACATATTTAAATTGAGAAAGTCACTACTAATTGCAAATTGCAATTTTGAGTATGTAACCACAGCATATCCAGAGGGTAATGTTACAATAAGCATCAAGTATTTATAGTACATTCCTGAGCCTCATATGATGTTTTATGATGAACCTACTGCTAACAGGGCAGAACTTGATGATTAGTTTGTGAATTATATCATTGTTTGATTATACATTTTCCAATAACATTATTCTTGTTTTCTATTTTTATTTGAATAAGACATTAAGTTATGTTTTGATTTTAATTTTTTACACAACATCTACTGACTGCAAACGGGTGCCTGTAAGAAATGTCATCACCACCATAAATACGACTTTGAACTAAAAAACTACGAACCCTTATAGTCGCTCACATTTGTAATAAAACAGGTTTTTGTGTCTTCTGAAAAATACATTATTTTGACGTAGTGCCTTCTTCAAATAGAGGATTCAATTGTGCATTCTCTTTAAGATATAATATTCTGCCATTAAGAAGAAAGGAAGAATGCAGAATCTTGTTTTAGTGAGAAAAGGCCAACTGAAATTGTGATTTTATTGATTTGCACAACCATTTTTAGTATTCTATTTGCAACTGAAAATGGGGAAACATTGTATTAAAGATAAAAAAGTCAAAAGAAGAGAGAAGTAGCCGTCACTGTTTTTAAAGTTTGAGATTGAAAATCAAATCATTCTTTCAACGGACATTGAAGAGGTTTTTAAGATGAATAGTTGCTACTAAATTGTTGAAAGTAGCAACTTTTCTAAATAGTTACTTTTAGTGTGTTTGATACATTTGAATTAACCAAATATAACTCAGTTAAATAAATGCCCTTCAATTTATATCCATTAATGAATTCTCCATTGAATTTGTAATATCTGTCTCACATAAATTTTGTTCATTTAAGTATGGCCATCGTTATGTGAAACGTTACCTGAAACACTTTTTTCTTTTTCCTTTTCATGGTTTTTATCAATTGTGATCAGATTTTAATCTGGCCTTAATATATCTACCTTAAAGAACTATTGCATTTTCTAGCATCTTAAGCATGAAATTTTACTTAAATTATACTTAGATAACAGAAATTACACTCACTCTATTTTTAAATCGGGTTTTTCTGCATTAAGCATTTTTTTTTGTTTTATCATTATGATCCACAATAAAAATACCAGGAAAAAAAAACAACACTTTTTTTCTTCTGTTGTACTATATCTGATAACTGATGTTTTAAATTTTAACACAAAAAATGATTAGTTTAATCTGCTTGGCATCATAATCATTTGTTAGCTTTGCTTAAAAGTATTTAGCATATTTATATTTCACAAAAATAGCTGTATGCCGATAGTTTTTTGCAAAAAAAAAGGGGTTTGCCATATATGGTCGTTAAGTAGAGATCGATTTGGTCTGGAACAAACGTCACCAGTTATGACGTCATCAACTTGAACTCCGAGCAGTCAGTCCAAGATGGCGTCGTTTTGTGATCGCAGAAGCATGAACAAGAAAGGACAAACTTTGCATAGACAAGCAAGGGGAATAGTGTGGAACATTTTTAATTATTTCAAGACCCAGGGAGAAGCTACAAATGTTTGTGATTTACTTAACAAACTGCATCGGCCATGAATGTCTCAATTTCCACAGTGAGAAGACTAATCAACGGCGGAAAACTGCGTTTTCAACCAACACTAAAAAGGCCCTTTTAAGGACCACGCAAAAAAGGTCCTTTTCAAGGCCAATAAATATACGAAAAAGACCAATTTACTTCAAATTGTAATAAGTGAAATAAAGTAGGAACACATTCAACTACAATTTATTTTTAAAGTAAAAAAAATAAATGACAATTAATAAAAACATTTTCAATAAAATAATCTTAACTATAAAATTATTAAAATAATAATAACAATAATATATAAATGTATTCGTAATTGTAATAACTACAAAAACCAGAATGTTTTCGTAATGTTTATAAGATTCAGTTGCGAATCTTAGCAATAGATGGCGCTGTTAACGTCCTGGAACATCAATCCATAAGGAAATTAGGTTTAGGGAAAAGCTTTTCTTTCATGAACTGAACTGTAGTGATGCATCGGGCAGTGATTGAGATATGGCATGAGAATTATTAGCAATTGAAATTCATTTAAGCTGTTGTAAAGCTTTTCAGTGAGAGCTTTTTATGTATGGCAGCATTATCCTGTAATTATGAATCACATTAAAAACTAATTAAACTATATATCATATTGGAAACAATGTGAGCATTTAAAAAAAATACCATTTTTCAGTATCAAAGTAAATGTTTTACCATTATTAAGGTTTCTCCTAAATAATAAAAAAAAAAAGTTAAGAAGCAAGGGAATTGGTTCAGATGTTTTAGCCCATTCAGATTTAAAACAAAATTTGTCAGTTGAATAGTGAAAAACTTCATACATTCAGCCAACAACCTATAATAAGAAAACAAAATAAAATAAAATCTACAAATAAATTGAGAACTACACCGACAAAGATGAAGAATAAATGTTTAGAAATCTTTTACATTCACTGTAAGACAAGATTATTATTATTTTTTTTTAATTCGCCATTTGATTTGGAAAATGGATGTTTGCATATTGTTTGAAAATAATGTAGTGTAGTGTGAATTCTTTTATTTATTTATTTATTTATTTATTTATTTATTTATTTATTTATTTATTTATTTA
>JAFIDM010000005.1:31797157-31829023 GCA_023159025.1 Thereuonema tuberculata
TTATTTATTTATTTATTTATTTATTTATTTATTTATTTATTTATTTAATGCGAGGATTCTTTTAATTATCTTTTGTTGTTTAGTCTGTCGTTGACCATTAGTTTGAAAGGCGATTTTTATACCTTTTATTTTCTTAAGGTGTATTTCATTTCTTGCAACAAGATTTTGGAAATATTGTATGCTGAGAATTTACTATTAGGAGGCTTGAAAACCATGCAATCCTGTTTAAAACTTTTAATAGAATCTATAAAAGCTTACATATTAAGTGGATTTTTTTTTTTTTATTTTTTTTTTTATTTATATATATTTTCAACGTAAAGTTTTTGCAATATTTTTAGTTTCTCTTATCGTTACTTATGTGCAAAACACAGGATCTTAATTTATGTCTTTGTTTTGATCACCAACACAATCCTGAAGCTTTTTTTTTTCTCATCATTTCCATGATTGAAAAAGCTTTAGAACCTGCTGAAAAGCCTTTTCAATGATGAAATTAGAGATGAAAATGACGACAAAAATGATCATAGAGCTTCCATGATTGTGATGTATATAAGGAAAGGGACCCTGGCATCTCCCCTCCTGAAGTCTTAACATATATAGATTAGCCCCAATTTTCTTTTTTGCTTCGATAGTAAATTGAATGGATCTTGCCCCTTTCCCCCCGAAATAAATCCTATATATGCCTCTGGGGATCATCCGTTAACAGTTTTTAACTTGATATAAAAAAAAAAAAAATTCATTAGCTAAACAAGAAGTTCCTAAAACAGCATAAAACTTGTTTCATTAATGTTATGTATTTTATTTCTTTGTATTGTTTTTGCAATACAAAGGGAAAGTCATCGTATTTGCAAAGTATCTGCAAAAAACTGTTTAAGTCCGTAAATTTTCAATCCAATTAGTTTTAATAAAATCACGCAAATTTAAAGGATTGTGTTTCTGGAAAGAAATTGAGTGCGAATCAGCTGTTTTGTTTTTAAAGTTTTTCTATATACAGTACACTCCCGATTATCCACGGAATTGGGTGGCGCGGCTACCGCGGATAAGCGAATTCCGCGGACAATCCGAAATAGGTCGAAAAAGGACGAAAATCAACACAAAAATGCTTTTAACATGTTTTATTTACATTAAAATGGGGACGCGCTGTTGGCGATGTCGCTAAGACACTGGCCTCTCACCTCAGAGTACCGAGGTTCGGTTCTCATGTGGGTTTCATTGATGGTGGCGATCTGCGCTGGGCAGATTTTCCCGGGGTTCTCTCGTTTCCCCTGTATTTCTCACACCATCCTTTCTCAGTCTTTCTGTCCGTCTGTCCTTCTTTCCGTGGGATAGCACAATAGATTTTTCAGGTCGCGGTTGTCAAGCCCACCCACGCTCACCACATTACATTAAAATGGCAATACTTACAGTTGCAGTACATATATTATAAACAATTATTATATTATTATTTTATTATTACGGGAAGGCTCTCCCGTAATTTAGTGTAACCTGCCGGCCTAAACTCCGCCCACAAAGTCATTCTTTAAATTGTTTGTCTTTAATTGTCTTCACTTTGTTAGCCACTTTTATTGTTTATCTTATTCTAGATTTAAAAAAAAAAAATAATTCCGTAATTTAATGTATAGTAAAAAAAATGGAAACAGGAGAGGTCCGCGGATAAAAGGGAGTTTACTGTATTTTTTTCCCTCACATGAAAATTTCTTCTCAGCGATCCAAACAAAAGTTTTCAATTATATAAGATAGTATTCTTGTCTGTAAATGGGTACGCCAACCTGCAAGAAGATGCTTTCATTGTTCAAAACGTAGGAATACAAACACATGGATACTCAGATAAACTGATTTTATGAATGAACATTCCTTTTTAGGAATAAGAATTAAGAAATGTTGTCTGACGACATTCAATTGATTGTTGTTGTTTTCGTGAAATTCTAGTTACGTCAATATCGAGATAATCATCAACTCATCTTAGTATTTTCAACTGAATATAAGTTTTTCATAAACTAATTCGAAAGTAGTTTAATCCCACGTGCCTCTTGTGAGCTGTAATAATTTCTTATTTATCTTGCATTTTAAAACATTTTGTTGCGTCATGAACTCCCACTCCATTTCGATGTTACGTATGGTTTCTATCAGATAAAAGGTTTGAACCAACCGCGTCGTTACTTTATATGGTCACGTGATTATAAAGGATTTAAAAAAAAACCAGTAAATAACTTTAAGTAACATAGACACAGAGTGTGTTATTTAGGAAATAAAAAGACTTCTGTCATGAATATGTATTACTTTTTTTAAACAAAGTTCGTCATTTTGTTGACTGATTTCTAAAGAAATTCATATAAATCAGAAACATTACCAAATGAATTGTTTAAATTGCCAATATTTATTGTAACGCATGTTAATTGCATTTATTTGTTTATTTATTTATTTTTTAATGCTATCTCGTAAATGTAGCTAAAAGAAAAATTAAAGGATTATCTCAAAAATTCACTATTAAAAACAAAAAACAAAAAAAATTCTTAGGAAATTTATAGTTTGAGAAATTTATTTTATCCTGATCCTTGTTATCCCTTTTAATCGATATGTTTTGAATTAATTAGGTAAAAAAAAATCGCTATTTAGTAGTTAGTGAAACGTAATAAGAAATACTAGGAATAATAATAAAGATAGCTAAAATTACGAAGCCTGTTTTTCAAATATAAATACGTATTCTTATCGTCTGATGCCGTAATTTCGATCACACTTCCTATTTTACCATAAAAATCAATAGAGGATAATAAAAAATGGAGTGGATTTCATTATGTCTTTAAAATATTTTCAGGAAGTTTTACTTCGAGGATTATTTTGACCGCTGCGCTATTTCTATAACACTATTTTAAAGCCTACAGTTGCTGCATTATTGCATCGCAAGAGGGCGCTGGGTTAGCTGTGCATGAAAGATCAGGCGTGGTTGTCAAATTTTGTCCAATTGGTAGGAAGTGGCAGAAAATTCAGAGAGGATAGAGAAATGTATGAAATGAATAAAAACGATTAAAAAAGTATGAACGCCTTTTTGTAAAAAATCACGAAATTTCCAAAAATTAAAAATATGCTATTTTTTTTCTCTATTAAAATAATGAATTTTGTCTACTTGATTAAACGAAGAAGAAGAGAATTCCATTTTCTTAAAATTAGAAACAAATAAATAAATAATCAAATATTTGCTGACAATTTATATCTGTGGCCAACTTAACATAATTACTCAGCTGAATAAGATAATTGAAATCGGCAATTATTGAGAAATTGTTGCTATTTTTTATTTGTATTATTTGAAAGTTAAATTACTTTAAAGACTGAAGCCAGATGACATAGTTGTGGTCCATTCGTTGGAAGAGGAAGACATTTGTGGAATTCAAATGAATGGTTGACATTTCTTTCAGTTGTCAGCCACAGAGGGTGTAGTCGTATTTGGCATCACTGAAATAGTTCAGTGCACGTTTTAATAATGTTTTGGTTAGAATGACTCCGGTTCCTCCCATTACTCTGTCATCTCATAACAAACAACGCTGGAACTCAGGATTTAAAGAAGTTTGTATTTATTTTAGATTTTCATTGGGAAAAAAAATTGCTTTTATAAAAACCCGTTTTAGGTTCAGGCAGTCCAAATTGAAAAAAAAATCTATGATAATTTTCACTTGTATTCGCATTACATGCAACTATTTAATGGAATTGTAATGAAATGGATGTTTGAGGCTATTCATTTTCTTTTTATTACTAATTACATTGGAAATTATTAAAAACTAATTATATTTTTTAGCTGAAAACCGTTACTGAGTCAGGCAAACCCAAAACAGTGGATCGAATTGATAAATTTGAATTCAAAACAATTAAAGACTTTATTATTTTGTTTATTTAATCATCGTACTATAAATCATTCTTTCTAAGACAACAGAAGATACTCTGCAATGGCCGAGTTAAATCCTTAAAAATACAGTGTTCTTTATTATGAAAATGTTTTAGAAATTTATAAGATAATTATTTCAACATTTAAGTAATATTTACGCTTTAGAGAAAACAATGATTCGTCGATAATAAGCTGTTAATTATTGGTAGGAGATAAAGTTAAGAATTTTGAGCCCAGTCTTCTTGCATTGTTCTAAATTGTTCGAAAAGTATGTTTATGAAGTGTTTAACCATATACAGTCATAAATTAGAAACCATTGCATTACGAACAGCATAGTTATTGGTTTATCCAACGTTAGGAATGCTTCTAATTGGGATTCGAGAGAAGGAAAAAAAAAAAATCCCTCACAGAATCAAGTTTCAAGTTGAAATATTTATGTCTCTCCGTCACAAAAACTTTTTATCCTACAAACCTAATAGACAGTTATCGTTGTAGTTATAATGCAATATCAGACCAATAGAGATGTGGGGCAGAAACGCCAATGTACATTGCTATTCACTTCCATTACCGCGTTTCCCAGTCTGCTTTCGTGTACTATTTATATTCCTTCTTCTTTTCGCTTAATTTTATATGTGTTTGCATTTTCTCGATTCCCTTCAAATGCTGATTTCATAAACGTTTCCTATTTGATACGTTTTCAGTTTTCTTTGTGTGTTATTTCTTTTGATTATATAATACGAGTATTCGAAACGTGGCACCGCCACCGTATCTTCACTAATTTACGTTTTACTTATAATGAAGTAATATATTGAGCAAATTATAACTATAATAAGATTTTATTATTTTATATAATTCTTTTTTTTTTATTTATTTCTTTTATGCATTCATTTAAGCAGTTTATTTTAGAAATAATCATATTCATCTTTATTTTTGTTAATTGTGGGAACTAATTTCTTATATTTTTCATTGAGTTTCCCGTTTTTTTTTACTTCACCAAACAAACGCGGTAATCGAGTTATCTGTTACAATAAGATTAATGTAAGTTTACGACTATTTATGCAAAAATAACATTTCATTCATGAAAACTGGTTCTTAGTTTCTTTGTATAGCAGCGAAGTATTGCAGCAAAGCTATGATTGGCGGTCAATTCCATGTAAGGTCTTTTTTCTATGTTTAATGAGATTACATTAAAATAATGATAAAAACCAATTAATAATAATAATAATACCACGATTTAAAACTGACTGTTTTTCTTCAAACCATTACAAAATTCGCTCCCAGATGTTTGTTTTTACTTTCATATAATCTTATGTCATTAAATATGATTATTGTAGTTTCTGCTGATGTGTAAAATATAAATAAGCCGCTGAAGAATAAAAGATATAATAAACAATTCTTTAATTATATTATATCGAATTACAAAAAATGGCGTGATATATGGGAAGTTGTGGATTAGAAACTCGGTCCTTTTATATGTTTTTTTTTTCTAAACCGCCGGTGATTTGTTTTTGCTCAATTGAAGCTGTGGCTTCCCCGTGGGAAGCTACCGTCCGTATGCCCGGTCAATCGCTATGGGATTCGACCAGCGCCCAGGCCACAACAACAAAATTAGGTTTCGTTTTGCTGAAAAGGTCGGATCATTCTGGACTTCAACTAGTTTTGGATTCAGCCACTTCTAAAAGCAATCCTAATAACTTGCGCCAACATAATTGCCTTGACAGCCACTGTCAAACTTTGTTAGCTTTTACTCCTTTCACATCCTAAGTAGCTCGATTCTGTAGCTAAATTGAAGTTTCTTTGAAGGAAATAATTATATTTATTTTTTTCATTTTGTATTATAATAGATAATAATATGTTTCATCGTAAACTTACTAATATATCATATCCTTCCTTATAAATATATATTAAAATGTAACAAGTTCGGTGACAGTACAATAGAGATCAGACTTATTAACGATAAAACATTTTATTTTTACTACATCGTATTATTTTTCTCTTTCTTTTGCAATACTGAAATACTTCGAAAATTTTCAAGTAATAATAATTTCTATAAAACATCTTTTTTTACAAATATTAATAATAAAAAATCACAAATAAATCTATTTTTATTTTAAGTTATGAATTATTTTTTTTTTTAAGATAGCCGGAAAAAAAAGTGTCAATCACTGATACATCCTTAACATAGCTGAAATTATCCGGAGTTATTGTAAACATTTCGAAATAAAACATTAATTAATTCAAGCCTTTTATGTGATGTCTTCGATTAACTCCTATTGAAGAAAGATGAAAATGAACACATAGTTAAATAAAAATATTACAATAGATTTCAAACACAAGAATACTGACACTATCCCGAACATCCAAAAATACTTTTCTAATGGAACAGTACTAAAGGCATTCTCCAATCTAAAGAAGTTATGTTGGGCTGAGGATTCTATCACATTCTCCGTCCTCACCAAATGTGGTATGCAATAATTGTTTAACCGTACTTAAAATATGGGGTGGCACCCCATCCTGATGGACCGTAGAATTTTACAGATAGTTGACGTCTTGCAACGATAAGTGCGACGTCTTTCACATTGCATCCTTCAATAGGCCCCGGCCTCTACCCGGACTTACATCCAACTCGCCTGTTTCTTCGAATTTCTTTAGCGACAAAGGTCTTTTCCTTAATTTTTAAAAACGAAGATAGTAGCTAATATCGCGGCGGCATTACTGCCGTTTTGGTAAAAGTAGCAAAGCTCGGTGTTTATTGAAAATAGCCAGGGCTACTTCTAGCGATTACAGGAAGACATTACATGTGATTGGCTGCAATGTCACAAGAAATTAGCATGTTTTAACACCTTTTTTTTTGCGTACGAGCGCTACCTGGTGGCATTCAAAATAACTATTTTTTTTATTCGCAAATTCTCTCCATGTTCTTATTAAGGTACCACTAATTTATGTTTTGATTTGTTCTCTACATCGCTCTGAGTACTTCCAGTTTTAATTATAACCACCGGTATTTCAAAGTTAATTTTCAGTCTTTAGGGTTGTTGGTATCACCTGTTTATGAGCCATTCATAACAAAGGCCATATAACATGCCTTTAAGGTACTCAAAAGAATAATGCTTTTTAGAACATAAAGTATGCTTTTCAGAGTTAATTTTTATTGTTGAATTTTGAATTAGATGTTGGTTTTGTAACACCTGTTTATCAGCACTTCCAAATAAGGAACTTATAACGTGTTCTTAAGGTACTCAAAGGAATGCTGCTTTTCTCAACATAAAAGTATGTGTTTCAGAGTTAATTTTTATTGTTCAGATTGAAATTGATGGAATTTGAAGAAATGTATTTTGTTCAGATTGAATTAGATTTTGTTGTTAGTAACACCCGCTTGTCAGCCCTTGCTCGTAAGGACCATGTAACATGCCCTTAAGGTACTTACAAGAATACATGATTAATGTGGATGTGAAACCACACCAAATGGTGAAGGAAGTGGCAACTGTCGCAGTCGTGTGGACTAGCAACAGGTGCCCAAATTCTGCAGTTGTGAGAATTCACATCACCATGCAGATGGAAGTGAACTTTGTCAGGCCACAAAATGTTCCATGATCAGTCTGCTTCCAGTTCAGTTCGAGCAAGAAACTTCAGGGCAAGTGTTTCACGTGCGCCTCTGTCGGGAGTCAGTAAAGGTGTTATGCTGGGCTGAGGATTCTGTCTTTGTCATGTTACCGCATCACTCAATGTAATTTTCCATAGTAAAGAAGTTATGATGGGCTGTGGCTTCTATCAGTTTCTGTGTTGAAGCATTTCTGAATTTAATTTTCCATTGTAAAGTAGTTATTCTGAGCTGAAGCTTCTATACTTATCCCGTGTTAAAATTTCTCTGAGAAAAATTCTCACAGAAAAGTATAAGAAGTTAACTGAAAGTAATTATGATTTTCTATTCATGTTACCTATCCTTACATAGAAATTTGTGGATGAGGTAAAGTGGATTAAAATAAACTTAATTTAGTTTTAGGTTTTCGTGCTTATAAAGAAGATACCGATTGATTTTTAGTATAAATCGAATTAAATGGTTCAAAATCAAAGGCAAAAGTTAAAATAAATGAATATTATGTTTTTAGCAGCTTTAAAACGTTGGTACTCTAATTAAACATTGTTTTTATCTGTTTTTAGTATTTATTTTTAGTATTTAAATTTAAGCTTATTAATACGCTGCAATCAAATTCATTTGAAATATTAATACGTACTGTGTTGTGTTTAATGTGCTTTTATAAATACATCTGATGAGTCTACAAGATGTTTTGATGATCGAATGGAATTTAGTGTTTTGGGGTTGCTTCATGATTAATAGAACGCCAGCTGACATTCAAGTGGAGTTCGTTTTAATTCTGTTTATATTGCATAGTTCAAAACTAATGCTATCCGACAGGTTATTGGAGACGGATCCCTAATATTAATTTCATTGATAAAAGCAAAGCTAATAGAGACTTCCCTTTTATTTATTTTTTGCTAGTTTATAAAATTACGCAATAACAAAGTCTTCGCATGTTGACCTTTATTTTTCCTAAATTTTTAATTTTTTTTCCCCATCAAAATGTTAAGTTTTCACTCTATTTTACTTTTATCAATAATTTTACTTTATTATTTTAAATTATTTGATATCTAAGAGAACTAATTCAAAAATCTACTATTTTTTTTTTCTGCAATTGGAAGAATTTCAAAACAACTATTATTTCTCTGTTTATAATACAGTTTTTTTATGGTCACTGAATGACCTGTAAATGTAGACTTAATCTCCTGAATTCAAATACACGCAAGTATTTTGTCAACTTTCGAGTATCTTTCGAAAAAAAGAGAGAATGACGACAGAGAATAGAAAAATGTTTTTTTTTTTTTTTTTTTTTTTTTTTTGTTTTTTTTTCCCTACAGATATTGTGGTAGAGGAATTGAATGCCATGTAATTTGGTAATTTTGGATCCATCTGAATGAATAAGGCTTTTAAGAACCTACATTTCTAATAATTTATTTAAGTTTTGTAGATCAAATAATTTAATATTTCCGAAGGAGATAAGAAAACATTATATTGTAAAGAGGGTTAGAGTTTATTTTTTTTTCATATTTGATTTTAATGAAAACATTTCTATTTTTAAAAAGATTGTGCAAATAAGAATGCCTTATTCAAAGCAATTTAATTTACTTTGTTGACGTTGTTTTTTAATCTACTAAAGACATGAAGCTGACAGCGAAGTTTCTTTCTAGATATCCTTCTAATTAGAAAATGATTAAAATTTCTGTTATTTCCCGCTTTATTTGGTAATTGTTATTGTTTGTTGGAGTTTTAGCTTCTTTATCGATTCAAATTTAATTGATACATCATTAAAACCTCTGATGCTGTGACTGTTAGAATTCACGAGAACTTTTCTAATGGCTGGTGGGAGGTCGTAGTCATTAGATATCACAAAATATCACAACATGGGACATTGCTATTTGTTTTTTTGTTATGGCGGACTACTGTTGGATGCTGAAATGTGATGGATCTGGCATTATACATTAAACAAAATGTGGGAAAATAAGTTTCAAAGCAAATGACACCAGTTCTATTGACTGAGCTAATTAAAATGAAGCTCTAACTCATTGTAAACAACTTAATGTTAACCTTTAGTGAGTGAGTTATATTTTCCCTTCCTACAGTTTCTGAAAACAGTTTAATTTAACCTAATCTAGCAAAAGAAAAGGTGTCAAAGACAATCACAAATGATTTTATTAATGGAAAAAAATAAAATGAAGCAAAATGCACGTTTCAAGACAAAGTCAATTATATTGATACTATAATGGTATCAGTTCTTTTAATAATTTTAGTGATTTTTTGGTGAAAAATTCAAATGCAATTCAGATCTTATATTCAAAATATTTAAATAATCAGAATATCGCAAACTTGATCATGTTTTTGGCCAAGTTCTAATATTGTGTTCTTAATAGTATGTTCTTGCATTATGTTGTAATGTAAAGGATTTTTAGAAATATATTTCTTTTGAATTTGGGAAAAGAAACCTGATGTGATACAGGAAAATGAAAGTTATTAATATAATCAGCATATTTCAATTACACAAAGTCAGTGATTAAAATTAAAACAGCTTTCAGAAAGGTGGTTTTTTTATAGGCCTTTGTAATTAATGAAATTAGATCAGAAAATCGAAATTTTAATAATTTTATGGTATTATTTTCAAATATATGAGTGCAGTAGAGAATAGATTGTGTTACTAAATTGGAAATATTTGTAGCTCCTTGTGTGACTGGTTTTTAATGGCGAAGTCCTGTCCCCTGTTGGATTTTTATGAGATGTAATTAAAGCATCTTTCGAAACAAACACAGAGCAAGAAAGGAAGACCCATTTGAAATCCCACTCACGTTCGTAGAAAGCTCATTCTGCGGAAAATTCCGACCAATTTCAGTAAAACCACGACTCAATTTAATCAGAGGATCGAACGAAAGGACCGACTGATAAATCACCCACCGTATGAAATAAACGCTTAATTGCAACTGTCTAGATCTACGTTTTGTGTTTTGGTCAAGGCTTCTTCAGCAACTTTTTGAGCAGCTAACAACTGGACGCGTTTATGAACCCTTGTAAAGGAATGGCTAGAAAACACTTTGGTTCTATTGGTTAAACTCAAAGTAAGCCGAATTTTGATAGTATTTTCAACTAAATAAAAAAAAAGACAAAAAAGTGTTTAGATAAGGAAAAAGAAAAGTCTACAAATAAATGTTGCCGATTGTCATACAACATTTTTCAAGGAGTATTTGAAACAAATTTACCTTTAATGCTAACTTCCTTTCCAGTCGGTTAAAGTCAGACATAAGCGAGACTATGAATATTATTGATTTACTTTGTTGTTAAATAATTTCGTATGTAATAAAATCCTAGTTGACAAACGTACATTGAATTGTAAATAAATGATTGAATGGAATTGTCTTGATTATTGCGCTTTGCAGTTTTTGTATTTTATTTTCGGATTTTCTTTTTTGTTTCCCCATTTTGACTTAATAAGCGTTTCCATTCATCAAAGTCGTAACAGGGAAAAGACTAAACATTGCTATTGATGTAATTCCTTTGCCACTGAGTTCTGTCTTTCCAATTGCTTTTCTAATGGACAGCCATGTGAATAGACTCTCCATGAGAACACTTAGATGGAACTATTAATTAGTGAAGGGTGAAGAAGAAAATTCTTATTAGTCAGTTGCTATTTGATGTCAAAACCACACTGCATCGAAGTTCCTATCACTCCTGTGTCGTCAGGAATAATGGTAGTTTCTGTGTGTCATTTCAGAGTAAAGATATGATTACTAGGCGATCAGCGATTAAATCATAGAAGCCAAGGTATAAATAAATTGATTTTGGGTTATATTTTGTATTAAAACTGTATTTTAATAGTAATGATACTTCGACCATTCTGCTATCAAATTTCTTTATTTTATAGGATTACATTTGAAAAGCATTTGAAACCTAAGTTTTCTTTAAATCTAGTCTGAGACCGTTTATTTGCAACTAAACAATTGAACAAAAAGTATTGTTCAATATTAAGTTATTAGAAAAATTATAAACAAAAATAGTTTTCAACAGTTTGAATTCAGGAAAATTATAAACATTTGATTTAAGTCAATTTTAATTACAGTCAAACCCCGCTATAGTGAACACGGCTTATAATGAACTCCCGGATATAATGAACGAAATGTTTGGTCCCTTGCCGTGCAATGCACATATAACGGAACGGATATAGTGAACTCACGGTTATAGTGAACCGAAATTTCAGTCCCTTGAAGTTCACTATAGCGGGGTTTGACTGTATAAAATTCTAAGGTGTTATTTTTTTTTCTTCTTTTTACGGTATATTTTTTACTGTATTCAGGGCGTTTAAAAAAAAAGATCACATAATTTCACAGTAGATAGTATTAATCGAAACAAGAAAATAAAGGTCTAGTGAACCTTACAACAAATACCTCTTGAAATACCTCTTCATCGACCCTATGTGAGATGCTCTATTTGATTCCCATTTATTGCCAAACATCTTCCAACCTTACATCTTAGAGAATCACTCATTCTTGTGAACACACCTGGTTGTTCTTGAATTTGCTGAAACACATTGAATACTCGCTCTTGCAATGTTTGGCCGTCATATCCTGACGGGTATCAAATATACAAAGGTTTTTAAGTGTCCCCATAGTCAAGAATCTAAGGGATTCTGATATGGGAATCGGGCATGCCACATTACTAGTTTTCCCGATTTAATCAAGACTTCCGACCTGTGGCCATAAAATGTCTGGGATAGGTATTGCCAGACGATGACTAGAAAATGGGGTGATTCTCCAACGTGCTTGAACAACATCCCTTGCCTTTCACGGAGAGAGACAGCCTTCAGAAGGGCAGGTAATTCGTGTCAAAAGAAATGTGACAAACAGCACCGTTAATCTCTTTGATAAACACAAGGTCCGATCACCTACAATTCCTGCCGAGACATTGATAGAAAAATCGATGCTGATGCCTCAATTCTACAGTAGCCTCAATTCTACATCTGATCACATGTATGTATTGTAAGAATTAACTAATTCATTCCTCATGATGAATGCTGGCCGTGAACTGCAGATCTTCAACACACTTTCTTAGAAGCCATTGTCAGAACTTTAATCTGACATGGTAATCCAGTGGCCTGAGTGGGAAGCCTTGTTTGGCCAGGACAAATTTGGTTAATTTGGATTAGGTTCCTGGATATCTTGGCATTGATGGGAACGAGAAGGCGAATCTGTTGGCCAGGAAAGGTTCTTCTTCACTTCCTATTGGCCCGGAACCGTTCTTAGGTTTCTCCTTTGATCTAGATAAACGATTATTTGGGACCGTCTTGGGAAAACAGTTCCACAGGCATTGGATTACCTCGCAGGGGATGAGGCAGGTCAAATTATTTATTAACAGGACTGATCACTGCTTTGCAATGTAAATCCTAAGTTTAGATAGGAAACATTGCAAACTGAGTACAGGTATTCTTACAGGACACTCTACTCTTAATAGACACTTGAATCTGCTTGGCATTTGCCAAAGTAATATATGGAAGGAATGTGGAATGGCTCAGGAGAGACTCCTGAACACATTTTATGTTTTTGCCCAGTGTTGGCTAGAAACAAATGGGAGATCTTGGGTAAGATTCGTCTTACCACCGATATTATCTCGCCCCTTAAAATCAAGGTCATTTTATCTTTTTGTAGGTCCACAGGACTTTTTTATGACTAATGAATCTTATCACAGTGTTTGAGGATTGAATTTATCTTTGACATAGTCATCGGCTGTTATGAGGGGGCACAATGGACCCGTTCATGAGGTCTTGAGTGATTTTAAACGTTAATATCCGACCCTTCTTTATTCTTATCTTTATCCAGTGGCCTGAGGAACATGCTCTTTAATCATGATACAGTAACTGCTCGTGAAGCATTGACCAGACAAGAGAAATATTGATGCCTTCGCTGCTGCTGTTCTTCTAACACTTGTTTCAGAATATTCTTCTACTCTTCTCAATACCCGCTTCTTTATATCAGAAATGCGAACTGACCGACGACTGGCGCGAGCTATTGCTTGTGGTGTCTCTGCAAGTTGCTGGAATAACTTGCTGAATATCTTAGTGCTAGATATTTTTGGGCGTAGAGGACACGGGCTTATCGGTTGCTTCCATCGGTTAAACCGTAACATGTCTGCCATTTCCCGTGATTTCCATTAGACTGTTTAAACTTCACAGAATAACAAAACTTGACTACTCTCTGTTTACAAGAACCTCGTACTTTGTACCTAACACCTGCTAACAAATTACTAGTGTATGAATGACTTCAAACCCTTTAAATACTCGTTTGATTTTACTGCAGAGACAATACGACTAATAAGAAGAGGACAATTAGCTGTTATAGGAAGACACGTCAAAACCGCAACACAACAAATAACGAAAATCACAAAGATCTCAAGTAAGAAAATAACCTATGATCTTCCAAAGATGTTAATTGTAGGACCCATGTTTATTTGATTTTCTTTTTCTTGTTTTGATGAATACTACTTGTTGTGTATAACTTTTTCTTACCTTTTTTCTGTTTTTATTTGATTTAGAAGTAGCTTTCAATAAATGTAATAGATATTATAAACTTTTTTTTTTTCAATTTGGAGAAAACAAGCGGTTGTTGAAAAGTAAAATAAAAAGAAACTTGGAAATTATATTTCACTGCTTTTTTTTTTTTAATTCAGAAAAATGCTTCAAGATATTGCTATGTTATGGCACTGAAATATTACTCGAAACATAATTATACAACGTAAATTATTGTTTCGGGGTTTGATCCTCCAAAACACATGGAGGAGAAAAAACCTACGAAGGAGATATGGAACAGTTATATATAAAGTAGTTATAGAGCATCAACGCAAGGTCGTAAAGTTGGCGAAATGGGAAGAACATGTAAATTATTGTATTTTGAACTTTATTCTATTTTCTTTTTCCTTTTATTTTTATTTAATCATCTCTTTAATTTTGAATGTTTTCAGTTACCTTAAAACAAACCTTATTTCCATTATCAGTTTTTTTCTGGGATCTTATTAAAGCCTAAGCCCAAGTTGTGTTGTTGTCTGTTTTTTAATTTTCTAATCTTAGTTCATTCTTTCTTTTACCTTTCAGCCTTTGCCAGACATTTTTGCTGGAGTTAAAGCTCTTTTACTCAAGGATCATCTTCCGGACTCGGAGACCCTCAAGAGGTACTTAATTGCGTATCCTTTCAAATGTATTGATTCTATAACAATCGGTACAAGTTTTTTTTTTACTTCTAGATGTTTGAAGTGCCTTTACTTCAGGATTAAGGTAAGAATAAGTTTAAAGGAATTTTAGAATAGTAATAGAAATTTTAGGATATATTTAAAAGAATATATTTTAAAGTTATATTTACTTCTAATTATAATTTTTATAAATTATTATAAAAATTAGGTATCATTAAAAAAAAGATTTTTAGTGAAATCTCTTCTAGTAAACTCCAGATTATTTGTATAGATATTTCTTGTATAGGCGTATACATTTATAGACGTAGATATTTCTAGTATAGACGTAACAATTACCAATTACCGCTCAAAAGGCAAAAATACAAACTTCGAAAAAGCCTTAAGAAAAATCTGAGAAAGGAGGAAAAGGTAATTTTTAATCTTTTTTGTAATGTTTTTCTAAGCATTTTTAATTCTATTGTCTCATTTTATTTACAAATATTTACTCTTTTCTTTTTCTTTTTAAAGTTCTTAATTTATTGTGTTACTTTCGCTTTATTTAATAATTTTTTCTTTTGGTTTAAAATAAAACAACCAATTTCGATGAATTCTCTAATATTAAATCAATAAGAAATCTTAAAATAATTTTTTTTGATTTATCATTGAGATAAAATTACAGATTTGTTTTAGTAAAGCTATCAGATGTGAGGACTATTTATTAGGAGCAACTTGCTACTTTTTTTTATTCTGTTCTAGTTTTTCTGAAGCTTTAAGACAAGGTGCGTCTTCCTATTAATTAGATGTAAATGATTAATTAAATGGATTGTGGAAAAAGAGACTTAATTTGTTTACCTTTAGCATTTGTTTCTTAATCAGATATTCTGATTAAAAAACGAAACCTTAGGAATGAAAAAAAGATGATGAACAGTTTATTGGACCAATAGGAAAATTTCCTTTAGTGGTTGTTTAAAAAGAGAAAGAATCCAAACAAACTCTGTTCCACGGAAAGGTCAGTTGGAGGGAAAAGCCTTTTGGGTGATTGAATACTTCATGGGTCATTGAAAATCTCCAATTGTGCAATGGAGAAACATTTTCTTTCAGAGCCTTCTTATCAATTGACCCTCTAGGCTACAACTGCAACGCCTACCAAGTGCATTCTAAAGAAGAGCAGCGAAAAGATTTATTTAAAATAAGAATTTTTGGAATTTTTTTCCTCCTTAGTTTGTTAAGTAGGTTAATACTATCCGATCTCATCAATTTATCACTGATCTGAAGACGACCAAAGAATTTTACGAAAAGAACTTTATTTTCCGTCTATTTTTCCAAGAAAGATTTGATTGCTTCACCTTTTAATTTTCCCTCTAATTGATTGTAGTTGTAAGCTTTTCAAATTATTAATGTTATTTATCAGTTACCCTTTTCAAAATGATAAGAATTTAAAGTTTTTTTTTTTTGTTTGTTTTTTTTTTGTTATTTTTACATTTGTAAACTTTGGTTGTTTGATCTGCATATTCATTACATCATACAGATCATCTGGGAAGATTTATTGATAACTCATACCATCCAATTTAATTTTTTTCGACTTGAGTATTTAAAATTATTTAGGTTTCGATAATTATTTTAGTTTAAATATCTTACACTTTCTCTTTTCTCATTATTTATCCAAACATCGAACCCAGACATGTCTGTCTTTAATTAAAACTTGTTGTAATGAATAATTTTTCTCTCTGAAAACTCCCTTCGTTAAAGTTAGTTGTTAGCTACCAACACTCCCATGGATTTAAAACAAAAAACAACAACATAGGAAACAGATTTTTGAAAAGTGTTCTATTTCTTCTATTGTCTTGTTCGTCTAGTCCAGTGTTTCCCCAAACCTTCTCGAGTTGCGACCCGCTTTTCTAATAGCCAAGTAATCTGCGACCTCCGCTGCATTTGCATAAAAATGCTTTTTAATAGCTTTTCCAGAATATATTTCTAACCTTATATTCAATTAACATCGATACACCGATTAAATATGAATTTTGATATTGACTTTTGCATCAAAGTGAATATTTTTTAGGTTTTCAGTTTAGTATTTCTAGCAGAGAACTTTATTCTAATGATAACAATAACTTTGTATATTTTATTCTTAGAAATGAAGCAAGATCCGCGGGGCGGATACATGAAAATGATATAAAGGCCCGTCGTAGTAAATAATTGAAATATAAAATATTTAATATATAGGAACATGACGGGATTTTAATTTTTTCTGTCGCGGTGGACCTTAAGTCATTTCTTTTCGTTTATCAAAAATCAGTTCATTTACAACCTTTTGTAGAATATTGTAGTAGTGTAGCCATAATGAAATAAATAAGTATTGAAAACCTTCGTGGTTAAATTTCCTATTAAAATAATTGCAACTAACAATAGCCGTGGGGACCCTTAGTCTAGAGCACTGTTTCCTAATACATGTAATATATAATGAAGCAAGATTGAACAGTTGAAAGATCAGGCGAGATAGGGTTTCATTGAGTTTTCTTAATAGAAACGATATTCAGGTGTTTTTTTTTTTTTTTATATTAATAATAATTTTCAGATTAAAAATTACTTTAAACATACAATATTTAAATCTAAAGGCTTAGCTGAGTCAAACAAGCTTCTGTTCCATTAAAATTAAAGAATCAAAAATCCAAATCTGTTGTTGTCTCCACTACGACTGGCCTAAAAATTTTATACAGATGTCTGGAATTGAAGAGTTCTAGATATAAGTAAATCGTTGACTTACTATCATACACCTATCAAAATAAATAAATAAATGTACTCAAATTATATTTTTACCTTGATACAATTCATTTTTCTTTTGCTTTTTGTTTTATCTGTGCTTTATATTTTTCGTATATTTAGGCATTCTTCAATCTATGTGCATTTGTTTTCCTCCCATTCATAATTTTTATTTTGTTTTTATTATTTTTACGAGTTGATATAATTCTTATTTGCTAACTTTGTCTTTTCAAGTTTTTAAGTCGTTATTTTCTTATTTTTTTTTTTTTAGGTTACTTATTTTCTATTTTTTTTAATGCTTATTTGTTTAATTTTAATTTCTATCTTGATTTCTTCTTTATTTCAATATATTTTAATTTAACTTAACTTTTTCCGGTATTTCTGTCAAGTCAACTGCTAATGATAATTTTGTTGCATTTGATTTTTCCTTTATTTTATTAATTATTTATTTTTTATTTGATTTTATTATACGTTCAGTTTTGAACATAGTTTGTTTTTGTTTTTTTGATGTCTTTGAATTGAGATTCTTTGCTTGTGCTTCGTGTTCTATTGAATAACTTTGATTTGTGCTTTTTGTAGAAATGGAGATTGAAAAGAGTTATGTTTGGGTGAAATGATGGCTACGCATTGGATACAGGAAATATGGAATGGATTAGTTGCGAAAACGTTTTAGTTGGAACTGTTGTTTTCCCCGTGGGATTCCGGCGGCAGTTGTCAGGTGAAAGCGTAAAGAGCTTAATGACTTCCGGGGAAGACCGAGCCCAAGGGGATGCCGGTTGCATGTTAATTACATGGTCGTTGTACAGATACGATTTCCAGATTGACTGAGTCTACCAGCTGTCAATTAGATGGCTTCTTATAATAGCTTATGAATTGCACAAGCCCCTGTTTTAATCTCCATTTTGAAAATAAGTTAGATATTATGTGAAGAAATCATTCATTCTCAGCATTTATGAATAAATTAAATGTAATTTAATGAGCTTGGGAGGTAATTAAAGTTTATTTCATTTTTTTTTCTGTCGATTTCTAAACAACGCGCTTTTTTCCCCAAAAATAAGCCAGTTTTTAAATCTTTACTTAACATTTACGAGCTCGTAATAAGAGGCTCTTCCTATCTTTTGATTGTCAGTTCCTGTAAATGCTATTCTGGCTTCTTTTAGTTTCTTTGTCTATCTCAAATTATTTATCAAAATATTTAATAAAAAAATGAAGAGATATTAACACAAATCCACCAAATGAACTTGTAATGAAACTGGTTTGTTTGTGGTAATCCATGAATTAAATATCAAATATGATGATACCCATTGGAATTCATACACGTTTTCTTGTGAAAGCCATTAAAAGCCAAAACTTCTAATGAAACTTCTAAAAGATATTCTTCTTCCATAAAGATACACAACAACATACTTCTTCATCCAATATTTCGGTTTTTTTAATCAAAAAACTTCTTCAAGGAAACTTACATAAAACAAGAAGAGAATCCATCGTTCTCTTTCTTAATAATCAAAACAAAATTTGAAAAACAACAATCATAAACTTAAACAAAACTAAACGTGAAATTCAATATAATATTTTTATAGAAACAAACAAGAAAACAATTAAATTAGCTAAAAAAAATGAAAAATGAAGTAATTAAACCAAATAAACATTAAACAAACGGACAAATAATTCAGCTTACACCGACTTTAGTTTTGTTTTTAATATCTTGTTTTTACCCATACATTTTTTAAATTGCATTTACCTTTAGAACCTTCTCATTGATCATACATTTACATTTGGGCGGACCATATTTTTAAGTTTGACCATAATCCAGACCCTTTAGTTAACATTCTTTAGGAGTCTCAGGATGAGACAGAGAGATTGTTATTACAGTCTTGTTTTATCAACTGGAGTAAATGTATGAACAAGAAGAAGGTTCTAAAGGTAAATGAAATTTCTTTTGGTATATTTAAAAAAAATATGGGTAAAAACAAGACATTAAAAACAAAACTAAAGTCGGTGTAAGCTGAATTATTTGTCCGTTTGTTTAATGTTTATTTGGTTTAATTACTTAATTTTTAATTGTTTAAGCTAAGTTTTCTTGTTTGTTTCTATAAAAATGTTAAATTGAATTTCACGTTTAGTTTTGTTTAAGTTTGATTGTTTTGTTTTCGAATTTTGTTGATTATTAAGAAAGAGCGATTCTCGACCAACGAGACTGGTTGAGATCGGAGGGTCAGCCCGAAGAAACCAGATACTCATTGACAGAAGGCTGGGTGAACTCTAGGATCCATCTGGAGGAAACATAACCGTAGAAAAATCCTCCATCACCGCCGGGAATTGAACCGGACTCCTCTATTTCAAAGTCCAGCTCTTAAAGCACTGAACTACCACTTAGTTAAAATGTAATGAAGAAATTACTTTTGCATAAGTCAAGTAGACGAATCTGAATATTACAATTAGATGTGAGAAATAATACAGTTCCTTTTTCCATAGTCGTATCATGCAAATGATTAATTTTACCTATTAGGCTAAGTTCAGAACAAACACGGTTTCTGTAATTCATATACTTTTGAATGTATTGAGATAAAATCTTGAAGCATTGTATTTTCTTAGATCGTAAGTCAGGATTGTTCTAATGACGGAGAACTGCATCTCCTCTTCCATCTTTGTTACCAAAATAAAAAATACCATGTGGAAAAGAAAAATACAAAATGTCCGTTATTAAGGATTGAAATAAATTCACTACGAAAGATTTAATTTTTGTAAATTCATTCATTTAATCTTTGCTAACAAAAGCCTTTTCCTCTCTCTCTTGTTTCCTTGAAACGGAGGAAAGTAAAACAAAAAAAACAGACTTTTATTTCGAAAGTTTTTTATACTCAGAACGAGGCTAAAGAAAGCCATCTTCATTTCTAGTCACACATTTAAGATTAGGTTTATTGTGTGTTGACTTCTTTATTCTTCTTGTCTGAAGGCGAACATGTCTTTTGAATCCTATCGCAGAAGCCATTCCAATTTGATTTCTTTTTCAGGTGGCCTTCGTCTGTCCATCATTTTTGTTTCTTCGATGCTCCAATAGAGGTCGCTTTTTCCCCGACGGCTGCTAACATTGCCATTTCACTTCGGCAAATGCAATCGACCCAGTGCCAATGTATATTATTGTGGGTCTTGCTTCCAAATTGGATGGGGTTCGAGACAGAGAAGTGTTTATTATTTGACCTTAACATATTTGAAGAAGATCACCAGCCTCCTTTTTTGGAGGACTTCAGAAGCCCCTGGAATTCAATTGAAACAAAAAGAAAGTAATATTTGAAAATTGAAAATGGGAAAAAAATATTCATACAAAGTATTTTAAGCATTTTTTTTTTCGCTTTTCGTTTTCATTGATGGATGAAATTAAACCCAAATAATTTTATCAATTTCATCTTTTTTTTAGGAGTCATTTTAAAGACAATGATACGCATTAAAAAAAATGAAAATTCGATATTAATTCTACAATCGAAGTCTGTCTTGTATTCAAAACCTCTCCATCTGATTTATTTCAAGATAATTTTAGTTATATAAAACTCATTATTTTGAATTTATGTTGTTGATGCCTTTCAATATTTTCATTCTTAAATCCGGGATTTCTGTGGCAGGTTTTGTCTTTTCTTGGGGACTAAGCTGTGGTTGATAAGTTCCAACACTTAATTACTTAGAGTTCAATGGATTGAATACAGCTTTGTTTAAGTCTTTTATGAGTTTGAAGAGAAAAAGAGTTAGGAAAGGCTTCAGAACATCATTAGTTTGTCTTCACTGTGTTTGAATGTTATAAATGAATTAGGAGGAAACAAGAAAAGGTCTGGATGTCACTCATTGATTTAAGCTATCTCTTTGAGCTGTAAAAATTTCTGAATGAGACAGATAAACTTTCGAATTACGGGTAGGTCCTCTGGTCGAAGTCTTTCTGACATAAATAATTCTTGCCTATGTACGAAACACTTTGAATTGCTGAAGAAAGCATTGAACGAATTTCTTTTATTTTTAGTAAGGAAATAAAAAAAAAAATTGCATTTTAAATCCACTGTTCTGAATGAATTTTCGTCTCTGCAATTGAAGAAAGAAAACCTTTACACGTGTTCAAAACTAACATTTCTTCTCTTTTCTGATCTTTCCTGACCAAGAGCTGATTACCTGGTTTTCTTTAACTTTGTCATATTACACGTGATTGTTTCAAATGATTCAAGTAATTGGTTTTCTTTGAGTTGAAGAGCAAAGATCGCTTCCACGTTGAAAACTGGTCGAAATGTTGATTCGTGACGTAAACCCTTGTTCCAATTGCAACATTAAACTTTTCATCTTCGTTTCCATGGCAACTGAACTTCCGTCCAATCAGTGATGAGAAACCTCTGGCAACAAGAAAACTTAACCTTTGAAATAAAAAAAAAAATGATCTACAATTTATAAAAAATTCTAATTGCTTAATTTAACCATGAATATCAAAGAATCACCGCAAAGAGGTTTTAGAAGTTTTTTGTTTTGTTTTTTTGGTTGGTAATTAATTGATTTTACCAACGTTATTGTTTAATTCGTAAAAAGAGACAAAAAAAAAAAAGCTTCTCTTTTAATTGAGGCCTCATTAACAGAAGTGGGTGTTAAACAAACGTTCATTAAGATTCTTTTGTCAGTTTTGTTTCAGATACTCTTATAAATGAATTCCCAATTAGAAAAGCGAAGGTCTTTACAGAATTTACCTCGTTGCTATTTACAATGAAAAGAGAAAACATGAAAGACATTTTTTCGTCTTCCTGAGAAAGTTAGACTCATCCAATTGTTTGTATCCGTAATAACTTTTGAACTGATGGATGATTCGTCTTGAAACTTAGTTCTCCTATTTAATAACTAAAGACGATAAAACTTTTTGAAGTCTTTTAAAAGTTAGTTAGTTCTCTTGATGTAGGCTTTTCTTTTTTGTCATTCTAACGATTTATAATAAATACAGAAAAATAATAAAGAAAAACTTAAAGAATATCATTTTAAGGAAAACAGGCTTTAAGGTTCTTTCAGGAATTTATTTTTAAAAATACTTATCATATATTTTATGTTAAATATAAACTCAAAAGATAGTATTTCAAATGAGTTTATGACTCGACTTTAAATTGCAATTTTTTTCCTAGATCTGACGTTTTTAACAAAATAAAATTTTAATAATAATTTAACATATGTTGGTTTCTTTTCTATTCCATGAGAATGAAACTCGAATCGTTTTTTGAAAATCATTTTTTTCCCCTTGAAAGGGGAGGAGTTGTTTTTAAGACGAAATGCTTTGGTTGAGTAACTTTAAAAGCTGTTCGTTGTTCTGTGGCTCATAATCACGAAGCTGAGCTTATTAATGATTAAATGATGAGATATTCGCCAATCATTACAGCCAGATGATGATGACTCCTTTTATCAGCTGAGATATGGAAGCCGTTGAACTGATTCAGTTTTAAGTAATGAAATGTTTGAGTTATTGAGTAGAAACAGATGGAGCTTTTAAAAAGAACGAATACAGATTATTATCAGTCAAAAACGAAACTGTTTTTGTATCAGCACAAACAGAATTCCAATAAAACACTGCAGCCTATTAAAGAACTGGATACAACGCCTTGTTTATTTACGAACATTAATTGCCAAGGAGTTTATAAAACAAACAAACAGTATGTTGATGTCTATTTGAATGAGACTTGAAAGCTACCAATTTACAGGAACTCCACGAGAAAATGATATCGGATTCTTTTTTCCAAACATACATTTGTTGAGGTTGAAGCTTTGATCTCAATAACCCCTATCTCACTTGTCCATACTTTTATACAAATTAACCTTCTACATCTCAGTTTGTTTTTATAAAACCTGAATTATAATATCACACACACGTAAGAGATAAACTTGACACCAAATTTCTTGTAATATTTCTAATATTTACAATACACAATATTTCGACTGTAACAAATTTCCAGTCTTCCTCAGATGTAATTTAGTCCGTTGCTGACGAGACTAACAAATAACATAGCAAAGTTAAATTTAAATAAACAAATGATATAACATTGTAAGAATCATCACATATAAAGTAAGCATGAAGTTAAGTAAAACAATTTACAAGCTAACTATTATCGTATTTTAACATCGTTTTCTTGAAAATTTCAAGGTTTATTCATTAACTTTCACTCCTTTATATTTATTGATGTTTTTGAAATTTTCTATCATACATGATTCGATAATAAACCTCGATTTTTCATACTTGATATCGAACAATATTTCAATTATTGTGTCCGGATTGTGAAAGAGCATGGAAATATAAATGTTACCGCTAAAGCTCGAAAGACGTTAATGTGCACATTACCTAGCTAATCTGCAGATTAACTGATTTGCTCTGTTAACGTGCGGAATCAAGAGTTTTCCGCAATTTACCAGGTAATGTGCACATTAACGGCTTCCATATCGTTAAAGTTCAAAAGTTTGTTTCTCTCGAAGTGAAGAGTTTTAAAGGGAAAAAATTGTTTCAAAAGTTACCAACAGATACATCCTGCAGCTGACGATGCCTCACTTAACCTACAGCCAATCGGAATAAATACTTCGGTCCTTCGGACCTCATTTGGATGAAATTTGTTTTGAAGGCTAATTAAACAGTTCGGTTCTTCGGACCTCAAAATTTGAATAATAATATTTTAAACCGTTTGATTCTTCCTATTATAGTTTTTTAATTGATTGATGATTGATTCTATCAACTAATTTGTTGATTGTTTGATTGTATTAACTTGATTCCTTAGATATCGAAAAATAAATAAATAACATTATGTTAAGCGTACAGAAACGTTGCTGTTGTTCCAGCAAAGATCTTATTTTCACTTTAACGAGTGCCTAGTAGGATTATCTAGTAATTTGAGAAACGAAACACTTTTCGGCACTTTAACGGATCATCCTAATTAATCTGCACATTACCTAGATAATCTGTAGAATAACTGATTTCTGCACTTTAGTGCTATCGTAATACATTAATAAGAAATATATCTGATTACACAGATCATTGCTTAATCAATGAACACAATAAATATAAGCATCAATAAACATAAAGAAGTGAAAGTTAATGAATATACCCTTGAAATTTGTAAGAAATCTAAAACATAAAAAATAAATATTTTTAAAAAATTGAATAAGCCTTTGGGTGTTTTAAGACTTCTTTCTTGACTTTTTTGCTTTAAATTAGTTAATAATAATAATAAAGAATAATATCTCTTAGGTTTTTAATTACATTCCTTCTTGAATTAAAAATTTTAGTTTTTTTTTTTTTATTTGAATAAAGCAACGGATTAACGGAACACGAACAAATAAAGAAGATATATTGAAGAGAATTTTCACTGAATAGGCTTAAAAAAATACTCAAAAATATCTTGAAATACAGGCAATTTTAATTTGGCTAAAAATATTTTTAGCTTTTGTAAGGAAAGTTAAGAGTCGTAAAATGAAAGTGAGTGTGTATCTTCTAATAACTTGTGAACAAGTGAATAGACCTTCCAGAGACTTCGTTTGCAAATTTAAAGGCAGGCATATTGAATTTCCGTCTTTGTATTTGAAAATGTCGTCTTATGGATTCTCATGAAGAAAGTTTTGGGTCAACTTGACCTAGAAAAGCAATTTATTCTCTGATGGAAAACTATGAATTTCTAGCTAACAGTTTCAAGAAAGTAATCCTTTTATATTTGCACGAGCTTTGGTTCGACCAAAATGGATTAGATTTAGGCAGCTTACGTAATTACTTGCGGTTAAGTTAATTTGCATCAAATGACTAATTGGACGGTAAAATTTCAGTATTCTTTAGTAATTATAATTTTAGAGACTTATCCTTGGACTTATTTTCACTAAAGTAAGAGAATAAATTAATACAATAAGCAGTATTTTAAGAAAAAGCAATTTTTACATTCGTTCAGGAACTTTGATGTAAAATCCTGTGCTTCGTTTATTTTAGTACTTCTTCATTATTTTCCTCTTTATTATTTCTAATTGTCTGTTCGCTTCCTTGGATGAAATTGTCATCACAAATCTGGAACAAACTTTTGTTAGTTTAGTTGAGACTCATCCTACCTTGAATATCAAAGCGAGAACAATGCTAAACGCTCTTCACTGACCGGAAGTACAGGAAATGAGGTGATATCCAACAGGAGATTCGCATTGGTGCGTATGGTAAACAATTGCCTTTTTTTTTTATTTCAGTTCTAAGATTTTCCTAGAAGTTTTTCACTTTAGATAAGAAATAAATCATTCCTATTGTGATGCACAAAATCATCATCTTTGCAAAATCGTTAAAGTCGTTAGTGCGTAAAACGTTTTACGAATAATGAAATATTTATAGGTTATCAGATAAAACTTTCCGTTGTTTTGATATATGTAATGATTAAAATAAATGTAATTCACTAAATAATAGATCTCCTGAATTTTTCAGTGTTAATTGAAAATTGCTATTTTTTTTTAACTAAAATCTATAAGATGTCGACTCTAAAAACAGCAAATTGTAAATTGCATCAATTTTTTTTCCCTCTTTAGTCATTTCTCTCAACTTTTAACTATTGCCCATTACTAAATCTCTAATCAGTCATGAGTTAATTTTTTTTTAACTACAGTGACTGTAAATTTCTTCCATCTTCTATTTCTTAGATTTTTCTTTTTTTCCCCCAAGTATTTTCTATTTTCAATGGTTTACGGCAAAATCTTACAATTCTATCTTCGCTAATCAATTATCGATCTTGAGTATTTTGCTAAACGTCTTTCTTCATTCTTGTCTTGTTAGCATTGTCTAATTATAGTTTCTTATTATGTTTTCATTTTCTCAGCGTATTTTCACTCAATCAGTAAAGGAAGATGCAGTCAAGGTTTTCTAGCGAAGATTTTCTTTTTTTTTTTTCCTCCTTACTTTAAAAGAGAAATAAAAAATCCATGACTTACTTTTCCAGTTTAGCAAATTATTATATCTTTTATTTGGTTCACCAAAATACTTTGTACAAAACGGCTTAAAATTTGTATTTCTCAATTATTTCGAATGTTCTAGAGACATTCTTTACTTCTCTGAAATCATTCATTAAAATAATAGATTACATTGTATTTTGAATGTTTCATCTTTTTTTAGTTATTACTTTCTGTTTTTTGTTTTTTATTATTAAAATTTTTATTACTTGAATATAAAAATTTCAAAAAGTCTTACATTGCGATTAATTTAGCTATGAAAAGCTTATGTGGACAATAAAGTTAATCAGAATAGTAATAATAATTAATATATTCATGTTTTTTATTTACAGTGGAGTTTATTAGTTGGTGGCAAGTGCCTTAGCGTGTCTGTCTGTTTTTTAAGACCTTTCTCTTGATCATCAAAGCAGCGTTCGTGTGGTTTAGTGTTTGCTGTTTTCATAAACTCTCTGATAAAAAGTCTTTCTTTGTAGCTGATTAATCACGCATCTAATATTCTTTGAACCCTTATGATTTACATTCTTTCCGTTCTTTGAGGTCGGATTAAAGCAATACTAGTCTGCCTTTCCTTGGTGTATTTTTTTTTCTTTCTTATTTAAGAAATGTGTATCACGCAGGGGTTTCTGTTGTGTAATCATAAGCCATCACTCACTGTGCGTCATCGGAGAGCTTGTTTTAGGCGGAAGCCATTTTTTTTCCTCCCCAGGTGATAAAACTTTATTGACGGAGAAGGCCTTCATTAATCCCGCGCCCTTATCTTCTTGTATCCTCCATCTCTTGTTAGGTGCGAAATGTCAACCTGAAAAGTGCATCAGAGGCTAATAACACATTGGAGTGCATATATTTAACAGATTGCACTATTTTTTTTATTATTTGACTAATTTATTATTCTAAAACAAAACAGTCTACAATCATATTTCATTTCGTGTTTTGTAATTTATTATCTTTATTATTTGTTTTAGTGGTTGAAACAATTTACTACTTAGGTTTAAGTGGTGATAATAATTAACTTTTTTCAATGAAATGTCCGAAATCTACTTGAATTACTGTGGAACTTTTATTTATGTCTTTTTGTTTAAAAGAAAAACCTTCAGTGTTAAAGTATTTCACTTTAGAAAAATATGACCGCGACTTAGTTATGTGTGTGAGGGACTTGGTGAAATATTGATTTCAAATTCTTAATATATTTTATTATGACGTAATTTTTTTTATTACAATTTTTATTTCACAGTAAGCGAGAATTTTGGAGCCTATTCTATCCTCAGTTCATGTCATCTTAACAGCTGTTTCCGGTTATGAAATATTTTTTTTTTTTTTTTAACATTTTTTTCGTCTTGGTCTGTTTCTTTTGTTACAAATTATTGTTAAGAGTAATACATCCAGCACTCCAAGTAACACATCAACTGAAAAGAATTATGAAGCATCAATGTAATTGTTTATTAGTTTGTAAAAACCTTGTTTGATGTTGCAGAATTTAACCTGAATTAAACTTTGTTTATATTGAAAGGGGTATGTGATGACTGAATCACCATCCTTCCTCACTGAACAGAATTGGGTTTTAGAAGAATGCTAGAATCCATGCTTGGAAAACATAAATTTCGAAGTGATTTAATGATTTATTACTAATATTTAGCCAATGTAACTGCCGTTTGCCAAATTAAAGTATTGATCTACAAATGTAAAATTTTGTGCAAAGACTGAGAGATATCATAAAAACAAAAGTTGAGCTGGTATTTATGGCATTCTAGAACGTTTTTAGAATACTTATCTGTAAAATGAAATATTAAAACACTGTGAAAATTCTCTGTGAATGGCTCAAAAATTAGAGCTCTTTAATTTTATGTTTATAAATGACTAGCCGAGTAGAGTCGCTTCGCTCCGAAAGCCTTGCATATGTTACGTAAAAAAAAGCTCTTAATTATTTCCGCAATTTAATATCGCGATCGTAGAATATACGACTTCCCAGCCCTTTGTGGTCTTTTCCGCTTAGCTCAGGTGTATTGCGGGTTAGCGCCACATGCTTGGGGTTGCGGTGAAACACTTCATGGTCATCCCTCCCAAATAAAAAAAAATATATTTTTATACTTTTTGTGTTACACTATGGAACCTACCCATATGCGAAATTTCAAGTTTGTAGCATGTTGGGAATTATGCTAAACATCTTGAACACACGCATACATACCCACAAATTTCCCTTTTATAATAATATAATAGATAAAACGGATTTTAAATGAAGATTATTATTATTTTTAAGCCTTTAGCTCTTAAGCAACGTTATTCTGTACGTAATGTTGCAGAAACACATGTAACTATCAATTATTCAGTTACTTAAATAAAAGGTTTGAGTTAAAAGGAAGCATTATTTTTTATTTCTTTGATTTCTTTACCTCTTTTAATGTTGAGGGAAACGAGTTTCTTGCATTCATATTCAAGATGTAAGTCTTTATGATATAATTACATCGATGTTGAGGCGTTACTGAATGCGTTGTTTGATTTAATTCTATTTTACTCTTTTGCTAAATATTGTTATTCCGTTTCTACTGAACCTAGAGCCATTAAAAAGAATCCAGAGTAAATAGGAATATTTTCAATATAGAAAAAAATGGTCTCACCCTTTATTTTATAAAAAAAATTCTTGATAATATTTATTTGGTTGTTCAGTCTTACATCATGAAGAATAAAAGAAAAAAATCTTATCAGTAAATCCTTGTTATTATTTTATTGTATTTCAAAGAATTTTTTTCGTTCTGCCACATTTTTTGGCTAATTTGATATGTTTCAAGTCATTTGAACAGATTTCAAATTAACTGTTAAGTTTTCCTGTGAACTTTCATCTTCTCAAAAAGGAAAAAAAAAATATAGATGATTAGCATATGTTGGAAAAAGTATTTTGAGTGTGTTTCTGTCATCTGACTTTGGTTTTCTCTTCTCTGAATTTACTTGTCAAATAATTCAGTTTTCAATTTGCCCAACAGTCAGTTGTAAGACAAGCAGCTTTTGCAAAACCTCGATGTTAATGAAATTGAAATGCCAGGGGATTGATATGAACTGAATCTTTGTTTTTACCTTTTTTAATGTGAAATGGTCGCTCCAGTAATCAATTTCGTTTTCTATCCCGGAAGGAACTTGCCTTCTCTCCTATAGGTCTTGAGTCTGTAACTTAACTACAGAAGCATTATAAGCTCATAAAATCTGTCCTGAGATCCCAGTGGTAATGGCTGTCCCAATAACTCCAAGATTTGTGAATTTAAAAAGCTCCGAATTTTCTAAGAAATGCCGGCAAAATTAAGTGTTTCAAGAATTAGTACAGTAGCACCTCGATTATCCGTCACCTACGGGACCTGAGGATGGTCGGAACGCTAAAAAGGTCGGATAATCAGGGGAGAATGAATTAAGCCATTTACAAGTAGACAAACGATGTATTTAAGTTATTAACACAACATGAAACAATACTGTACAATGAACAGGTCAGCAGACTTCCGTCAACTAATCGATAAAACGAGCATGACTCAGGCAGGAAACAAAGAAAGGACTGCAGAGACATCGGCTTGTTGTGACAGGAAACAAACAGATAACGCTGGCGCGCCGCTTGTCTAGACATGGTCGGATGACGCGGGGAGTCGGTTGATCCGAGGTCGGGTATGACAGGTGCCACTGTAGATGATTAATCGGTCTGAGTAGTTGTTTTAATTTAGCTCTAGTTTGTCGGGTTCCAAGACCAAACAATACAGATTTGGAAATGAATTTTATTCAACAAAAGCATTAAAAACATTTTCTTTATTTTAGAATTTCAGTTTTTTCCATTTGTAACGATATTTTGCAGAATCATTTGATAAGGAATTCATTTACTTGAAAAGCAGCCCCTGCATTTTCAAAATTACTCAAGAGATATCCTACCTTCGAAACGCGCTATTAAAAGACAATTAAAAATGTTATAAAAGGAATTTGCAGGTAAAGATATTTTTCTTCCAACATTCTTTAATTGCAACGAACTCTTGTTTTTCGTTACAATTTATTTTTGGCCATAGATTGTTTTTGTTTTTTTCTTTCTGTACATAGAAGTAAATGAAATAGCCTTAGGATATTTGAAAATCACCCACAGGGAATGAAGCAATTGAATTGCAATGGAAAATTGAACAGTGGTCCCTTTGATATTTTATAGATGTATGCATAAAACGTTGTGACGTCAACAGTGCGGCTTTTATGGTCATTGTTCTCCTCTAACTTGGTGAAAGATACCAAACAACAATTTATGGCCTAATTCTGCGGATGTCGTAAATTTTCGATTTTCAATCACTCCATTTACCTTCCATTATTCTGTTCTGTGACACCTGCATCAAACAGATGATAGCAATCCGTTTTGAATAGAGGTTCTTTCTGTATTTGTAATAACTAACAGGTCTCGGTCTCTTAGTTTCTAAGTTTTTGATCTTATTTTAAATAGAAAGGATAAGAAAAGAGATGATTTCGTTTATAATCAATGGTTTCCAAAATACCAATTGGAATGAAAGATATTCTTCAAGACTAAGGATTTGAATGAAATTTGGTGGCTATTTTTGAAGAAAGCTATGTAAATTGTAAGCGAATAAAAAGTATGGACTTTCATATTCTCTAAATAATATTTAATATATAGTCTGCATTAACGAACAAATAAAAAGCACTGAACTCTTGATAAGTGCTATAGACTTGTAATGAAAAACAAAATTCTAACTTTAGCTTAATGCTTTTTCGATCTCATTACGAAGCGTTATATTTAAAACTAAATATTAATTCTTTTTATGATTGTGTTATTTTCTGTTTGTTGTTCATGATATCTTGATCCTGTCATGACTCTCCTCCTTTTCTCTATTCTTCACTCGATCAACTAATCTTTTGTTTCTGTCATTTTGAAGCTTTTGTGGACAACCTTGACCTTCAATTTCTTCTAAAGAGATCACTCGAAGCTCTTCTCTGATTTCTGTATTACTCTTTTTGTCATATGAGAATAGAAAACTCATTTCTTTGTCTTGCATTTTCTTTCTCTCTTTTTTTTTTTTGTCCTTCAGATACTGCTGCAATGGCCTGAAATTATTTTGTAGATTTGGAGAATCTAGCCTATTCTTGTTGACCTTATGACTCATACACCCAATACTCCTTAGAGCTATGCAGCCAGATAGATTTAAACGTATATCAGAAAAGAGAGCTACCAATCTGAAAGGTTTGCGAATTAGTATATAATCATGAACTCTCAACGAAAGCTCGGGTACAGATCATTTTCGTTTTTATTCCAAACTATATTATTAGTGCTTCTGACTAAATTTGAATTTTTTTTTTCCCTTTGATTCCGAAACAATATTATTTAAAATTACTTTTAAATGGTTTTCTCCGTATTGCTTAAATAATTTTCTGTAAACAAACGGAACTCGTTATCTTTCAGTTATAAGAAGATATGGGAAATTTGCCGTGCTGGCGTGGCCGTGCGGTCTCGGCGGCGGTCTGCCGTTGTGGCCAGTGCGCCAGTACCTGGGTTCGAATCCCG
>JAFIDM010000005.1:31829033-31855440 GCA_023159025.1 Thereuonema tuberculata
AATGAAAACAGTACGTACTAAACAAAGTTTTCGATTCCGTTTTGAAAGATTCATTTACGTACACTAAATGTCAATTTCTAAATGTTATATAGAGAAGAGTATTTTTGTAACCTTTTAAAGGCAGTTGGTTTCTATGCTTAATGAGTTGGCAGTAGTTTTTCATTTTCAGTTTTGGAAATAGTTACATTTTATAAAAATCAATCGTTCAGAGATTTAAAATATAAATTCATTGAATGTTTTCTTTATTTTCAACGTTGAGAAAGAGTCAACCGATTCGAGTGAAAGATTGATAGCAAAAATAATTGGATGAAAGGATTAAACTTCAATCATTACAGTAATTTTTATTTGAAAGTTGGTGAAGTATTCTTTGAAAATTAATTTTGGATTTAATCTTTCATATAAATCGAGTAACTATTTGATGTCATGTTATAATATATGTTAATCAGTCTTGTTCAGTTGTGCTGTAAAAATATGAATAAAAATGATCGAAAATCCAGACGCTTGACAATCTTTTACATTTCGATTCAAGAAAGATTTGAACCTCGTAGGCCAGGGAATATATCTTTATATTCATATCTTAAACAGCCCAAAAGAAAATGTGATATTAGAGTGGTCTTTTTCCAATTGAACATTGCTGATTGCAATTATTCTTCAAATGCTAAACAGAATAGTAGGTTTCGTTTTATCCTTTACTAACAAAAAGACCTCAACCGATGGCTTCTTCTTTGGGCAGTCTTCATTTTCTTTGACTCCCGACACCTGACTGTCATCGAATGTCTTTCCACTGAAATTGAAATGACTAAAAGTTTTGAACCCCCAAATTCCAATTGCTCGATATAAGGCACCACTGAAGATGTTTACGATATGAATTGGATTCAAAAGCAAACTCTACAATATCATGTCACTCTATCTTTTCTAAGAAGAAGAAGAAACAAAACATTCCCACACTGGCGTTCGATGATATGCCAATATTCGTAAGATGACAAGGTTTTTATTCTGATACTCGTACGAAAACCTCTCAAAATTCCATAAAATGTTCATTCTCCAATAAAAGAAGTTTTTCCCCTTTTTTCTTATTTTCCGTTCATTCCATGAGTCTTTTGAATTTAGTTCTTCCTTCTTAATAAAAAAATAAATACAAAAACTGGTGTTGTTCAACAGTTGTTGAACTTTAATTCGAAGTATCTTTTTTTTGTTCTTGTATTTGTTGATCCTCAGGATCCAAAACAAAATCCTCGCCAAAACCCATTTGCCGAAGCCTAAAAGGTCGCAAATCGAGTTGTCGAAGCTCCAGTGTGTTTTCTCTCCCGCCGGCAGGATCGCCTGTGTCTATGTCACGTGTTTAATGCTCCCGGGACGGTGGTTCCTATATACTGACCCTTGTTTTTTTATCATCACTTTAGCTGTGCATAATATAAAAGTCTCTCATCATAACATATGTAAACAATTTGTTAATTTACAAGACAAAGAGGAAATAAACAAAAATATTTATCATATTCAAAGTTATACCAAGAATAAAAATACAAGAAACGATGAAATGATCAGTATTTTAATCAATATGAAGCTTTAAAATCAAGAAAATTCTTTGTTTAAGAATTCATAAGCATAGTAGCATTGTCATTTAACGTAAAATTATCAGTAATTTTAAATTAAAAAAACAATGCTGCTTTTCGGAATCGCATTGGTGCCTCAAAATGAAAACATGAACTTACTAATGAAAAATTAATAAGGAAATTCATGTGCCAGCAGTGCGCCGACCACAATGAATTTTTTTAATGCATAAAAAATTCAATCTTTGCATTTAATTATTAATAAACAACAATGGGTGAGACCAAATTGTTTACTAAGTGACATCCTGAAACAGATGTTTCACGCTCTTTGGCGATCATCAGCCAGGTGAAGTCACCAGTAAAATAGCAAGGTCTCCGTACTGAGGCTAATGTGAATGATCGTCAGAAGCGCAGTGACGCCTCAAAAGAAAAAAATAACAAAAAAAACTGCTCCTGGCTGATGATCGCCAAAGAGCGTGAAACATCTGTTTCAGGATGTCACTTAGTAAACAATTTGGTCTAGTCATTATTGTTTAATGCTTCTTTTTGTTCTTTTTTTTTTTTTTAGAGGAAATTTGGCAGCAAAATCTTAAGGAAAAAAAAATCAGTGAAACTTATAAAAGCAAATTGAAGGTGTAGTGAGTTCACATTAGAAATAAACAAAGGCCTGTACATACATAAAATAATCTTTCACGCCTTTTGTACCTAAGGTTTCAGGTCAAAGGCTTTTTGATTTATTTTTATTGTTGCTTGTTTTTGGTTGGGATCTGTTTCGTGAGCGAAGATCCTTTCGCGCATTTTTGAGATTATCATCGAGGGTGGATCTGACTGATGAGTTCTCAGTTCTTTCTCTCTCTAAGGCTGTGATAAGACTACGAATTAGATATTGAAATAATATTTTGTTTGTTTTCTAGCGATGATAACAAAATGTTTAATATTATCAGTAAGTTTTGTCTTCTCTTTGCTATTTTGATCATGCAGAGATCAAATTATAATTAATTCAGATTCAAATATCAAACATCTCTATTGTTTATTTTCTAATATATATACAGACACAAGTTTTTTTAATAGATAGAAGATAGAAAAATTAGGGTGTTTTTTTTTTTTTTTTCTAAAATAAAGCTTTGAAACTAATTTTAAGGATTTTTATATTATTGCTTTTATACATTTTTTTTTTATTATTGTTCTTTTGGATATATTATGCCAATGATGTGGATTTTTTAATTCATAGGAAAAGTTAAAAACACATTTTGTTTTTTATTTATATAAAAAAGTAAATCATAATTAATTGTGAAGCTAAATTTATTAGCGCTTCTGTACAATTAAATTTACTATTTCCAATTTTACATTTTATTGTTGAAATTTTTATCCTTACATCAAATTCTTGTCATAACATCCTGGTCCTTACGATGTATTCCCTTATAACTTATAAAATTAATGGTTTTAGGAATTGAACGATTTTTCTTTGGAAATGATCTCGGTAGAAATTCATCTCGACAAAGTAATCACTGATCTTATCCTAGAATAAAGAACTTCGCATTATTAATATAAGCCTACCTCATTTATCCATCCGAAATTATTGATGTAATAACTATTTAAATAGTTGTTTTTTGGATTTTTCAAAAATAAAGCTTTCCCACACTTGAGTAAAGTTGTAAAAAATTGTTAATTTACAAACTAAGAAATTACACCACGACCATGGTTTCGACTTCTTTTTTTAAAAGTTTTTCTTTTTTTTTAGAGGCTCAGATCTTTAAGCATCTCAGGACAGTTCTGTCTCGACGAATAATTTCTCATCTTGCAAAGCTATTGGTCAGAGATTAAAGATTGTCAGACTGTCCTTGATTAATAGCCCTGAAAAATCATCGCCCGAAGATTTTGGTCAGTGAATAGAAAATATTTCATTCTGTTAACTATAGTAATAGAAACGGTAGAAGATGGCGATGAATTTTAGTGTTGACTACCTTACTAACATATCCATGATAAAACTATCATGAAAAATGACTTGAAAATATGACCTTTTTTTTTTCTTTTCAAAATTCACTTGTTACTGTTCATTCGAGTGTCTGTTGAGATCCTCTTTCTTTTCAACCACTTTCTTGTCAAAGAAAGATAATTGAAGTTGTTATGGATTCTCTCAATGTCCATTTCAATTCCTTCTGGAGTTAGAGCTTGTACACTGACTCTTGGGTCTGATCTGTATTAAGCTCCCTTTGCATTATGTAATGGAAACTTACGAAATACAGCAACAACAGATTATGATATATGTATCATCAAAGGAAATGATTATTTGGAGATTGTGTTAATTAAATAGAATTGAATAAATGAAGATCGCTCATTTTTCTTTTCATCTTTTGAAATTCCTTCATTTTTATTTCACTGCTTCTAATGAATGAGTTGTCATTTCCTATTGAGAAGCTCTCAGTTTAAAAGCGTTTGTTGACAAAACTCGAAAGGTAATTGTCGAACCAGATTCTAATGAACCCGGAAGAGGATAATTGATGACGAACACCAGGACTCCTTGTCTAATGAAGTCTCAGCGAAATCGGATCAGTTGATGAACGGATCAGTGGACAGCTTTTTCTTTTTTTTCCCCGTAGTCGGCTTTGATAGTTTAGGAATGAAGATGCAAAGAAATCAGACAACTTCCGTTTTTATTGCTTTGGGATTTAAAACTTTATCTTGATAGATATTTATTTTGATTTTATTGTTTGTTTTTTTGCTTTTAATATTCATTAACATTAAAGCGTTTAAGGAAAAACCTTACAATAAGGTAAGAAATCTAAAGGCTTTTAGAAAAATATCAAAAATAGTTCGAAGGCAATTGTTCATTTATATTTATATTTTTTTCATTTAATCAGATGTAGAACATGAGTGGAAAGTCATAATAAGGCTTTGAAGAAAAATTACTTTGTCTTGTTGCATTCGTAAATAATAAATAAATTGAATTGGTTATTGGGCCATCTTGGATTAAAAAAAATATCTCCCTGATGATTCATATCACCTTAAGAACAAATTCTTATTTTAGTTAATGCATAGAATTACTTATTTTGAATGTGATTTAGTCTTGGCATCTTCCTAGAGAGAGATGATAAGCATCATCACCATTGACACCATTCCATTGTTATTGATCTACTAGCTGAGAATAACTTATCTTGGATGTTAAACTCGAATTATTTCGCTGCACATTTAAATTGTTTGAATTTATATATAAAAAGATCCTTTAAAATTTATTTCCTGTAGTTAGTCGGGAGACATTAAGTTAGTTTCCAATGTGAAGTTCTTAACTTTACATAGACAACTAGAAAAAACAACCGTGCTTCGCTCGGGTTATAAAAAAAGTTGTTCTGATGTCGATGACGAAGATATTGTAGTTTTGTGATCACTTTGAAGCTTTTCCAGTTGGTAAAAAAAATCATTGGGTAATTACAAATTAATGTTATATTCCTATTTTGTAACTCGATAAGTCCTAGATATCAAACTAACATCGAGATCGGAGAAAAAAGACTTCCCATCTCTTTCTGTCCTTCTCCACACCGCTATTACTGCAAACCTTCCCCAGTTGTTAAAAAAATATCACATGATGATTACAAAGTAATGTTATATTCTGATTTTGTAACCAGAAACCCCGTAAAGTGCCCTTTGAAAAAGTGTATCCGCCCTACCCCCACATCGTTTATTAAAGGGTGTGAATTTCGAAAATTCGTCGATACGTATGTTTTAGATTTTGACAAAGAATACTCGTGTGAAATTTCGTGTTTCCACCTAAAGCGGTTTCAGAGATATGTCTACTCTAAGAAAGTTTGCCCCCCCCCCCCCCCCGTTTACATCTCTTCCTCCGGATCCGGGATTTCGTTCGTAAATTAAGAACAGTTCATTAAACAAAGAAGTTAAATAATAAAAAAAAAATGAAAATTCATTATCATAAGTAAAGAAGTTAAGTAAAAAAAAAAAAAAAGGGAAAAAAATGTTATTCCCACCAAGCAGATTTGAACCCGATAACCATAGCTTCAAAGGCCAGCGTTTAACCGCTGTACCATACGAACGCTTCCATTGTAGAGACGTGAGTGAGTTAATAAGCCAATACAAAAGTGAAAATTATATAAAAGTGTCAGGGGGTAGGTGTCCAGGTTTCATTGAAGCCTGTTTTTTCCGCAGGGTCCTAAAAAGAGTAAGTGTGCAAAGTTTGGTCCAGATCGGTCAAAAGGCCTACGAGTGTATAAGGAACAATTAAACCAACAAACTTCCTGATATATAGATAGATAGAAGACAAGAACTTTTCAGTGTGAGATATAGTAGTAATTCTTTATCATTTTTATCACAATTTAAAGTTTAGTTACTATTTCTTTTTCTAATATGAAAGAAAAATTCCAATATATTTTAGAGAAGCAAAGATTGAGCCTTTTTCTTTGTCATTTTCTATTTAAAGTTTTCTATTTACAAATAGTCATTGATTCTATTATTATCTCTTGCATTTATGCATTAATAAATAAGCTATACGTTATAATCTTATAAGCTATACGTTATGGAATCAACCTCGGTTTCGTCAGCTTAGAAACAAACTCCTCATGAACTCATTGTGGTAGCAAACGAAGACAAAATAAAAAAAATGGACATTTCTTAATTTTTTTTCATTCTTATTACTTAGTAATTTCGTTTCCTTAATTCCTAATAAAGTTATGATGGGGACGTTTTGGAGGATATAATCAGCCTTTCAGAAGCCACCCACATTGTTGTTGGAAAAGAACCAATCAAGGTAAGTTGTTGTTTAGTATAAATGCAGTTCATTTGGAAATTTCAGAAAAACCAAACCAAAGAATGTTAAAGGAGTTAGCCTTTTTCCTGAATACTTATACAACATTTTCTGTTGTCAAAGGTAAGTTTATTCTTAAGTCATCTCTCATAAGAAACCATTTTAGCTATTCTGTGTGGAAGTTAAATCAAAATTACTTTTTGTACAATGTAGACAATTAAAAGCCGAAGCGAAATATATTTGTTATAAACTCGATATAACATTAATCGAAACTTGATGTTTTTCTGCTATGTTGAATAATTAGAATGTATAAAATTATCTTAAAAATTGAGGATACGAGAAGTTAAAACTATAATTGGAAAAGTTATTTCTTAAAAACAAAAAATAACGATTCCAATTTAATTCTGTTGTAATGAAATTTTTGCATCCATTCATTGTTCTTAAGGCTGAAATCGTTAGTATTACTAAAATTAACGAAACAAACCTGGCAAATTCCACTGCTCAAAGAGTTTTACAACCAAACAAACTATCTTCTTCTATCTTCAATCAAAATAATGAGAAAATTAAGAGCATTCCACAAGTTGCTGCTCACCAGCTAAAAGATATTATTATTTCCGGGCTTTCGCTATAGCTGCTTGGAAAAACAACATTGCTGATTTCTCCCTTTATTTCTGAACAGATTTTCGAAGCCTTTTTTTTCGAGTCTTGTCATTTTTCATTTCAGTGTCATTCTGAAGCCAATGTAGGTAAATTATATTTGCAAAGACACTGCCAATACTAGAGACAAGTAATATATCGAGAAAATAAATTAAATTATTAAATTGATTTTTTTATTAAAGATATTTGCTAAATAAAACTAGAAATTCCGCTGTACAATAATTCAACTTCAAGAGTCTTTCGCAATTATTTCAAGTTCAGATTCCTTTCTAATTTATCAACGTAATAAAACGAAAAAAAAATACATGTTATTATTTAATTTTACAACACTGTAGAATAATTGTAGCTAGCTATAAAAAGATGCTTATTATGAACTTCAATTTATCCGATGTTTTATAATTTACTTTAGATTTGTGTAAAACAACAATGAATTCCAATGTATTGTGTTTTTCCCTTTTCCTGTGCTTCTTTCATCTTTGTTTATTTAATCTTTTTTGCCACATTTAAAGATGAAAATGTCTTTCACTGCAACTAAAATAGTAAACATGTTTTTACTAAACGTTAGTGTCCCACTACAGGCTCCCCTTGGTGTCGTGGGAGGTAAGGCTCCCGGCGTTCCATGACCAACGGGACTAAATTGAGGTCGGGTGGTCAGTCTGTCGCCGGCCCGCCCTTAAGGTCGGCCGTTCACTGGAAGCGATAACTAGCGACAAATGGCTACAACGCGATACACGAATCAAACATATGTAATAGCATTGGAGCTCGTCCAGTGAAAGAACATCTGTTGTGCGACATAGCGGGTTGTAGCGCTACATCGCAAAAAATTCAATCTTGTTTGTTTTTTTTGACCGTGTAGCGCGACAAAAATGGATAGTGAGAAACTAATAAAATTAGTTCAAGAAAAGAAATATTTGTGGGACCAAAAGGAGCTGCAGTACCACATGAGAAATGTGACGATGAAGTTGTGGAGCAAAGTAACGGCGGAAATAGTGTCTTTCTGCATTCGAAAATAAGAAAAATATTCTTCTACACTACCTTAAAGATCAATGTACAAAAAAAAAAAAAAAAAAAAAACTTGCCATATTTCCATTTCTTAGCTAGAATTCTATTAACCCACTCTTTTCTCCTTTTCTTGGCTCTCCTCCGTCTAATGAGAGGGAAATCAAGGGCTAAAAGTGTTATAAAATCAAAGACATTGCAGCACGCGATTGTAAAAGCAGACTGAATACTGGCCGTAGGCTGCGCAATTTCGCTGGCAGAGGACGAGGTCCTGTCGCGCTACATCGTGTCGTGCTACGTCGCGTGTTGTAGCGCGTTGTCGCTTCCAGTGGACGGCCGGCGTAACCCCGGGAAAGCAACCCGGTACCCATTAAACAGAGGACTGGGTAGACCCAAGGACCCGTTTGGAGGAGAACGGAGCGTGGATCGAACCCGCAGCCAAGCGCTCTTACTCACTCGGCTATCGTTTATTTATTTACTACTTTTATTAATTCGTATTAAAAGAAATTAATACAGATCAGGGTTTTTTTTTTTCCTTTTAATTTTATATTTGCTTAGTTCTTATAAAATTGGACGAGAACAATTTATAGATAGAAAGTAGGACATCAGTTTACTCTTGAAGCTATTTTTTCCAATATTATTCAAAGAAAATAAAAAATTAGCTTTATATTATGGATTAAAATTGATTTTAATTATTTTAAACCTAAAAAGGACTTTGGTTCATAATACATGAAAAAGCTGAATTACATCAGTGTAATCAGTCAGATATAGAATGTTTTCCTTTGCTTCCTATTTCCTTGTCTAAATTTTGAAGCTTTATATTTATTTTATATTTAAGTTACTGTTTTTTTTTGTTTTGTTTTTCCAGAAGGATTTGCTACAACGTAATTCGTTGGCGCGGGTAGTGACCCCTGATTGGTTCTGGGATTGCATTAAACTTCAAAAGCTCCTCCCTACAGCACCTTACGAAACTAAAATTTCGTAATAATGATATAGAACCATTTAAAATGTAAAACTATTATTTCAATCCATAAATCCTTTAAGTTGGATTACTGTAATTTGTACAAATGGTTCTCTTGTATATTTAGAAGCACTGAGGTTATCAATTTTTGTAGCAAATTTATTGTTATAGTAAATGGTTTATTGCAGATTTTGCAATAAATGTAACTGTTATCTTTTTTGTTAGAGCTAAAAAGATTTGAAATATGTCAATACGTTTCACAGTTGATAAATCTTCACGCTGTTAGTATGTTATTGGAGATGTATTGTTTTTTAATATATAAAAATTGTTAAAGAACAAGATGACTGCCAATGAAACTATGTATAACAAAATTGAAAATAAAAACCTTTTCATTTGTTTTCAAGTTTGAATTATTCCTCTTTAGATTCTTTCTTCCAAATACAGTCGGACCTCGATATAAGGTCACCCCTTGGGACCTTGCGAAAATGACCTTATAACTGATTTGTAAGAGATTTTATTTTATTTATTTGAAATAAATAAATATTATTATTATTTTTGAAAGCTTTAAAATGTATTTAAGTAAATTAATATGAAATAAATTTGAATAACGACACGTAATAATTACGTCACCGAAGAAAATGAATAAGAAAGGCAACACTGCCTCGATTTGGGATTGAGATGAGATGACGACATTAAGAGAACAGTAGCTAACATTATTAGTGAGAATTGAAGTTATGTTGATTGACAGCCAGAAGGCGCAGCGATCAAGAATCATCATGATGCGGACAGAATTTGCTAAAGCATGTTACGTCACCATTGGAAAGCAGTAACGTCACAAATGGGAAGAGACTTCAACAAATGGCATTGCGAAGGGTTGAGCAAAGTTCTGGCGGGATGTTTAAAATGTGCTACGCAGTTATACTTCAAGCTACTGAGAATTTTAATATCAACGTACTCAAATAAACTGTAAGTAGAAATCTTATTCAAAATATTCCATTGAGGGTCTATTGAGCATTGGATTTTAAATTCTGCAAATAGAGTTCTGAAAGTGAAGAAAGTCACGGGAAGACATAATCACAAGACTTTTGAAGTGCGAAGAGAATTGCAATTAACTGTTTGATTTAAAGCTATTGTATTATTTCTCAAAAATAATTATTTATTTGAAGAATTATTCGAAGCTTTATTTAATTTGTCGAAACTACTAAAGTGTAGTAGAGGGAACAGATTAGTGAGATTTGTTATAATAGAATCTTCCGCAAGTAGTGTGAAACGATTCAATTATTATTTGCGCTTTAATGAAGTGAACTGGTGCGAGTTGTGATTATAGAATTCTCAAAGAAGAATTAAATAGTAAAAGAGAACTATTAGTAATTTATGTACTTTCAAGATATTAATGTTAGAATACACGTTAATGTTGAATGACGTAATATAGAACTGTAACGTGAGTCTTAATATTCAAGTGTGCAGCTTAAATATTTCACGCAGGTGAAAAGCCATAATATTATGTCATACAATGTGAAAAGCCAGATAATATTAAATTACACATTGTGAAAAGCCAATTAAAATATTTCACACAAGTGAACAGCCATAATAGTATTTCACACAAGTGAAAGGCCATTATCCTAATATAATTGATACCAACGGTATTGGAGCAATACAGGGAAGACTTATTGAAGTGAAGCAAGTTAGTGCTTATAGAAGAACTTATGATAGTCTTAGATACTTTAATATTTTAATCCTAAGACAAGTTTTATGAAGCTATGGAACTCTAGAAATAACCCGAATCATTATTGCAGGTTTTTCTGTATCAGCATCATAGTTGTTATAAAAAAAAATAATAATAAATAAATCCACTCAATATTTTTATCTCAAAACCTTAGTAGTACTCTGCATTTAATTCCAGTAAATTCTAATATAATACTATTAGATACAACGCAAATTATTACACGATTCATACGCATTTGTCAATAAATAAACATTATATAAATGCAGTATAATTCTTTGTAAAATTTAATTCGTACAAAAATATCAGTTTATTAGGTTATAATTTTTTAATTTAGTTGAACCAATTAATATTAATGGAATCAGAAAGAAATTATTTTTTAAAAATTTTAATTCGGAATAAAGTTGTATACAAATAGTACTAGTATGCTCAAGCAAAGTACTGATGTACAACTGACCTTACTTAAAATAATCCATAATACAAGACTGTCGCGATTTTGATTTCATCTTTTGTACAATGTTTTCTAAGTTTTGTAGTTTCTGAAAATGTTCTTCATTTGGCTATTTGTAGAGCTTTTTCTTTAAGTACTAAGCACGACATGGGCACATTATGTGCTCTAGCAAGTTTTATCCATTGGAGAAGGCCTTCTTCAACTTTCTCATACGGTGATAAACGCTTCCTTTTTCTCTATCCATTACATGTTTCTGCATCGGTTTGCGAGGAAAGAATATTATAGAGTCGTTTGTGGTATCCCATGCTCTTTAGCAAAACATGCTTTTGATACATTAGATTTTTCAAAATCTTCGAAGATTTTCTTTTTCTCTGATGGAGACAACGTTTTTCTTTTTGTCGATATCATAACACAAGCACAAAAACGGTTGGAATGAGATCCTTTCCTTCGACTTCCTGGTGAACAAACGGACACGTGATTACGATGGACAAGTGACGCGATGGGGGCGGAGAAATATCCAGAATTTGAGGATATGAAGTGCTTTGTGAAAAAGCTCTCCCTTCCGTCAGTAGGAGAAATGGCGCCGATAAAAGATCGTACCATGGAAAAATTCTTGGAATTCAATCATTGTGGCTCTGAAATCACAAAAATAAGTGACCTTATATGCGATTACGGTATTTAAGACCTGACCATATATCCGATAATCCATATCATAGAATTCCTATTCAATGAGCCGGGACTTTAGAAAAGTGACCTTATATGCGGGGTGACCTTATATCGATGTCCGACTGTATATGTTTCAGAAAAGAATACTCGGATTCTTGAAGTTTGTTAAAATAATCCAAATAAGAAAGTTTTTTTTTTTTTTTCTTCCAAATAATATAGTGATTAATACAAGTTTTGAGCCCCAAAGATGTTTCTGGAGGAAATCGCATCATTAAATTGAACATTTTAATTTAAATTTATATTTTATTAAATATTTGACTAAAAATTTATATTTATGCTGATGATGTTTCTAATTTCTTGTAATAAAAGACCAGTCTATTGCTTTTAATTTTTTACAAAATGATTTAAATGTAATAAATTGGGTAAATAATGATGTTATGAACTACTAACTATGAGCTACGACTATTAAAAATAAAGAATTAATTCTCACACTTCACTATCATAATTGTTGAAAATGAATCACAATGTATATAATACTAATGAATGTGCATGAATGTGCATGAACAAAAATTGATTTTGTAATTCAGCAAAAATACTTAGGCATATATTTAGATCAGAAATTCCCGTGGGAAATACACTATGATTTTATAATAAAGAAATTACATTCTTACATATACCTCCTTTTTTTCATATTAAATTAGTTATTCCATTTAAACAAAATTGATACTTTTCAAATCTCTAGTGGATTCGGTTTTGGATTATGGCTTAGAGTGTTAGATTTTCTTGAATAAACAAAAAATTTAAAAAATTTAAAATTTTCAATAACATTCATACAAATGTCAGCAAATTCTCCATTTTGGAAAAAAATGAGATTAGGAAAAAAATTAAAATACTTATTATTAAAGAAAAAATAATTTATAAAATCATTTTGAAAAATATTTATAATGTCAAAATGACAAAAAATAATCTAAATAATGAATAATTAGATTCAATGGTTAAAATTATTCCAAATTAACAAATTAAACAATGATTTTGGTCAAAGATTGGAAAACCATATAAAATATTGATATAAATTACGATGTAGACAGTGACCCCTCAATTACTAAAAACAAGAAAATTAAAACAAGAATAAAATATAAAGCCTTGGGCAGCATTGCTTCTGCCACAAAAGGAATTTGACCACAAAAAAGGAAAAAAAAATTAATAACAAACTCTAAAGGGTATTAAAAGGAAAGCAATTAATTCAAATAAAAATGGCTTTTTGAGTCGAGCTGATACTCTGGGACGGCTCAAAAAGGCATTCTTATTTGAATTAATTGCTTTCCTTTTACCCTTTAGAGGGTTTGCTATTTATTTATTTTTTCCTTTGTTGTGGTCAAATTCCTTTTCTGGCAGCCTGAGTGCAGCCCAAGCATTTGTATTCCACATTTTGTTCTTGTTTTTTATTTTCTTGTTTTTAATCATTGAGGGGTCACTGTCTACATCGCGAATTCCCAATTCTTCGCCTCGTACGCCTTTTGAGTCTTGCACTGGCTGATTAGCTCTGGCCCAACAAGTTCGAAACGGCCGTCCCAGAGTATCAGCTCGACTTAAAAAGGCATTCTTATTTGAAAATATATTTAGTCAAATTAATTGGGAAAAATATAATTCTGAAACACTTAAAAGTATTATAAATATAAAAAAATTATGAATGACTGATGTAATTGATGAATTTATCATGCTAAACGACTAACAATTATATTTTGTTAATTTTCTGTTGTTTGTATTAGATTATTAACAATGTTTATAATCTGCATTTGAATGTTAATCTATCGGCACCTAAACTGCAGAACATTAAAAAAAACATTAACATTAAAAAAAATTGCGAAGAAAATAGGAAATGTTTGCATCGTTGTTTTACCTACAACATTGCACAGATCTGTAAATTGCTTTACAACCGAAATATTATTTAGTCTCTCTTTGGTTGCTTATAAACTAAGTATTCTGAAATTAAACTTTTTTTTTTCTTTATTGTTCATAATAATTGGAGCAATGAATTCTGCGAAGAATTTTAACTGAGTCTAAAAACGTTGATGTTAGTTAAAGTTTGGAATTCGCGTTGCTGTGAAATTATAGATAATGTGACTTAACATCCTTTAAATGGTAGTATTAAATGGTAATGATCTTCGGTTGGTCTATTTTTTTAAATTAAAAAAATTAAATGATGAATGAAGAACATTTTCATGTTTTAATACATGAATATTAAAGCAATTTAAATACCTTAACACACGATTGCAGAAAAAGATTCACCCCTAGAACGAGAGACGCGAAACACTTGTGCAAATGCATTTCTGCTCGATTTGTAAATGATTAAAAGTTCATAGACAAACCGACCTTTTCCAGAGCGCAAGAAAAGGCAGCATTCATGGGACCAATGTAAAGAGCGGCGTTGGCACGAATGGACTAATCTGACTAGTTTCGCTAGGTTAAGTAGTCTGTGAAGATGTATCTAGGACGCATCCGTTGGCAGTACAAGCAACTGTGTTTCAGTGTTGCATCATAGACTTAAGAGAAGCCAGTTGGTCATGCAGACATGTCAGCCGCCATTTCGGTCGGAGCGATGCGGCAGCAGTGGGTCCATTAGGACAGACAACCGCCTCGAAGGATGCCTACAGTGGTCGAGTGGTACCTGGTCATCACATCTGGAAAATCAACTTCTGTCTCAGATGATAGCCGAAATCCTCTAATTCTGCTATAAGGTACTTTGACAGCATTCCTGTATGTTGACAACATTCTGCAACCAATGCTGTCGCTCCTTCCAGGATCTATTTACCAGCACATACGACATAAAGCTAAATCGGATACGACAAGACATAACAACATTGCCTCAGTAGGGTTCATGGCCAGCCAGGTCCCCAGACCTCATGCCAATAGAGCATACCTGGGAAAACTTGGCAGCCATTAAGGAATGTGAACGAACTAGCCTTACAATATCTTGCAGAACATCTTGCAGAATCAACCACAGGACAGCATTAGAATATTAGTTGACTATATGCCGCACCGTGTATTGCCGCCAGAGGAAGATTTACAACATATTAATATATGACCATTAAATTACTACTGCTCTATAATAGAAAGTCCGTTTGCAAAGAAAATTAAATCATTTCTTTATCTTTCCATATTCATTGCATGTGCAAAATTTCTTAGAGCTAGAATACTTTGTTCGCGGTACATCGTTTGTTTTTGTGTTTTTAACAGTATTGTTGTATATTTAAAGACAGATTTGTTGGATTAATCAATGTAAGAAAGGACCAGTTGTAATAATTCTCGGATTAAATATTAATTTTAAAATTTCTATAAATTTCGTTGATTTATATTCGAAAGCTATAAATGTCAATTTTATTAAATCATTGTCTTTCATTCAGTTAATCTAATAGATACGTTTTATTTTTATCAGAATTTACTTAAGTTCTTGAAGTGACTTCTTAAAAAGTAGTTTAGTTTTTGTAGTACTGACCTAATTGTATTGTGAACTTTTGCCTTTTTTGCAAATTGTTGAAAGATACCTGCTGCTTACGTGTTTGTAAATACAGGGGTGATCAGAAACTAAGGTTACAAAGCCTGCAGTGAAACGTGTAGATTTTATTTCATACAACCAATACAGCCGACTGATAGTACATACATTACGTTATTTTTCGACATAGTCTCCATATCGGTTTAGGCACTTGTCGCTTCATGGGATGAGTTTGAATATTCCCTCCTGATAAAAATCCTGTCCTTGCATGTTCAGCGACGGTGTCGCGAAGTGTTTCACCTTCTTGTCTGAAGGGAATCGTCGGCCTCCTAGGTGCTCCTTCAAGTGAGGAAACAAGTGAAAGTCGCTTGGAGCGAGGTCCGGGCTGTAGGAAGGGTGGTCGATGATGTCACAGCGAAACTGCTTCAACAGCGTGGTAGTCTTTGGTCTGTATAAGGTCGCGCATTGTAGTGAAGGAAGATGACGCTCTCGGTAAGAAGTCCTGGCCGTTTCCTCCTGACAGCCGCGGTTTCATGTTTCGCCCACAGAAATCGAATAACGGCGCGGATTTCTTCGCGAGACCAGTTTTCCAAACGAGTCGCCATTTGTGTTTATCTACCACTAGTGCTGTAGGTAGTGGGTGGCTGAAACTCTGCACAGTTGCCAACCGCATGTATTAGAATTACCGCACATTACTAATTTCTTTATAACGAACGAAATTCCAGGAATATCGGCCTTGTAACCTTAGTTTCTGATCATCCCTCGTAGTTTACGGAGGAATTTGCTATTTGCATGAAGTGCATAAACTTCTTAAAGCTAATTCGTTTCGTGTGTCTGTATGAGTTGTTGTTGTTGTGTGAGGTATTTTATCATTTTCTTTGAAAATTTGATTGTTTTTTTGTTTTTTTAAGTTTTGTTGATGTTGTAAGTTTGCCTTTGAACATATATTGCAACCATGTTTTTAATATAGGGAAGGAGCATTGTAGACTAGGTTTAAAAGTCAAACTAAAATAACTTCGTTTATTTCAGAAAAGTATGTATAAATTTCTGTGAATGCCGGATTCGCTGATCAACACATCATAGTAATAAATATATAATACTGTTATCATCATTAGAATGATTTGAATTAAATTGGAATTAAACGACATCAATTTAGAACGGAAAGAACCTAAATTGTTTTAACTCATTAGCAAAATTAAGAGAAATATCTAGAAATTTATGATGAGCAAGATTTGCATGTTTTGTTATGTATCTAGTTCAAATGAAAATATTTCCAATCTTCGATTCATTCAAATCGTGACTTATTTTGAAGATCCCAGAATTATGCACATTGTACTAATAATGATTATCTACTTATTCTTCTTTGAGTGTTATTTGTGATTTGAGTTCGTTTATTTCCATTTTTGTTAAGAGCTACTTTGTTCAGAGCCAAAGCTTTCTGTGTAAATAAGACATTTTATTTTAGGGGTGATTTACAGTTCTTTATTATGTCTTGCAATGGTTCCATTGATATTTATTTCTTTAAGGAACAAAATGTTGAATTTCTGCTTTAAATTCTTGCTTTAAAAACGTTCAGTATTTCAGTTATAATTTATGATAAAAAAAAGTTAAACTGGTAATGATTAAAATTTACTTTGGAAGTTGGTTTCATATTCATTATCCTCAATGGAAAAAAACGATACTGCAATAAAATCATTAAACGTAATTAATTGAATGAAAATATAAAGTTGAAATTGATAAAAGGTTGTATAAGAGTCAGTTTGAAGCCTCCAATATTAACAATAATAAAAGAAAAATTTATCAAAATTAATGAAAGCTTTCATAGTTCATAGCTATCGGTTAATAGTTGTTGTTGTTTTGTTTTTTCGATTCTCCAATGAACTTAAACATTCGGAAAAACTGCAGAGAGAATGTTCTAGAAAAAAAAGAAATACTTAAAAAAAAAACAAAAAAAAAAAAACCATCTTACTAGTGACATTTTAAATTTAGAAAGTATTCGATAGTGAGTTGGAATAAAATATCACTGATAAATGTAGGAATAATATGTAAACAACAACTTTAGGATATTGATAATTATAAATTTAGATAAAAAACTCTTATGGAAATTAAATATAGTTACATTAACTCACATTTCGTAATCTATGAAGACCTTTGACTTTGAAGACCTGTCATTGAAACTGTTTTTACGCTATAATTCAAGTAAAGAGTAGGCCTACTTGAAGTAAAATAAGTGAATATAATTTTGTGCTAAAGCGTAAATTTAAGAGCGACCCATAATATAAAAAGCTTAAAAATAGAAAAAAAAAGTACATTAACGTAAGTAAAAATAAAAACAGTTTTCTAATTTTCCTAAGAAAAACCAAAAATAAAAGTAGATATTTGGATTCTTAACGACGACCTTCAGTATTTGAGTCGGAGACCTTAAGCATCAAGCTATAGCTGGCAACTGAAATGAGATGGTTGCATTTCTAACATGTAAGCTAATAGAGGAAATCCAATGAAAACAATGACAAATATTTCGAACATGGGGGGGGGGGGCAAAGGCCCCTGAAAATATCCCTATTCCTACAGTGTTTGGGCCTCTGAACAGGATGGTGAAGCTCGTTTGTAGATTCGACCTTTCGTTCGGGAGTTGTTAGGGGTGGACAGATACGGATGGACGGACAGAACAAACGCAATAGCTACCGATTTTGGTGACTATCACAATAGCTCTCTAATGGGTCGTTAATAAATCAACATCTAAGACTCAGTGTTGATGATATTATTCTCGATCAAATTTCGTTACTTCGTCAAATTTTGATACACGTGACATTTTCTACAATTTGCTTTAAGAGTCAGTGAAGGATAATGGAATAATTGATTAAATTCCACGAAATTGGTGATTTTTCGACGGCGTGTCTGATAATTTTATTTTTTGCACTTACAACGTCATCTTAAGAAAGTTTACATATGGAAAATCTCATATAAAACTTATAAGTAAAATTGCTTCAATTTGCCTTAGTTTAATATTCATTCATTTCTGCTTTTAAAGAAGTCTTTCAAATAAAGAAATGGAAATGTAGAATGAAGTAATTTCATGTACGTTAGAAAGGGAATTGGAATAGCACCAAATGACAAATGACATTTTGCCTAACAGTGATTGATCAGAAAACAAATGAAATGCAGTCGAAAAACTGATTAAATTCATTTAATATGAAGTTTGCAATTTTTCTATTAAGTTTTGGAAATGTTGTAAGTACTGCTGCGGAACACATCAATAATAATGGCACTATGTATCACTAGTATGTTTAATATTCCGTTCAAAATATATATTACTATTGTTGAAAAAGTGTTTCTGTAGATTGTATATGTATGTATCGTGTACGCCTTACGATATAAGGCTGAGGTAAGTAGAAGGACCAATAAACTGAGATACTTATTCTCATGTTTTGTAATTTAAAAACTATTCTAAGCAAAATAATCACATTTTCAATGCTAAATTTGAGGCTTTTGTAATAAAGTAAAATGAATTATAAGTTAGAGTATATATGTGGGCCCGGTAGCCGAGTGGCTAAGGGCGGTTGGCTGCTGGTTGGAGGTGGCAGGTTCGATTTCCGGCCTCGGCGGAGGGCGGTAATTTTTCCACGCTCTATTCTCCTCCAAGCGGGTCGTTGGGTCTACCCAGCCCTCTGTAGAATAGGTACCGGATTTCTTTCCCGGGGGTTTAAGGCGTGCGGGCGTCTGGCCGACCCCCCCCCCTCCCGGATCCCAACTTCTTCCCCTTGGTCAAGTACGTTGGGAGCCTTACCTCCTACGACCCCTATGAGTCTGCATAAGACCTCACCGTGGGTGTCTTTACCTTAAAGAGTATACAGAATATTCATGAAACAAAAAGATAAAATGGAAGGAAGAATTTAAAGCTGATGTGATTATATGTAACTGTATGTGGCGTTATGGAATTGATTATCCGTTTTCTTACTGAAAAATTTCAAATCCATTATATTAAATTCGTTTTGTAAGGCATTGACTGCATGTATTTATTTAGAGGAATTTTTAAACCAAAACTTTTAATTCAAGGAAGATTAAAAAAACAAAAACTTCATTCTAGTTTTCATTAATATTTATTTTATAATACCAAAAATGAGCTCACAGTTGTATTTTGGAACAGATTAAAGCCCAATATGCCAAAAATATAGATACATTATATTAAATCCTTCAAGATTTGACACTTAAAGTTTATACTGTAATTTGACAGCATCCTGTGCTGTTTACTAAACAAGTAACTAAAATTAAAATTGATTTCATTAGGATACGGTTGCAAGATATATAGTTATACAGTAGATAAATGTAGGCATTTGTTTTACATTATGTAGCTGTTACACCAATATCAAAATAGTAAAACTTTATAATGGACCTGTATAGTCCAGCACACAATAATTGCAGCTAAGCTGACGAAAGGACATTCGTATTTCCTTTCTCTGGTGTTACAACAGATACTTGGTAAATTTGGCTACTGTTTCAACTAGTGTTGCTTGAATTTTTGGTCATTATTATTTAAATAATTTAAAGACGACGTAAAGACAATAGTGTGAAGGATGATCCGTAAAGTGAATACAAAAAACAAAACAGAAGTGATTTTTTTATAAATGATAGTCAAGTGGTCGGTTGAACCTGGTTTAATCCCTGATCCCGGTGGAGGTCGGGGGTTTTTTCTTGTTGAATTATTCTGCAGATAAATGGCGGTATTTAATTTTTTTTTTCATTCTAAAACGTTTTTTTGTTTTGTTTTTAAGCTACACAAACCGAAGCTGTAGAAATAAGACTGGTATGAAATGGGATCTGACCTGTCATGAAAATCAATTTCAACATTTTAAATAAGATGAATGAAAGTTAATATCTAGAAACACTTGGTGTTAACACAGACAAAACAACAGGAAAGTTGCCTGCGAAAGTGAAGTGAAATCGTGCAAAATATTTGATTCATTATTTTCATTTTGATGTGAAAAAAATTAGCTTCAAGGTTTTGAAGAAATTATGACAAGATTTTCTTTTTTAACATAGCTCGGGTATTATTAAGAGTGGATCAACCACTAATAGATGAAATAGATGACGTTGTTGTTGGAAGAAGAAAAGAAATGAATTAATCGAGAATTTTATAATTGGATGACTGAAAACAACATTGATATTAAACTCAGATAAGATCTGTAATCCAAAAGATCTGTAATCAGTCTCAAAACATAAGACTGAAATATTAAGATTTCGTATAAATTAGAATCTTAGTCAAATTGAATTTAATTTTTGAGAAAATTGTTGATAAGTTGGTAGAAAATTCTCCAATTTTACCATTTTTTATTTTATAGTAAAAAAAAAAAAGTTCGCCTTGGAATTGAAAATCTCCATTTAAGAAAGGTTCGGAAACCTTTTAGAGAGAATAAGAGAAAATTGAGGGAAATACAGAAGAAAATGTTAAGTGAAAACTCTTATGATATTTATAACACTTACTTATAGCTTACAGCAATTCTAAGATTTTTTTTTTTTTCCAGGGCCTATTTAAACCTTTTCAGCTCCAACTAATTCTGTTATCAAATTGAAGAAGAAAAAAAAATTTTGCTTCTTGATATTTTAGATTAAAAATGTTAAACCCGATTTGAAAACAAATTAAAAGTTTATTTTTAACAAAAACAAATGAAAACTAGTAAAACAACTTAAATACATCTTATTTAGATTAAAGCATAATTAAGTTATTCTAATCATTGCAATCTTAATTTATGCAAAGAAAAGCTCCATTCCTCGTCCTTAAAATAACTCAGTACAAATTTTGATTCATGATCCGCCTTTGTTTTTTAAGTTTTTTGTTTTTTTGTTTTTTATCAAAAAACACAAAAACAGATGTTTAATATTGATTTAAGTTTTTATATAGAAATGTACAAAACTTGAATAAACAAGTTTCTGTTTGTGTATTTATTTTTTTAGAAATAAACAAAATCCAAACTTTGAGCATCGTAATATATAGTTTATTCATAAAAGCAGAAACTATATAATGGTGCATGGAATTATGTACAAACTGCACTGGGAATAACACTGACATTCAAAATAAATACATTATAGAACAGATGATTCACTTACAAGAATGACAAAGTATTTCCTTCATTTCTTTTTAAATATAAATTTATTTATTTAAATAGTAAAGAGAAAATAAGCGAAGAGAACATTTGAAACAGTTTTGATAAAAAACATATTCAGAGAAGATATTATTTAAGTATTAATTTATTTCTGGTTACGTAAATATATATTTATACATTTCCAATCTACTGAATAAAACACAATTGATGCAAAAGGCAGCCACTTACAGCAAAATTAAACAGAAAGGTAAAATTTAGATTAATAGTTTATATAGTGAATTGAGGATATCATGACATCGAGTGGATACATACGTACAAGTAAATTCAATTTTGCTGTAAAACTTTCGTAAGATGAAATAGTTTGTTAACTTAATAACCGAATTAAAACGTTAAAGAAAATAAAGAGATTGAATTTTCATGGATTTTGTAGTAACTTAAAATATAAACAAAAGTTAGGGTTCTTCTACATATTTTTAACCTACAACTTATAACAGTTTAATTCTATTTAATCAACAGACATCCTTCTGTACTGATCGATTACTTGATCAGGATCTTAGAATTGTTAAACAATAAAAGAGAAATTAGTTGTCGAAGTTTTGATATCCCCTTTATAGATATTAGGTTTTCTTCTTTGACTTCATAAACTTTAAACGGGCCAAGTGACACAGGCGCATTGTGGGAAATTTATGTCATTTGCGATGGATGATAAAATGGGGCTCGCAAAGAAAAAGAAGGAATAGAATTAAACATCTCAGTTTCGCTTTACTTTCTGCCGAAGCAGGAGACAGCGTTGAAGGCGCATTGCTTCCAGTAGCTTCGTTTGCGCTGTAAGTCAGTGACGTCCAAGCTATTCTGGAGCTTTTTGATCATTTGGCGAGCGAACAGATAATTGATGAGAGCGGTGTCCAGGGATCCGTCATCTTCTACCAACTACAAAAAGAAAAATACTCTCATGAGAAAAGAAGAATCATAGAAAAATATATGTATAGTTTATATAATCTCTAAGTAGAAAATAATCATGAAACCAACTTTTAGTAAGACATTTGAATCTCTATCAAGATATGGTAACACAATATGGGCTGGAAGAAAAAAAAAATGTTTAAAAAAAACACTGTATAGTTATTTGAGTCTTTTAACAATGTTTAATCTTCCAAAGTAAGAAGAACCAATTTATAAGTTAAAAAAAAAATTAATTAAAAAAAAAAATTTATAAAGAGAAATAGAAAAAAACTTTAAAAAATCGTTTTCCATTCTTAAAAGTATTCTAGAAATGCTAAGTATTTATTGTTGAAAATTACTAATATTTTAAATTACCAACAGTTGGAAGCAATAATGTTGAAGGAATCCAATATATTTCCCAAAGTTTTATCTCCAAGTGTAATTTCAATGTACTTTGTTCATTAAGAAGCGGTTTCGTGTTTTTTATTTCTAATGGTTTAGCAGATACGTTGGGAATTCTGTTGATTACACATAGCTGTGGTTCCATTACAATAAAATGATGCTCAGAGTAATAAAGAGCGCTTTTAATGAAAGCCAAATACTTCAAATGACGAAACACAAAGTTAATAATGCGGTTGTTACGTCACAGAAAAAGCTTGCATTTCCTATTCAAAACATCGATACTCAACACTAGTGTTCAAAGATCAACGTTGGATTAGGTTGGGGTTTTTTTAAAGAAATATTCTATTAAAATTAATACAATCATTCGTAATGGGACAAGTGACCCCTCAAAACTAAAAAAAAAAAAAGGGAATTAAACAAAAAAACAAAACAAAATCTTTCATTTTCTATTAAAGACAAAGGATGAAATAAAAGAAACATAAAATAACATACAAATTAATTTAACAATTGGAAATTAGCAACATTGTTTGTACTTCTCTTATTACATCATAACCATGGTTCCTCGTTCTTTCATTTTTTTTTTTTTTTTTTTTGTCATTTGGAGCAAATTTTAAAACCATTTGCTATTTTTATCAGGAATTTAGCTATATTAATCCTATTAATGTAATAGATTGTACAGTTAAGATAGTAATTTTCTAATCCCAAATAACAATCTTCCAATTCAGTTCTTCTTTTATTAGTAACTAACTAATTTGAAATCTTGTCAGAAACCCAAGCGCCATTTTTGTAAAGATTGATTGAAATGAATGTAAAAATACGTCATTTCAAAATCAAATTGGTTTCTTTCAAGGCTGTTAATCGTCAGAAGGGGACTCATGAAGTTGTTAGATTTGGAGTAATCACCATTAGATCTCGGATTAAGCTAATTCTTGGGCATATTTTGATTAACTAAAGCAGTTTCATTAATAAAAGCGAAAGATATCTATTGATGAGATACCATTTCACCGTTTGCTGCCAGATTAAAAATCTGAACCCAGGGAAGTGGTGCTGAGTTATTATAAGGTCCCCCTGGATTAATTGTCGTTAATAGACGCTTCGATAAACAAACTAAGTGGATCCTTCCTCTAAAAACACTCTCGCAACTACAAGAGCCATACCAAAAAGTTCTTAATGACAGGTTGTTTTTTTAACGAAATTTATTTTACGAAATTTGAAAATTTCTAAAATAATAACGTCTAATAAATAAATTTAGAAACTGTATGGAATGTAAAGTTTCCTCTCCCGATAAATTATTGAAATTATTTATTGATAATTTTAGTAGTTCTGAGCTATGAATTTATTGAATTAAGAGAAATCACAAGAAACCATAAGAACATGTTTGTGGTTCGTTGTGAGCACAAGGGAAAAACCAATCAATTACTTTTATTCATTTTTATTTATTTATTTTTTGTTATTGTAAAAATGAATATAAAAGGATTCATTTAAGTGGAAATGAAAGTTTTTTTATTCAAGATGAGTTCTTTTTTCTCCCGTGAAACGTGAACTATCAATAGTTTGTGTTTTGACCAAGAACTCCTGGTCAAACTGGACTACTTTGATGGGAAGTTTCTTATAAAATGGAACCTTATAAAGTATTCCAGTATTTCCGATATTAATTTCAGATCAATTGATTTATTTTTTAAAAATTTCTTAACATAAATTTAACGATTTCAATAACTAGACATCTTTTTTTTAAAAAAAAAAAAAATTCTAACATAGCTTAATTACAAAGAAAAATAAATAATAATAATAATAATAATAATGTTACTGTTATTATTAATCTTAAGACAGCATCGAAATAAGTGTCGAAGAATAAAACGAAATTGTTTCTAGGACAATCGCTAAATTCAAGTGAATCCAGTAATTCATTAAGAAGTAAAAATTTCAAATAACTTGCATTCTTTTTATTTTCAAAACCAGGAATTGGAGCTAGGAAAAAAAAAGGATTGGTTGGGATATTAAGTCATATGATCTCCTGTTACCGGTTTTATTGGTGGGTGTTTTTTTGCGCTGTCCATATCGGCTATCTTGTATAGTCCTAATTGTCCCGTAATAACACACTCAAATTCGTCCTGGGCTTGTTATTAGGGGTTGGCGGGGCTTTAGACAATGCAATTACGCGTTCCAAATGCAATAAGCCATGGCTCATCTCTGGAAAGAGCACACTCCATTAAACCGGTAAAATTTTCCATCCCACCCACCCCCCGTCATCATTTTTCTCAATAAAGTAAGACAATAATTCATCTCTACAGACAATAAGTCTCTTGTGGTGAGGAAATAAATATCAGATTAAGATTGAAGGCTTTCAGACAAAGACAAACACAAATTCGATTGTGTTGATAAGTTTATTGTTTTTTTTTTCTTATTTTTAACTGGGGTAAATCAGATTACCTCTTCTTTAGTTTTATTATGATTATTAGCAATAGAATAACACAAAGAAACATTCCATCATCTTCGAAAATAGTTTTGGAGCTAATAAGATAATATACGTATAATCTTAACATATTTGGTCCTTCTGAATCAGAAAAACTAGAGAATCGCTTCCATTTGCTGTCTTCCATCGCAATAAAACGCTGAAAATTAGAATGAAATCATGTTAATATTCAATGCTATTTGGATTACCAATGATCAGAAAAAAATACATTATTTATTCCGATAGAGATAATCTTCTATAAACGGAAGGGAAATCAGATGAACCTTCTTCGGAAATCAAATGACAAAACCATTTCTCTCTCATCCGGACAAGAGAATCATCCTGACAAGGCTGAAAGAATTGAAAGACAAATACAATCCTCAATATGTTTCTCTGAGCAGTTTTCTAGTTCGAGAGATACAAAATTGAGTAGCCATCGTTAGTATAGAGTTTCCATTTATGAAATGCAGCGTCAAAGAAGCATATAAAATATGTTTTCATAAAAAAATTACAAAAAAAAGAGGCAAATATTAAACATATTCCTAAGACAGAAATAGTGATGTGGATATTTATCAGAAGAGGAAAGTGAATGATTTTAATGATGCGTTCCTTATGAAGTTTTTCTTCGCCGTTGTTCCATTTGATTTATCGCTGATATTTCTGCTTAGGCTCTTCCCTGGAAAAGCACTTGACTGATTAGACGCAGAAAGAAAAGACTTCCGCTGAACAAACACAAAAAAAAAAACAACATCTCCGGTATCTTGACCACAGTCCAAGAAACAGTTAATACTGGGATTAATTTCGTGTTGATAGAAAGAAGATTTAATGAAGGAACGGAAGTTAGGAAAGACTCAAAGAATGACATCTTAATATTTTAATTTGATGAAATGAAAGTAAGACATCTGTAATTCTCAAAGAAAATCAGTTAGTGATGTAATAATAAAACAGTGAAGATAGAATAAATGGTTTTCAAATTGTTCATCTTTGAATAATGATCCTCTCAGCTAAGTTAGAAATTTACTACGAAAGATACTTTCAGAGTTTAGGTTCTGATTGTTTTCCGAAGACGTTTTCTTTGTCTGTTTATTTCTAATGTTTTTCAGATCTGGTTAACAAAAGCAATGGGTTGTAATGAATAGAAATATTATATCCTAATTATATGACGGGTTTTTTAGAAAATGGGCCTGTTGTTACATTTTAGAGCTAAGAAAACCACACCGTCTCGGCTCTCTTGGAAGTTGTGATCCCTTGTGTTATTCA
>JAFIDM010000005.1:31855540-31932533 GCA_023159025.1 Thereuonema tuberculata
CCTAGGGCGGCCGAAGGACAGATAAGTTTTTTTTTTTTTTTTTTTTTAAAAAAAAAAAGGGTTTTTTTTTTTTTTTTTTTTTTTTTTTTTTTTTTTTTTAATGAAGGTACGTCTCAAAATTTCAGACTATTAAACATTTTGTTGGCGTGAATTGTTGGTGTGATTATTTCGTGCTCACATCAAACTAACAAGTTTCAATGCCAATCAACCAGTGTGCGAATTGTAATTATTATTCTATTTTATTAATTTCTATTATTAACGACTTTTTTCCTCTTTTACAAAAAAAAGAGAAAAAATTAAATAGATATTAAAATTAAACAGAAGAAATTAAATAGAAATTTACTGCATTCTGTATCCGTCTGTTTTTAGTGGTCCCATGTTACAGTTAACATAGGGAACCGCTGTTGCTTTTGTGTTGTCTGTCTGTCACACTGTATGTCACACTCTGTAGCGGCCAAACGGTTAGAGATATTAGAATGAAACCTTCATCATTGTGTTCAGCATCCAAAAGTAGTTGACAACGTAAAATAAATCAGACCTGTAGGACCCCTCCCTGATCCCCAAACTCAACGTTTTCTGTAGCAGTATTGGTAGTAATGATAACAATTAACACAGTAATAATACTGATGCTTCATTCATAACAATACTAACAATTGCCAACAGGACGTCATTGTTAATATTTTCAAACGTATTGTTTCATAAATTGTTTAACATATCCAAATGATGCACTAAGCATTGTATTAGCGGCTCCTGGTGTTTTACAGCTTGCCTGTAAAACATAAAGGAACGGTCTTGCATTTATAAGCTCTTGCTTTTAATTATTTTGTTTATACAATTCTGTATATTATGAGACCGCTTTGCTTTTGACATTGTCTAAAAGCATTAATTACCTTGTTTATTATTGTGAATCTTCAACAACATCTCAGCTCATTCATCTACATACTTCATTTTAAATTTCTTTCTGTCCATTATTAGATGAATAACTGACAGTGATGTATGCATAGTTGATTACAGTAATAATGAATTTCGTCGATCATTATTATGATGACCTAATAGAAAAACACTGTTAGTCTCCAATAAGGGTCTGAAGGAAGTTAAAATTCCCTAATGTTAACATAAATGTAAAATAAGATTGAAACGGACGACTGTTAACAAACTCATTACGTAAAACAAAATATTTTCATGACTATAAATTAATAATAGTTGCTAAAATTATTGTAAACAAGATAGATATTAACAGTATCTTTTGCGTATCTATTATTATCTCTTTTCTAAGAAATCAATCTGGTTTTAAGAGAGAAAAATAAGGAAGATATCTGATGCGAGATAAATCAAAAACTGTGAGGGAGGCGTTTCCAACTGAGTTTCTTTCACCTTCGTGATTTTTCATGTTTGTATAAAATGGTTTTTCTCGGAAGGGATGTAATTTTCAGAAATGGAGATAAGAAGAAGAGTGGAATATTCGGTCATTTCAAAAGGGAAAGAGAATGAGAAGGAAATGGAAGCATGACTTTATTTAAAAAAATAAATCGAAAATATCTAAATAGACGAAAATTTTTTTTTGAGAATTTCTTACATAAGATAGAACAGAAGCTGAAGATTGTTTTTAGATAAAAATTGTGAAAGTATTTTGATTGGTAGGTCTTATTGGTTACGTAAGGAAATGTCTACTTTTTAATTAATAACATACTGTGTGCAAATGAGAATCTGTGAAGACTTAAATTCATTGTAAAATAAATGAATTTAGGGGACAAGGAAATTAATATCCCCAGGAAAAATTAGAACATAAGGAAAAGCAGAAACAGTGCTGTAAAATTTCAATTTTTTTTTTTTACCTTCATGCCGTATATTATTTAATTCTGTCAATTATTTAAAATATTGTAATAGCATGAGCCTGTATCTGTTTTGTCACCGCCTTTGAACTCCTGTATCTAAGAGGAATTGTTTTCATTGCAGTGTTTATCTCAATTTCATCATAAAAACTTTGCAACTTAACTATAGCTTGAATATCTATATATTTTTTTACCTACTTTACTAAGGGAAGTTAGACTCAGAAAATTAGTATTTGTTGTATGTAAAGTTATTAGGGGAGGACATACACATAAACAACATATATTGTGTATTTGCGGATGTCCTCCCCTAATAACTTTTGGACCTGTGAATTGTTTTTAAAAGTTTGCATGTATATTTACGAAGAACTTGAACTTTTTATTGAATAATTTTTTGTGGATCCTTTGATGAAATTTATGTGTAAAGGGTGACAAAAATAGTCAGAAAAAACCCCCACAGAAGGGAAATGAAGTCAATTAAGTAAACTGTCTTGCAATATATACATATTAATCCATTTATAATTCATTAATTAATTTGACTGAGACTGATTTCGAAAGTTTTCCGATTTATGTAATTATCAATAATTAAAAATTAACATTTTGACAATTATTATAATTTTATAATTATAATTATTATAATTTACAAAAACGGAGAGTTTTGCACTATTTGGTTTTCTACAAGTTCAAAAAATAAACAAACAATATTTAAAGAAAGTAAACTCAAAGTTGTTTGAGGAACTTGTTATTCCATCAGTTAATAATTCTTATTTTTCTCGTTGTTACTTCGTTGCTCACTTGATGATGAATAATAGTAAGTTATAGAGAAAAGTACTAAATAGAAAATAATAACATTGTTTATAATAACCATTATTTAAATTGTGTATTTAACTCCGAGGCAATTTCATTTAAATATGAAAAGCTGTTGTTAACGCTGTGAACTTTGTCTGAGTATTTGACAAAGTGTAATTTAATGCCTTAATTACGTCTTTTGTGTTTATTCCTGTTGCTTAAGGAAGTGGAAAAAGATGGAAGATGAATGAAGCACTCATTTGCTCCATTGGAAAGAGAAGCTCTTGTCACCACGTATTGTTTCCTAAATAAATTGCAACGAATTCTTTTCGACATTCCAAGACAAAGAGAGAGACTTAGAACGAATCCAAGACAAAGTTTCTGTATAGCTTTCAAGTGAAAATTGACTATAAAATATATTAGAGAAGTAACTCGAATTATAAAAAAAAAATACTGTAAGTAAATTAAGTATTAGATATAAAAACTTCCTCTAAGAAAAGAAGTTATAAAATAAATTTGAGATTTAGGAAAAGTAATTTAGTAGAACTTTTGAAATTATAGACAGACGGATGAAGAACATGCATTTATTTGATATATTCGTCACCTAAAGGTCGTGAAAGTAAATTCTAAAAGTACTCAGTTGAAGGAGACATATTTACTTAGTCGCAAGATTGTTTGTAAAATTTTATTTACAGATTCTTCAGATGAAAGATTTGATAGAAATTAATCATTGAATTAAAAAAGAAAAGTAATCAATAAATCTTTATAAACAATTAGAAATAAATCTCTAATTCTACTTCGAGGAAAACAGAAAAAGAAATTTTACTGATTAATAAACGTTCAAGTATTTAAAATATTACTTTGTTTATTAATAACTGAAGACTGTAAGTTGTTATGAAAAGTAAAGATCTCATAAACAAAACAAAAAAAGGTACTAATTAGCTAAAAGTAAATCAACGAGCTTTAATTATTTCCTATTTCAAGTCTAATCTTCGTATTGAGTTTCCATTCATAAAATACAATTCAGCAATAAAGAGAAATATATCAACTTATTTAAAGTGCGAAGACAGAAGCTAAAAGAAAAGTAAATCACGAAACATAATAAACCTATAATATGAAACCTTAGATTAAACTTTGCAGAGGCGAGAGAAAAAAAAGGATTGTTCAGACTTTAACTAAAAACTAGTAGATTAATTAAATTGAAATAGAAAGCGATAAAAAAAAGAAATAACAAGGAAATAAAACTAAATTGAATATGACATTAATTTATAGCTATAGCTTTTATTTAAAGATGTTTGTTGGTGTTTTCGTTCTCTGCTGTCAACTGTAATTATAAAACTATTGACGTAGCAAGAGGGTTGTTTATTTAACCTAAATTCTGATTGGATGTTTTTTTTTATTCGAAAAACGAGTGAAATCAATATTGAAAAGCCAAAGGGTTTCTTAATTCGTTTGGACATCAATGGAAAGAAAAAAAGAAAGCCTTCGCACGAAGAATCACTTGGAATCAGTGAACGCAATTAATGTCACTTCTTCTTCCCCCGTGAAAAAAAAAAAAGAAGTAACAAACTCATAATTATTTTTAATTACATACTGTATGAGTTGACGTTTCGTGAAAATCCTCAATTAAAAAAAAGAGAGAGAAAAATAAAATTTATCGTTTCTAAAGACGTCTGCCTGATTCGTATTTCTTTCCTTTTTTTTTTTAATGCAAATAAAAGTAATAAAGTTACGGTAACAAAGGTATTCTAATCAGAGAAACGCTTGTTTTGGAACCAAAAATATAAAATTTGGTTAGTTTCAGTGTCTTTTGTCTTTATAACTTTCTTCTTAATGGATAGTTGGAGACTATTTTGTCAAATCGTTACGCGAAGAAAACAAAAATTGATAGGAAGAAAGAAGGAAAAAAAAAACAATTTTTTTTTTTTATCGATTCCATCATTTAAGTTTTTAACAATTGAGTCTCCAGCAACACAGAAATATGTACGTTTCCATATCTACATTCTAAATTTTTGTACTGCTTACAAAGGTGATCACACGAAAGAAAAAGTAATATCTGTTGAATGAACGAACATGGAGTGAGAATAAGTTAAGGACTTTAACGTTTGATTGTAGAATCCAAAAATGGAAATTCCCTTTAATGAAGGTAACTCCTTTAATAATGGGAAGTGATGATAATTACTTACTTTTTATTGACAATCACAGTAATTTCTATCCATTACTATTCTTTACCAAAATATTAACTGACTGGGTCTATAGTCTGATAAAGAATGACAAAATGACAACAATTTTTATCAAAGTGTTGCTCATTCGATTTATCCTAAATTGATTTTATTTTAGAGCAAAACAAAAAAAAAACAACAAATACAAACTAAGACTTGGACTTTTCGTCTCAGAGCCTCATGATGAATATTTATAACGAAGGAGGTTAAAACAGATTTCTTTTTTTTTTTTTTGTTCTCCTTAGATGTAATCTACTAAGTTTTCTAAATATTACATTAGAATTTAGGCCAATCTTAAAAGAACTAGCGTATGCCAACAATTACGGGAGAACAATGTGACGGTTTTTAGTTGAGATGGAGTATTTTCAGTAGAAGATTTTTCTGTGATCAAATATTATTTTTAATTTCTTCATTCATGTCGAGAAATGTCTCTAAAGGTCCTTCAGTTCCGTCGCTGAGAGCGAGCTTCTGCATCTGATGCTCATCTGGCTTGCGTTTGTAGTAGAAATTTAAATTTTAATCTGGTAGGCTAAAATTAATGAATAATTTTTTTCTCTGGCTCTTCTCTCATTGCGTCACACACACAGAGGGAGTGATAAGAGATAAGAGATAGCAACAATAATTTGAATATAGTCCTCGTGGCCTAATGGAGAAGTTGTCTAACTTCGGATCACAAAGTTGCAGGTTCGATTCCCGTCGCGGACGTTTCGTTGAAAAATTATTTCTATTTTCACAGGAAAGTAAAGTTATTTTCCAAACACACAGGATGTGCGTTAGACACTGGAAAACTATATAAGAATTGGTGATTGAATATCGCCACCGATTCAGTATTTCAGATCTATTATAATTCAATACAAAGAAAAGGTAACAAGAAAGAAATAAGACAACTTTTCTCCGATAACTTATAACATGTGCATTAAGTTTTGTTTATTTTTAAATGAAAAGAAAAAAGATCATTTTTGTTTAAGTTTAAAAAAAGCGCTCTTATTTGGAGTTACTGCAGATAAATATTTAGTTGCATTTTGGAAATCTTAAGTTATGTATCTATTCTGTGTTTAATAAATAGTAAATTTCGAGTTAATTTCCTTCAATCATAGCTCGGCTTCAGGGAAACTGTAATTCTTATCGTAAGAAATCAACATCATCATATCGCATCAACATTTCTTATTGTTTTCAAAAAAAGCCTGACTATTTTTCCTGTGTAACTTCTCTTCGTTGCACATTATTTCATTATTAAAATGAATTCTTATTGTTTTCAGTAAGTTCATTTGTTTCTTCGCATCCTTTATGGATATCAAGTCCTTTTTCTTCGTACAAGTCTTAATCCAATCTTTAAAAAGAGAAGTGCTTTTAAAAACCTCCAGTTACGTACAAATAAAATTGTCTAAATTGTAAGAAAGTCTGAAGTTCTCTTTTGGCTGATTCTTTTTCTTTGGCAAATTCAAAATTTGTCCAGGAACATTAGAATTATCTTAAAATAGGCTCTCTTCTAATTTAAATACCTAAGATTAAAGTTTTACAAATTAGAAAAAGTATTTAAAATGAACTATAAACTTTCTTCGAAAGCTAGTTAAACAACTTTTTAGAAATGTTTTTAAATAAAAGTAGATATTACACTGAAATTGCGTTTACATTTTTGAAATTATTACATTTTTGAGAAGCATTTACGAATGAAGATAAAATCTTTTGAAGGAAACTTTGAATTTGTTTCTTGAACTCTTCGGAGATCTTTTGTTATAAACTCAAAAGACAGGAAACAATGATTAGACTAAGAATCATTTTTGATTCCTTGAATGAAATTATAAAATAAAAAAGCCATTGGTTAATTCTTCTCTGTTTTATATTTAGAACTGTAGGACTGATTTTTACTTTTAAGGAACATTATATATCTTTATCAAAGAAAGTTTTTAAAACTTAATAAAATTTAGTCATTCCTACAGGAAAATCCTTTCTAAAATGCATTTTCATGAGATCTTAAAAATTCATTTTTTTATGTTATCTCTTAGTTCATCAAAGAACCTTGTTTTGCTTAAAGAATCTTGAATTTTTAAATCTGTTCTGGGCAATTTCCCTAAAAAAATGCGTTATATTGTGATTAGTGACATTTCAGAATTATTATTATAGTTGAGAAACTTTGTAACCAAAATCTCTAAAACAGCAACTAGATGAGCTTCTATTTAACAAGAGGGAGAGGCTGTGGATCTATTGTATTGCACAAAGTCCAAGAAATGTTTCACCCAAGAGAGAACCATTAATAGGAGAGAGAATTTTAATTTTTATAACAATTTTATAATTCTTAAATTGAAAGCCATTTCTGCTCATAAACGGATTACAAAAGAGTTTATTTGAATGGAAAGAAGTAAATTCTGTTTGTTTCTTTAATTCAAAAACAAAGCACCTGAATACTTTCTTCTAATAGAAATGAGTTTAACAAAATCAGTGAATGTATGAAAAAAGAAAGTTTCAAACTTTTGAAAGAAAAGAGTTAATCATTTAAGCTTTTAATAATTAAGGTTTCCTTAATAAATCACTCAAAGAACAGAAAAAAATACATTTTAAATGTGAAATGAAAAATTCTTCTTTGTCACTTCGTTGATAGTTTTTTTTTTTTCCTGTTTGACGAATGGTGTCGCTGCAGCTGTTTTCACTTTTTTCTCTTCTTTAATTCAAAATTGTTTTTCCACGCTGTTGCTGTTGTTGATATTTGACATTGAAAGAACTTTGGAAAACTTTGTAATATTCTTTCAAGGTATTTAACTTTTTGGGTGAAATAGTCTACAAGAATGTTTTTCTTGAATTAAATACGAAAATTTTTACTTGTGTTTAAATTTTAGCTATTACATTACTGTATTTGTATGTAGATATAAATCTTTTATTTAATGTTAGCGGTAAGAAGTTTGTTGTTAGTGGTAAGAAGTTAGACATTGAGCTGGTATTGATCTTTAAAGGAACTAAGCTAATTGTCTCGAAATTTGTTTTTATTTACTTGTCCCAAGATTTACTAAAAGTTTCTTCCCCAGTGGTTTGGGGTGGGCGAATGTCGGACTCGCCCTTTGACTTTCCAACTCCAGAGTACAGGAGCATCTAAATCCTATTTGTTCACTCTCTTTTGAGATTGACCCTTAATTGCCAAAATAATCTTCAGTCTTTTATCTCCAAGAACATTCAAAAAGCAAAGGAAAATATCTTTCAAGATGAAAACATCTAAAGCTCGTACCTTATATTTTTTCTTTATATTGAAGTGACTGAGGAAATGGAAAAGTCTGAAAATATTAGCAAGTTAACAGAAAACTTATTTTTAATCACTCAAAATCTGTAAGGTTTAGATCAGGATTCGAAAAGAGTAATTTTCTAAATTAGAATATTATAAAAGAAAACAAGAATTCATTTGAATTCTTGAAATTAAAGAAATTTATGAATTTAGAAATGAGTTCTTGACCAAAAGCCATTGTTAATGGTTACTGCATTAAAATAGAAACTATTTTACTATCCAACTCATTTATGAATTTTATTTACTTGTTTTAAGTTGGTATAATTTTTAAAATGAAGCTTCTTCAAAACTCTTAACGTTCGTCGGCTAAATTTCTAAGCATAATCCATATCTTTGAATATTTAACAAAGGCTTTAAAATGTCTTATTATTTCGGAGGTTCTTAATAAAGCCTTTAAGTTGCATTGGCTCCTATCAATGTTGTACCACTCGCTCATTGTCAGCTGGAACAATGAGATGTGTCTGATGGCTTTGTTTCCGTGAATGACACCAGAGGTCCTTGGCGTCATAATTGAAACGCCTTCTGGTGGGCTTGTAAGGCCTCTCAGAACACAGTTCCTCTTATCTCTGCTCTTGCCTCAAGACTAACCTTGTGCTGTCATTGCTTGAATAGTTTAGCGAAACAGGAAACACAAAATATTGGTTAAGCTAAAGTAGACTGAATATTTTAGTCGCAATAATAAAAAAAAAATCTGACCTCGGAATTAAAATCAGTTATATTAATAATTTTTATTTTACTATCAGTTAATGCTTAGCCAGAGACCACAGCCTAAAAGTACATAGTGGAACCAATGAAGTAGCGCACAGTCGTTTGCGTTTTATTTCAACTGGCCAAACTCTTTGGCAACTTTAAAAGTTACAGGATATAAAAGTTGTTGTCTTTTGTCTGTCTGCGGATCAAGTCCATCCAATCTATCCAAACTCTTTCAGACATTTCCTTGTATCTTGAGAATTCTTACTTTTCTGAATCCTACCTTAATCCTACTACTTATTTATAACAAAATAAGATAGAGCTATATATAAAGAGCTACTTATTTATAACAAGAATGTTTTACGAAATAATACTCCTCATTTTATACATTTCATTAATACCTGTTTTGACAACAGTATTATTAAAACACCCAAAGAGAACACAGCGTTTCATCAAAATCTAAAAAAACCTCAAATTTTTAAAGAAACGTTTCCCAAGAACGTAAGCGTTTATGATTTGAAAACTTTGATGGATCGTATAATGTTTTTATAAAAGGATAAATTTTATTTGAGGGCAACAAACGAACTGTTTTGAATGATGAAGCTAGTGCGATAAATGCCATTTTACGAAAGCAACTTCGTAGGTTGAAGGCTTTTATTTATAAATAAATGTAGGGCGTCCCTTCTGTAGGATTTCGTAATGTTTAAGAGACTTCTTCTGCTGAGACTACCCAGCAAAACTCACTGGAATTCCAGAGTTGCTTGGGTGTTCAATCAATTGAACAGACATCCCTCGGAATTCGCTGCTTGCTAAAGGTTTTGGTTGGTTTTATCCTAGAAGCAAAAAATTCTCTCGTCTCTTTCATTTTTAACTTTTCTCTTTGAAAAAAAATTGAAGTCTCCTTCAAACTAAAAATGGAAATGATTCATTTGAATCCAATCAATAAACAAAAGTCATAATATATTGTTGATGTAAGTTGTCAGCCAAATAAAAAAAAACAGCAAAGAAAGTTAACACATCACTTTTTATGAATTAAGAAATGAATTTTTAACACGTGTTTTTTTTTCTTTATCCATTTCGATGAAAGAGAAAATGAAATCATTTTTTTTTTGTTTCAAAATCAGAAACCAGCTAAAATTAAACATAAATTGGAAACAAGACAAAAACACCAGCAAATTATTTTGGAGATCTCAATTTTTGTTTAGTCTAGCAAGACTTTTCTTTTTCCTATTTATTTTCAACGTTATCTCTAAGCATTGTGTGTGAACATTTTAAGATTGTAATAAATTATTGGAGACAGAGGCAATTTTTAAAAACTTTCAACAGCATCACCTTACTTTATTTTCATTTTCAAAATGATAGGGGAAAAAGATTTACTTTTGTATTAATCTGTCTATTATTAACTCGTTTAATTCAATCTCTTAAATTGTTAAAGAATGGTTTTATTTCTTTTTTTTATTTTTTCTCCTTATTTAGTCTGGTTTACCTGATATTGTGAATTATTAGAAATTGGGCTTTAACAAATATTTTTATTATGGAATAATTTCTTTAATGACACTAAATGAATTTGTCTTTGAGTTTTTGAGTGCCTAAAAACGCTTTAAGTATTGTGATCCCTGATGCGAAAGAATTCTTTATGACAAATTTATCATTTAGCCATTGAACATTTCATTAAATTGCTGTTAATTGTGACCTTATCATTTCCGAATATTCTTGAAGATAATTGAAATTGAAGATTCTTTATAAGTACTGGAGATTATAATAACTTTTATCATTGTGATGTGATTTATTTTTTTACTATGGAAACCGTAGTTTCTAAATCAGTAACGTCCTTTAGAACATTAATATATTTCTTATTGGTTTTACTTACACTGAAGTCTGCGTTGAAGTTTGGCTCGTGCTCTCCGATACTTTTCGATAAAACACAAGAGACGGCCAACAGTAGAGCCAAGAAAACAGTGAACAGTTTAAGTGAGGAGGCCATGGCAACCAATCAGTCCTGAAAGAAAAAAAAACAGACTCCATTTAAAAAATTACCATAAACAAATCTTATCGTTAAGGAATGCTTCATTATATTATAAAGCTTCTTAATAAAACAAAACAGTTCAAAAAGTATTTGCTTCTTTAAATGATTCAATTCAATTCAAATTCAAATCTCTTATTTCTAAATTCATTCGTAGAATTGTAAAATTTTTGTTTTTTGCTTCCCTTTGTTATTCTTTTGTGAATACATTGATTTATTCATTACAAACCAGATTTTTGTCAAGTTGTTAATAAAAAGCTTTTTAGTTCAAATGAGTTTTTGTCTTTGGGCTTCGTAGTGACCTTCTTGAAACTGGAATCTTGGAACTGGTCTTAATAAGGAATGTGCTAAGAACAGCTTCTCCAAAAAGCAATTGAACCTTCAGTCAGAACGACGGAAAGCAGTAAGTGGGCGTAAAAAGAGAATTTTTGTGTTAGTTCTGAGATCTTTAATTGCTGTTTGCTTAAATTGGGAAATTTGCTTTAGAATTTATCTTAATGATTGACTAAGAATTAGTACACATAGTACAACGATTGTGTGATTATTTCCTTTTATTTTTTACTATTCATTTAAGGAGAAATAAATAAACCTGTCAGAATCTCATTTTGTAATTATCTATAATTAACAGAAGGAAAGCGTTGTTTTTTAATATATATTTTATGTTTTTAAAAAGGTTTTTCATTCATTCCTTTTGGTCTCTTCTCAGAGTGAATGATTTTCTTTGTTATTCTTCTACTTTTTTAGATTTTCTCATACTTTTCCTTTTTGCTTCTTCTTAGCTTGATTAGTCGAAATATATTCTCTGATTTTTGTTTAAAGCTTTTTATGCCAAATAAAAAGCTTCTAAGGATTCTAGATCACCACTGATTGTAGTGGAAAACATTTTGTTTGTTTGTATTGGAAGGATATTACGCTAAATGATAGAGAGGAAGTTCTATGATTTTCACATATTCAGTTCTTCATTAACTGGTTGACTCTGGTTGAAGAGAGTTTTAAAACAACGCCTTAACAACTGCTTGTAGTAAACTTGTATTAGGAGCAGTTCTCAATGATTAAAAGTCAAATGTGCTAATGTTCTAACCGTAGTATAAGTTTGATAAGTGTTGAATCATGAGTCATTCGAGATATTAATAATTATGAGGTTTAAAAATTTTAATTTACATCAATGAATTCTATTATATTTAATCTATTCTGTTGAACATTATTATTATTACTTTAGAAATTCAAATTCTAGCAGCTTTGAAATCATCATTAAGATCAGAAACAATCGTTATATTATTTAACTTAATAAATTGGAATCAATGAAAGATCATGAAATGTTTCAAAGCATAAAAGCAGACAGCATATAATGTAAATATGATCTTATTTGAAATAATAAATCTATGTGAATTTAAATAAAATTAAATGAGGTAGAAGTATTCCCTTTATCGCACTTTAAAATCTGTTTGGAAAAATTAATTGAGGGATGAATCTTTACAGTCTGATATAAATTCATGCCTGAAAGAACTCAGGAATCGTAACTTGCATCAATTCTATCTTCGAATGGGAAACCATAAAGAATTCTTTGGTGGATGTGGGAGAAAGTGTTCAGTAGCCCCTGAGTGGTTCTGTTGTCGATATTCAAAGGGGTTCCGTTTATTGCCGATGGCGGAGAGAGAAGCGTGAGAAGGCCTTCACCTGATTCTCAGTTATTGGCTTAAATTAAATTGATGGCCTGACAAACGGAGGCAAAATATTTGCATAAACGACGGAATAATGGCTATTTTCATGACATTAGATAAACTATTATGTTTTCCACAACATGCAGATGATATTATCTGCAAAAGATATGGAAGAATCATTCAAAGAACAAGATTCAAAGAAATCGTCAGTGGCTGGTTTTATTCTGTTTTGAAAGAACATCGAACTGTGGAACTCTTTTGAGTTTTAAGAAAAAACGCATATTGAAGTTGTTGATTTTTTTTGTTTTGCTACATATTCTTTGTTTTTCTTATAATTAATGTTGATACAATACCTTAAGTAACTTTCCTAACTATTATATTCTAACTATAAATGTGAAACAGCAATACATTTCAATATTTCGACTAGATTACTTTAGTTATTTAGTAGTTATCTGATAAAAATGGAACTGCATTATTTCCGTTGTTCGGTAGTTATTGCTATGATTTACTCTTATGTGTTCAATGAAATTGCTGACATCGTTTCCTTGATTGATTGATTGATTGATTGATTGATTGAGGATGTGGAATATGAATGACAAGGAAGTCAAACACTTTGACTTTTAGGTTTTTTGTACTATCTCACACAAATAAGAACAGATGGAGGCAATGATGAAGAAAGGCTGGCGGAAGAAAATGCTGGGGAAATGGGAGAATCCTAAGAAAACTGACGAGAGCAGATCGTCCACCATCCAATCTACATGAGGACGGAACCCGTTACTCAGAGGTGAGAGGCGACAAGTCCTTTTTTTTTTTCTTTAGTTTTTAAGTTAATTTCCTAATTGTAGGAGTATTTCAGTTATTACTATTCGGTACCCAGTTTTGTCTGATATTTCCTACATTATTAAGCCCCAAGATATGCTGATAATCATCCAATTAATTTAAGAAATGGTTGTTTAGAACTTTTTCATTTTTTTAAAAAAAGACTAGGCTAAAATTCTTCGACTTCAAAGTTTGGAAACAGTATCATACAACTACTCATTGGCAATCGAACTTCGTTAAAATCATTTTGCCTGAAAAATACGTATTACGTAACAGCGGCGCAGTTGTTATTTACTTTTTCGAAAAATGACTTCTCTAATTCTGTCAAAAAATGAGATCTGTTCTCTCTTCTCCAGCATAGTTCTTCTTCTATTGGTATTTCTTTGTGACTCGCAACTGAAGTTGTTATTAATTTAAATAAAGTACCTTTGCTTCTCTGAAGTTATTTCGCAGTTCATGAATGGTAATGAAATACAATGAAATATTCCGAATGCCTGGATACCAACCTAGGGATATTTATTGTCAGCTGTGGATGTTTACTGGCCGGAGGCAGGGAAACGAAAATAACTATAGCTTAACTACAGTCTAGAGTTGAACCAAAGTGTCCATGATCTGAGTTTGTCCCCAGAGACAGCAACTGCTGAAGAGTAAGTCAACATTCAGTCTGACTTGACTGGTTGGTTTCCCAATGGGATCAATTCATGAACCGCCTTCACTTGAGTTAAACCAAGAATTACACACAAGCAAACCATCGCAGCCATTCTGACTTCCACCTCGTTAAATTAGCAAAGCAATAATAGGAATCACAGCCAAAAATTCTTTCGCTAAGTCAGGTCAATTTGTTTACATTACAAAAATTAATTTCTTTTAGCTTAAAATCTAGTTCACCATAAAATCTAGCTAAAGTATTAAAGTAATTCAAGAAAGTGATTATAAGTTTAATTCTATCATTTGAATTAAGTGATAGTTCTGTTATTAAGAAACATTATTATCATTGAGAAGAATTACGGGCTTTAGGATGAGTTTTTTACGAGAAATTAATGCGAAGAATAGTTTTTATTCGATAGGGGGCTTAAGAAATGAGAACAGGGGTTGTCAAACCTCCAACGACAGGCTTAAAATTTAAGAAAAGGAACTGTAAATTTTACAAACGTCAATAAAATTCCAATTAGAAATACTCATGCTTTAAAAAAAATTAGTTAAGTTTTTAAAACTTAAGATAAGAATTTGACTGCATTAAAAGATAGTGATCTATCTATTTTCATATCGTAATATGGATTTCTCCTTCTCTTCAGCAGAACAAGGCTCTATTATAAATTTTTCTATAATATTTATTCCACAAAAATAAAGGTGGCGTTTTGATATTTACGATCTGTATTAATGAGCAGCTTAAAAGTGTTCCGAAATTGTAAATTGACATTCGAATAATTTTCACTTTCGGATTCCCAAATGAATTGCTATGATATGAATTTCTAATTGATCTTTTCGAATCCAATCTCTTTGACATGAATCAAAGTGTTTCCTCGTGGGAATGATTCCATAAAGAAAAAAAAAGAAAGAAATCCTATTTCCCAAATGATAATTTAGTCTAAATCTGATCATCCCACTTCAGAGAAACGTTTTTTGACTTGTTTACTTTCACCTGTTCACCGGTGAGGGCGCTCATCAATCCTGGATGTCATTCCTCATCGTAAAGTGCGCAGGCGCTCATAGATGGTAAGTCATTCGGGCGAGAGACCAAGTGACCTCCGTCAGGGGAATTTGTACATCATTCATCTTCTGCTTAACTAGTTCCTAATTAGATCGACTGACAAGATGGGATTTCATCTGACTGAAGATAAGCAAACAGAAAAACAACAACAACACAGTTCAATTGCACCAAATCGAAAAACGAATGGAAATGGGAATCAAATCGGAAAGAGAGGAGAAGGAAAAGTTTAAATACAAAAATACAAAAAAAGATTAGATAGATTACAATGCCATCATAGTACTTTTGAATGAAAATGACTGATAAAGCTATGGAAATGGAAAGAAAATATAGCTGTTAGCCTTTAAAAGCTCGAAAAATTACACTGAAATATATTAAATAGAATAAAAAAAGAATAAAGATCATCGTACTCATGTATTTTCATAAATACCACAATAGCATTACAAAATAATCAGCAGTGAATGAAATTATCAGTCTTTATTAATGAATAATATGGAATGACGTAATACATAAACATAAGAGTCATTGAAAGAGATGAATAACAACGAAACTGAAAAAGTTCTGTTAATTGAAGTGGAAGTGAGACTTAACTCTTGAATTAAAAATAGTGTCTAAGCATTAGAAATGAGATGTTCAATAGCAAAAAAATATCAGAATAAAAAGAGAAAATAGGAGAGAATATTAAGGTTTCTTACATTTAACGAAAGGTTTCGAGAGAAAGTTCACTTGTTTAACCAGTTTGATTTATAAAAATAGTTCATGACTAAGACCGTAGAAAAGATAATATCATGAATTTGGAAAAGAAACCTAACTAATAAGAATCTAGCGATATTAAATAATCTTATGAAGATCCAAATTAAATATTTAATTTCCAATAATCGACAAAAAACTAATTGCTTTAGAATTTCTTTTGGTATTTGGTTGTCATTCATCTTCCTTCTGTGCTACAGGAAGGGACTTCAATTGATTTTAGAATATAAGAATAATGATTGTTGACTTTGTAGGATTACTAATCTTTGTCTTAAGAAATGTAATAACAAATCTAGATTCCGTTAGTTTTATTCTACGTAAAAAGATACTTTTTTATAGTTCTGACAGGAATGAAAACACATAAAAATGAATATTATTGAGGCTACAATGGAATTCGAAAAGAAATTGTAAATTAGCTGAAGACCTAAAAGGTGTCTAAATCTTCATAAATCAGACAATTTCCTACAATATCACCTTTCACTAACCTATCCACGATTAAGAATTAGGATAATGTCTAATAATGATTCAACATTTGTAATGATTTGATCTTTGATCGATAAAATAGAAGGATATTTTTTTTTCAGAGATTTCTGAGTTAGAAATGTCTGTGAAAGGAGTAAAAAAAGGTTTAGAAACTGTGTCCCAGAATAAGGACACTTTATCATTTATACAATGATTCCATCTGACGTTGACGAACCCATTCCAATGATAATATAGAGAAAGATCAGAGACCAATTTGTCTTAATACGATATCTTAAGAGATAAGTATTCTTATCTCTTTATTATCTATTCTTAATTTCTTTCATTTTATTATTTTTAAGTGTACTCTGTCAAAAAAATATAACTCTTAACTATTAATATATTTATTAATGTTTGGTCTTATTTCAACAAATTGTAAGAAAAGTTTTTTTTTTTTTTTCCTTACCGATGGCATCAAAATACTTTTACTGTATCAATAAAATTCAAAGATATTTGATTTAGTTGTCAGATATTCAAAGAGTTTTATCAGCTTCGGATGTTAATCTGATAAAAGAGGGATTAACTGATTGCAGTTTATTTACCGTACACTTATTCTGTTAGCCTTGATATTTATTTCATAGGCGAAATACTATAAATCACAGAATACAGGGACATTTCAGCCTTTGCCTTTGTTTATTTATTTATTTATTTATTTATTTATTTATTTATTTATTTATTTATTTATTTATTTCTAAAATTGTTTAAAGAAGAAAAAAAACACATACAAAAAAAAAAACAAATTTGAATAGAAACTATTCTTAAACTCCCAAAGTATTGTAAACTTATTTATTGTTCAATAAATTACTCGTCAATCAATATTTAAAAGTAAAACTTTGACATTTTTTCTTAAATGTTGACATTGCTTTGTTTAATAAATTTTCCAACATTCATTAAATAATGGCATCATACTGGTGATTGTTAACACTCTTTTCTGTGACCTATGATTGCTTCAAAGCTTATTTTATTCTTTTTTTTATTAGTTACAACAATTTCCTTATTTAAAACAATGCTTTCTTTTGTTATCTAGCTTCCATATTTCTGTTCCTTTTGTCTTTTCCCGAAAAAAAAATAACTAAAGCTAAAAGCATAGCGTGAAGAATATTAGAATTTTCTTTTTTAATATAAAATAAAAATTAAGTAAATTTTTGATAGCAGATGGCTAATAAACAAAAAAATAAAGGAAGAAAATTTTCTTTTCTACTTTTTCATGATTGTACTTGGTAGTACAATAATAACATAAAACATATGAAACATTAAGCATTATTATTATTATGTAAAAGTTTCAAACCTTGGGTTTCCCCAGCAAAAACAATATGGCGGGTCAAGGACCAAAGCACATATTGCCAAATGTAAAGACGTGTGCAAGAATGATTAGGGATGTGTGGTTGTTTGTATTATTATTATTATTATTATTATTATTGTTATTATGTAACATAATAAGCTTTTTCAAAATACAAAATGCATAGTTTGATGTTCTCCGGTTGCCTAATTGTATTTCCCATTGTTTAATTGCTTTATTCCTTATTTTATGAGGATGCTAATTCATTTACTATACACCTTTATTTTTACTAATAAAAAAGTAAATTCTTTATATGGTACGAAAAGTTTGTTTTCTTTCTGTTTTTATCTCAAACTATTCTTTCCATGTTCTTTCTCTTGTCGATGGATTGTTATTTTCTAGAAGCTTCGCTTTCGTCCACTAATACTATATGCGCTTGCTTAACAGACATTCTATTTTAGTTTCTTACTTTTTCCACTCCCTCTCTCTATTTTCTAACTTTTTTTTTCTCAGTTATTTTTCTTTTCTCCTAATTGGGGGTTCCTGAATAAAAATCTTCTCTCTTGAGCAAAACCAGGAAACTGTTTAGCAACAGGCATCAATTTCTCAGTGAATGAATCATTTTATTCTTCTGCTGAGTTTTCAAATCAATTTCTGTTTGTATTCTTAGTCATCAGAGTTAATTGTTATGGCGTAATTTGTTACTTGATTCCTGTACAATTAGGCGATGACTCTCCTCACGATGCAACCATTCTATAAAAACTACTTCGGTCTTACCTAGCAAAAGGAGTACTATTTTGATTAAAAAAATCCTAATAATAATTTTTAGAAAAATCATTTCCTTAGTCTGTCCTTAATTTTCTGTCTGTGATTTAAATTTTTGGCAAAATCTTGTCTGCAGCAGTGATGTATCTATGTTAAAATTGCGTAATTATAACATAAAAATAGAGGAATATTACTTGATAGTTTTGTAGAATGAGTTATTTAGTCGATTAAAAGTATTGTTTGATGTTTCATTGTAGCAATTTAAGGCATTGACTAATTAAAAACGTTTCAACATTTTTTTCCTTGTACATGAGCTGGCACATTATTTTCTTTTGTAGGTAAAAAGTGATCTTAAGATGTAACTAAATTTTAAAATTTGTTTAAGTTACAGTTTATTCTCATCTCGATTTCTTCTGATTTTTGTGCTAATTATTATTTTTTCAATGTTTTTAACGTGCGCTAATGAGTTCATAGAAAAGGGTACGCCGACGCACTGGTTAAAAATAAAACTATATACATTTTAAAAATTGGAACCACTTGTTTCGATTCACACAGGAAGATAACTTAAAGAAGATTCCTGTGTGAATCGAAACTAGTGGTTCCAATTTTTAAAATGTATGTAGTTTTATTTTTAACCAGTGCGTCATTATTTTTTGTTATGAAAAATATTCGTGAAAAACCACATTTCCTAACTTTAAATTCAGAAAACGAATAAAAAAGCTCTTTTATCGTTTTTATTTCTTTTGAGAAAGAAGTATCACTTGTTGCCACAGTTCAGCTTGGGAACAGTATTTAGCCAGCCCTGATTTTTCAAAAATCGAAAATTTTTCTTCTTCAAAATAGCTTGTTTATCATTACATGCTGTTATTTAGTTTTTTTTTTTACTTTGCTATTTACCAAACACGTCTCCTAATATTCCAGCTAATATCCTCAAAAACCTCACAGCATCTGGCGACAATGTTTGGACCGAAAAGCCGTGAGCTCAAGCTGTTTCAATGACGAGATCCATTTCCAACAGAAAGCCGCGATCACGAATAAATAAGTAACATAAATCCTACCACAAATGCCACCTACACTTGGTAAGAATTAGCACCGGATTCACTTCGCGTCGTTCCAGTAACTTCTGTTGAAATTAGGCTCGTTTCCAAAAAGGGTTATTGATTTATAGGAAATGGATTTCTAGAAAAACCGCGTCTAAATAATCAAAGGCACAAAAATAGAAATCCAATCAGAACTGTTTTCACTATATTTCTAATATATTTTGCCTAAATCCAAGCTAATTATCTGAAGTTAGAGCTAATGTAATTATTGAACCTTGTAATATTTCTTCCATTGCAGTCAATTTCAAACTACGAATTAACCGTAATTCAAATTAATCTTTGGACTTCTATTGTCTTTTACTTCCTTTACTCTTACATGAAATTTCAAATCATCCTTTTTTTATTGACATTAATTAGCAGGTTTTTACCTTTGAATATTTGTGAAAAGACAGTGAATGGAAAACAAATAAATAAGAGAGAAAAAGATATTTTTCTTGGACAATATTAATCAAGTAAAAGAAAATGCTTATTTTGAAAACGCTTCGCTACAACAGTTTCTGTTTTTTCTTTGCCAATTATTGATGAATTTTCTGATCAGCAGCAGAAAATAATAACGTTTTAGTCTCGGAACTGTAGTTGATTTTCGATTTGTTGATTGATAAGACTCTCGGGGTTTTGAGAACTAATTGAGATCGAATGGTCAGCCCTACGCCCACCTTTAATCTCAGAGAAAAAAAAAGCAGATACCCATTCATCAAAGGATTGGTTGGGCCCTAGAATCCGTCTGGAGGGGAATTCAGTGTGGAGAAATTCTCGAACTCCGCCAAATATTTTACCATTTGGCAATTGTAAATCCATGTAGGAAGAACTAACCTAAATTGCAGAATTCACTTCTGATTACTTTTATCAACAATTTATAATTTGATTGAGCGAAAGAAATTAAAATGTCAAAAAAAAAAGTACAGCGTAAATTCTAAAATGTACTTTTATGTCCATTTTTGTCTTCGTCGTCCGAATATTCTGCAGAGAAGGATTCAGTTCATGGAATATAAATCTGTGCAGCGTGGGTATTAAAATATAAAAAAATAAAAGTTTTGTTTATATTTCTTTCCAATTAAATTTTTATTAGTAGTAAATATATTTCTTAAGAATTCAGTTATCGTATTAATATAAAAAGTTAAATCCCTCTATAGTCCTATGTAGAACTTTAAGGTCGTGGGAGATAAGGTTCCTGTCATTCGTGACCAAAAGGACTTAAGCCTTTAACAAACAGAAATCCGGTTCCTATTCTTCAGAGGATCTGGAGGAGAATTGACCGTGAAAAAATCCCCGACGGATTGATTGTTTCAGTCAAGTGCTTAACCACTTGGTTAATCTAAGAAGAAGTTACTTAACACGGAATTAGTTACAAACCAAATTAATTATGAACTTAAAAGCTATTCACAAAGGCAAAGCTATTAATAATTAGATAAGTATTAATTATACAGAACGTCCATCTTACTGCAGTTAGAGACAGTTCTGAATGGGTTAACAAATGGTGTCAGTTGTGATTCGCTTCTGTTGGGAAGTGAGAGTCTGTTGACTAATGCTAGGAATAGTTAATCTCCGTTAAATATCTCTTTAAGTTCATTTATTGGCACTTGACGTTATTCGGAATTTATGAGATGTCAAATTTGGATGTTTACAGCCATTCCAGAGAAGCTGTGAATGATGATGATTCCTAATAATAATAATCAAGTAATTTCACAGAAGCCAAAACGCAAGAGAACGGCTCGAGGCACGTTGTGCAACCAACTGTATCTTTTCCAAGATCTTTCTACAAACAAATTAAAGGATTTTTCAGAGCAGGCATCGTGACTCAGCAGATTTACTGCTAAGAAATGGTTGGTAAGACATTTTGCAAACAACTTGAAGGTTTTTAAAACTTTTTTAAATTGTTTATTGAATTTAGTAACAGATAATATTCTGAGCAAACAACATACATTGGATTTAGAAATCGTTCTACTAAAGTTCGCAGAATATCTGGTGCAGAATGCTTTCATTGATTATAATGCTAAAACTTTAACTTGTTTTTTAATTCTAAATTTGCTAATGTGTTTGTGTTTAGTTCCTATTTTATTTATTGTTAGACTAACTCGATTTTGAAAGAAAAATCAAAATTTTTATTTTTTAAAATAAATGATCAACAGATTTTCAACTCGGTCGTTTGTCTTTAATTTTTATGTTCTTATGTCCTGAAGATTTTGAATGTAGTTTTAAAGGAATAATCTGCCTAAATTTGTGTTTGAATATCAAGATTTGTTTAACTTAATGTACATGAAAGTTTAGAAAAATTGCTTTTTTTGTTATGTTTCCTTAATGATTTTTCACAAAATTTGAAAAAAAGAAAAGCCTAAAGCGTAGCAGCTGTTTGCATTTGTATATCTTGCAATAGTGAGAATTGATTTTTTTAAATGATTTAATTTAACTTCAGAACTATATTGGAAGAAGCGATTAAAAAAACTGAATAATAATATCTACTAATATAATATCTACTATTTTGTAAAATCCTTAACATTTTTTATTCGGGACTTTTTGTTTTAAGTTCACCTTTTTAATACAAAAAAATCTAAACGTTCATAAGCTTTTTTCTTTCTTTTTCATTATTATACTTTTTCGTAGAATATAATTTATTTCAGTTGTTCTCTGTTGTTTCCTATCTGAACTGCTTGTAACTTACACTCAATGGTTCTGGAGATGAAATGAGGGCTGGGGTGTTTTATCGTAGAGATTTCATGTTTTTCTATTTAGATAAGCTTATCATAGAGCGGATTCAGCCATGCTTTAAAATAGATTAAGGTTTCAACTCCAAAGAACCATTAGAAAACTAATTAAGTCTTTCAGCTGTTGTTTCATCGACGTGTTTTGGTTGTCGTCGTCCGTGTATTTCACCCTAAATGATTATCATATGCTTGTAATAGCAGTTCTTTGCAAGTTCTGTTTTATTAAAATTCGAAATATAAATATATGGGCTTTAGTTTTCTATTAGTCAATAGTCTTTCTATTAATAAAAAATATATTTAAATAATAACTTGGGTTAAAAAAATAAAACATTGTTAAGTATTGGCTTAAATCAACAAAGTTGTTTATTTTTAAGTTATGAAAGATTTTTGGAAGAAAACATTAGAAGCTTTAGAATTAGTGTTTAATAGCATTTCTGAAAAGTTTTCTTTTTCTAAATAAAAAAAGAGAACAACGAAAGAGAGTTAACATGTAATCAGAATAACATTTTTGAAATTTATAAAACTTAAGGTTAAAATGTAACTTAATTTATTAGAGTTTACGGAATTCTAAAATATATTTCTTATAATTCTTATATAGCATAAAAAACTTACAAAAGGATTCCGTAGCTCTGAGCTAATTGCGGTGAAAATAAGACTTAATGTAGATCTTTTACAAAATTTTAAACCTCATGTAACCATTTTCTATTATTATTTATTAGCTAAATGAAAATTATCGTAACATTTTTTTATAGATTTGTTTAAGTAAATTTTTAAAGCAACAAGATTATAGCTCCAAAACAATGTTCCTAATTTGAATTTTTAAGCTTGTTAATAAAGACACTGTCTCTAGGATTATTTTTCTAATAAGTGAATGTTTTATTCAAGTCGCTGTTATTTACATTGAGTGAAAGGTCACCAAGGCGTAATATAAATAAAAACATTTTTAGTGTTTCGCATTCCTACTAACAACAGTAGAACAAAGGACTTGTTAATTTGACGATTTTTGATGAAGGGTGTGAAGTAGGAACGGACCAATTAAATGAAACCCTAGAAATTACTCTTTCATCCGGAATATTTGCAACCTTTGTTAAAGCTGAAAACTTTCAAATGTCGTTTTGATCAAAGTTCGGAAAGCTTTAGATCCTTTAGTCGCAAATGTTTAATAAAAAAACTTACAGATAAAATTTCGCTTAGGCATAAAATATAGAACAAGTTTAGGATGCAAGAGAAAATTACAGTTAGCGTACTAAACTTCGAATAAAAAGCAAATATACATTACAATATATAAAGAAATTATACATTCCAGTCACTTTAGCTTTCTTTAGCCAGGTCCAATTCTTGTAGGTTCAATTTAAGTCGAATAATTTAGGGTTTTACATAATGAAAGTTCTAAACATTAAAGTCAACTTTATTTAACTTAGGATTTTATCTTGTAATTATTTGATGATTTATTTTGAATTGGAGCTTCAAGAGAAATCCATTATTTTAAATGTTTGAGATCGATGACTGTTGTCCAGTCTATATTCATCAAAATATTGATATTACGTTTGGTAGCTTACGATCTACAGCTTCATCTTTCCAATTACAGGGATTTCTCTTCTTTTGTTAGATTTTGCACTTAGGAATAGCATCGTTTGTCATTCAGTAGCTTATTCAACGGTATCTTTCATGAAGGAAATAATGTAAAATTAATTCAAATTTTATCTTGTGATGGAAGAATTAGTTGTTTATCTCGAAATCCAAATGAACATGACGAAAATTGTGAATGACAACATTTAAGCATTTGGTTGTAGAAGCTAGTCAAGATCTATTTTTAAATAATAAGAAAATAATTGAATGCTTATGTTTAAATAAGTAATTTGCATAAATTATATATGTAATTGCAATTAAAGAGTAGAATTGATTATACGAAATTGATTATAAATAAGCAATTAAATGAAGAAAATGAAAACACTCTTAACATTGGTTAGTATATTACCACACCTGGAGTGATTTTAGGAATTGTTTATTTTATAATAATCAGTCCTGTTGTATAAACTTAATGAATTGTAGATAAAGATCTTCTGATACTATATATAATTAAGGTAATATAATGCTGTATACTGAATGTTCTCTTCCACGTCTTCAGAGGAAACGATTAAAGGATTCTCTTATTAATCTTAGACTATTCTTCTTCTTTTTTTCTTTCCTAATGAAAAAAAAAAAGATCTCTGATTAAAATAAGTGATTCCTTGAGCATTGCGTTCAGTTGTAAGATTAACGATCCTAATCTAGGCTTCACTTTGAAGTGTCTTCTCCTTGGCGTGATGTCTTTTGCGGAAAAGCACGGGATTTAACTGCATCTGTTAAATGGAGTTATTGCCATTGTCACACGCACAAGTGAACCCAGACTAACATTGATTTAGAAAGCGACGAGGATCCAACAGCACTTTGTTTATGAACTCATTTATTCTTTGTTAACTATACGGTTTTAACGCCTTTTTTAAGTGTGCCAACTTTTTTCTTTAAAAAAGAAAAGCCTTAGAAGTTAAATTAAGAAAACTTAACATTTAAAGACAAGTCAGAATCAGTGGATTTTCTGCGATAATTGTAAGTGGTCATCCATTATGCAAGAGTTGGTTTTTAGGAGAAAAGCTCTTGATCAAAATATTGCTTTTAGAAATGCAATAGAATAGAATATTTTAAAAGACTTTTTGCTTTTGGATGCAAAAAAAAAAGATGATTAATATTAAAACAATTGAACGTGCGGCTAAGGATATAAACAAATAATGAAGACCAATAACGCACTCTTTAAACATGAAAAAATTATTTATTATTAATCTTTTGAGTTAAATTTCAATAATTTCAGTGTTTTATTGCCAGTAACTTTGGCTAAATCAAGACGAAAGCTTATTTATGTAATTTATGTAAGAAAAAAATGAAATAGAGAAAAGAGATGAAAGACAGGAAATCTTTTGAAATATTTATGTCATAGAAACTGAGAGACAAATATTTCTATTGCGAACTTATTTATCCATGTAAATTTAAAATCTGGTTTTGTAAGCATTTAACAATTAATAAATCTAAGGAATTCTTATTCATTCATCATATTCTATTGCACTTGTAATCAAAAGCCTTTTTATCCTTTGTTCAATAGAAGAGTGTCTATTTTTAAAATGAGAACTTATTCTGAAGATAACTAACACTAAAAAAAAAGACGATTAAAATTTTATAAAAATAATTAAAAACAACTTTACATCGTGTGGAGCTTTCGAGTTCCTATGCGGATACTCCTCTTCAACACCCATTTAAGAATAAGTTGTTAAATTAATTATTTTTTCCTCCAAAAGATGAAATCAATGCCATTTTATTGTCAAGCAGTTGCTCAAGAGATGATTCAAGATTGGAACCAATAGATGGAAAGGGTTACTTGAGTCATCATACAAGTATCGTCATAAAAAAAGATATTCTTTGATGAAAACTACTTCGAAATGTTCTTACATCATCTTAAGATTGGATTATGGGCTTTTTAACTGCTTTCTAATATTTTACTTAACTACAAATTAAGATAGAGAAGATGAATAGTTTCAACAAGCTGTCACTCGAAAGGGCTTTGGATTCGTCGACTCGTAGGATTTGTTTTATCCTCAAATCCAGTAGCTCTGATTTATTTGTACGATCGCTCATCTTTGGCATCGCTGAATTTCTTTGATCTTTGAAGGCTGTTCAATTTCTGTTCTTTCCTTAAAATTGGACTCGTATCTTTAAAAAAAAAAGTCACCCATGAACTGTGGCCTCTGGTTATTATATTTATTTCTAGTTTGAAATACAAAACTAGAGAAACTTTAGAAGGACGTCAATGACTTCTACAAACAAGAAGTCTTAGATGCGTGGACAATAATCGGAAATCAACATAGAATGTAGATCTAAGGCTTCTGAAATTAAAAGAAAACCTATTTTCCTTTACAGAATCGCGATTCCACTATTTATTCTAAAACTGTTAATTTTTAAAATTAAAATATTTTTTTTTTTAATTAATGGCATTATTTGAATCTCAAGCAGAATAGCTCTATTCAAGTTCTAATCCATTGTACGTAGTTGTAATCAAGAAAGTTTCATCAAGTGAATCGTAAAACTTTAAAGAGGACGAAGCAAATTCCTGTTTGTGTTTTGCATTATTGTATATTTTTGTAAATGAATATAATTTATAAAAATCGCTTTTATTTTAAGTATTCTATTTTATTTTATTTTATAAAAGTAATCAAAATGTGTCACCGGAAGTTAAAAAAAAAAGACAAGATATGTTGTTTTTTTCCCTTTTAATTCTGTTGAATCTTAAAGCTACGCGAACACCATCCGATTTTGCACCAACTTAGTTGGCCAACTTCGAGTTGGTCCGATTTTGTCAGGCTAGAACACCATCCAAAATCGCAAATAAAGTCGGCCGCGATAGCAGCAATCCCATAATGCTATGCGTTTTCCCCAGCAGCTGTGAAAATCCGAAAAAATCGAGGTTTTGAAACCTCTTTGATAAATTCTGCCGCATACAATTACTGCATTTCAGTATAAACTTTATTTATGCATGAAAGAAACTCGCAATACTCTGATATTCATTGTGTACTCGCTTGTCGTCGATTAGAAGCAGTGATAATCGTTTATGGACGCCATTTCTTTCCATGGGCGTGACGTCATGACTGACGTGTTCCAACGCTGCCCTGTGATTGGTAATTTCGACCAACTCGGAAAAGTCCGACCAACTTTTCCGAGTTGGTCCTGCACGACCAACTCGAGTCGGCCAACTAAAATCGTTGCGAAGTCGCTGAAAAACGTGCTCAAAGTCGGCTCTAGCAACTCGAAAATTGAAAGTTAGCCGACTAAGTTGCTGCAAAATCGGATGGTGTTTGCGGGGCTTAAGTAAATAAAATTAAATTGTCTCAATTAAATCTGATTGTGAACTATTTAATTGAAGTTCGTAATTATTATCGAAGGTAGCTCACTTCTATAAGACTCTTCCTAATAAAAGGGGTATTTATTTATTTATTCATTCTATCCAAGAAAGACTCCTGGTACCTACTGATTGAAGCAAACCATCGTCTTCTCAAAAATCATCAACTCTTGTTGGATGCGCAGCAAGAAAGGCCGAACAATGTTTCATTGTACTTCAATAATAAGACATTACCTTTTTAAGTAAATCGGTTTCATCTTAACATTGAAGAAACTTTTAGGTCTCCAAGTCATTGCCAACTGTTTCTTTCTCTCATTCCTATGGAAATCGTTCTCATCTCATTTCTCTACAAAATTCAAAACATCCTAGTGAGATATTTTTAGCAGAAAAATCCTTAAGATTAACTTGAACCCAAATAAATGACAACACAACTAATCTTTCAGAAAAAAAAAGACGTAAAAATGACAAATCCAAGCTATTACTGGATAAGTGATAGTTTGATTTTGATAAACTTTTTTCTTTTTCCTAATCCAGACCTACGTTCGTATTCAGAGATTACAGGTGTTTTGTTTAGTTATTTTAATGAAAAATTAAATTTTGTTTTCTTCTCTTCGCATTAATACAGGACTAGTAAGCTATTGTTGATCACTGATTAGAAAAATAATTATGAAATATTAGAATTAGGAGAGAAAAAAAAAACAGTATTAAAAGAGAACAAAGAGAGAAATAGAATTGTAATCCTGAAGAAAAATGAATGGCTTATTTGTTTTGTTTCTTATTTCTTTCTGGTGATCATTATTAGATACTTCTCTTGAGTTCAAGTCATTAAAGACCACTTGAGAATAAATGAGTGCGGAAACACCCTCTCTTTATCAGTTCAAAGCAGAACAGAATAGAAATTGCAATTTGAATCAAGAGTTCGCGGAAGAAGGAAATGAAGAATAACGATAAATGTAAAAGGAAATTTGCTCTCAGGATTTTTGTCAATTAAAAATCTAATTATTCAAATGCAGCTCAGCACTTTCATGGAGTTACCATATCTCTTTTTCTCATGATTGATTGATTTGCGCTTATTAAAGTCAATCAGATTTGATGCTTTTTATTGGAATCGCTTTAATTAATCATTAACTTAATTGCACTGATTCCACTAATTTGTAAAGTGTTTCTTCACTTTCTCTCTCTCATTGTTTTTTTCTTACTGAATGAATAATCTGTGCTTGAACTAAGTAAAATTAGAGAAATTATTCTAAATAGAAATTTAAGATTATTTCATTTTCTAAGTAGTTAATTTGCATAGGATTAAGCTTTCCTTTTCGTGAACACGTGACAGAAGATTGATCTTGAGACATATGTTCTTAACCTTCTTGCCAACGTTACCTTAATTACATTTGTTTTTTAAAAGTAAACGATTGAAATTAGAAATACAAAAATGTAATGTAATTTGTGTTATTATTTTTGAAGACGTAAGTTATTCTTTTGAAATATTTGAAGTTCAACTTATTTTTGAAACCACACACGTGAATTCACTTGAGATTCAGAAAACTTCCATAAAGTTGATTTGTAATTCCATTTGTCTTTCCGTTTAATCAGTTGACAGATTTTTACGTCAGATCAACTTTTCTGTGTTTCCGCAAAGAGATATCCTCCCAAAAGCACAAACAGGCTTTGATTTTCCCCTTTGGATTTTGGACACTCGTGAAATGATTCCTTGCATAATTTTTCTTCATCGATGGAAAAAGAAAGGCGATGGTTTCGTTTTTATATCTGTTTGATGAACCCAAGCTTCGTCTCTGTAACAAGTCAACAGTCTGATGCATCTGCTGCTGAGGTGAGGCTTTCAAGACTTTATCCCTTTTGAACTAAAATAAAATTTTATGCAGTTTAAGGTTTAGAAAAATTATTTAGGATCAGGAAAATTTGCCAAATATCACAGTGATAATTAGAGAAATTGTAAGTTTTCATATTCCCTAATGATAGTTTAGCCAAAAAAAAAAAGTTTATACTTGTTCAAAACAAATCTCTTGTTATGCTAGTAATTAAATCTCTTCATATATAAAAATTCTATAATCAAAATACTGAAGTAAATCTCGAATAATGTGAAAACAATTTGTTTTAGTTTAGGTCTTTACAGTAGATAAAAGCTATTGATGTACATAAGTTAGACCATACTGCAACAGGCCATGCAGGCGTTGGGGTGCGCGAGAGGTTTAGGCTCCCAGCGATTCTCGACCAATGGGACCAGTTGAGGTTAGTCCGTGTTTAACCCCCGAATAAGAAACCTCAAAACTATTTGAGAGATGGCTGGGTTAACCCTAGGGTCCGTCTGGAGGAGAAATTCCCGATCATATCCGGAAATTGATAGATATTATTTAAATAATTCTTATTTTAAAGCCAATGTCTTTCTAAGTGAAAAAAGGCAATTCTATTAAAATTATTTTATAAGGAATTGCTGTTTTTCACTTGAAAGACAGTGGCTTTAAAATAAAATTGTTTTAATTGTAGGGAAATAATGAATAAATTTTGCACTAAGTGTAGGTGAGATATTTTTGGGCAACATGGCTTCTCCTCCCTCATATTGAACTGTAAGAACTTCCTTAAGGTTTGTTGAAACATTTCTCATTTTTTTTATTTAAAAAAAAAAATCTACAATAAAGCGTCTAACATTTTCATCTTCCTTTTAATGAACTCAGAGTCTCGAGATCTTTTGTATTTCTTTGATATCTAAAGTATGGCCAGGAAGTTCCCTTCATTGGTTTTATATTACTTGTATCTCGTGTCCAATGCGTCTGTGTGTTCGCCATCATGCTGTACACACAAGTTCATACTCCGCCACGTCCTAATTGACATTTTTTGGAGCATGTCCGTTTGTGATGCGAAATGCGTCCTGAACTGCATTGCGCAATTCTTCATTTGTAACATAACGACGTTCATAGACGTAAGCCTTGATGATTCCCAACAATGAGTTGTCAGGCGTCGTGAGGTCAGGATTTCGTGGTGGCCATTTCAATGGAGCTGGCGATGCTAAAGTACCGCGATCAATCCAGCGTCCTGGAAAATGTTCATGAAGAAACCCGCGCACAGTAAGAGCGAAGTGAGCAGGAGCCTCGTCCTGCTGTAGCCATACGCGTTTCATGACACCCGCGTCTTCCAGCTGTAGGGATTAATCATGTTTATAACATGTGTAAATAAGTTTCGCCATTAACATGACCATCAAAAAAAATATGGTCCAAAGAAATGACATAAGGAGGTAGGGGAACTTCCCGAAGTACACTGTACTTCGTTTTCTCCTAACTTGTACACACTAAACTATTTTCAGATTCATTAGTTGAATTAATATTTTATATTAATTTTATTTTTAATCATTTATAAAGTTTTTCATACAAACATTTTTTTTTTTTGGAAACCCTCTTAAAATTCGATATATTTATTATTAAAATTATAATATTGTTTTTTCTTTTTATTCTGCTCATAAGTTTTAAAAAAATTGTATTCATGGGGATTTGTTTCAAACTCAAACGATGTGAAGGAAGAATTTACTAAAAAAACTACTTGTCTTTATTTAGTATAATTCTCAATTTGGTTTTATCTGTCTATTTATTCTCCTGAAATTTTAAAATTGTTTCTTAAACCTAAATCGGTTTATATGATATATTTCAGTGAATTCAGAATGCACTGAATGCTCGAGTTTTAGAACACTTCTCTTTATCTTATGAGGTTGTCAATTTAGATTTTCCCTTAAATATAAAAGAAATTTCCCAAGGGTTTCTTATTATTCATTTCGTTTTATTTTCTTGTTTCAAACAATTTCTAAAACCGAATTCCCGAATATGTCAATTGCAGTTCCATTCATCTACTTTTACTATCGAATACAAATCCAAAATAAATGAGATTGGAAAGAATTACTAAAGTTTCCTTCAGTAAAACACTTGTCTAATCGGTCATCTGATAAAGTTATTTTCATTCTTTAGTTTTAATTTGGTGTCTGTTCTTTTGTACAAAGTAGATGAAATAGCATTGTTATTTTTTTTATTAAATCTTGAAGATTTCCCATATATTCCTTGTACAACATAACCATCTATTATTGTGATTTATCCCAGATTTCATTTTTCGGATCATTAGTCACAGAGTTTCTCTCAATGATGGGATAATTAATACCGTTGCCGTTTTGGAACTATTGAGGATGCACCTGTAAGGAGACAGTCAGACTTTGCTTTCTATGAAGAGATATGAACACTGAAGATGAAAGAACCATCTAAGCTACGCCGGGATTCGAACTCAGATTTAGTCTCATGGCAGGCTGTCTTGACTGTTTTGACCACAAGGTTGTGCCTGAACGACACGTAATAATCTAAATTGACCTTATTGGAGACCTTACATACTCTCCAATTTATTTATTTGTTGCTAAACGCAGTGACTTCCAATAAACCACGTAATTTGAAAATAACATTTTGTTTTCATAATCAGTTTCCGAACATTCTATCTCGTTTAAAGTGAAATCGTCAATAGATATTTCAACAATTTTTCTAAAGCAATCAATGTGGAGATCTACAAAAAAATTCTTATTTTTAAACTTAAAAATTTCACATTTATCACATCTGTCTAATAATGATATTCTGCCCTGATTCAAACTAGTTTTATTTCTTTTTCTCATAAGTTCAATTAAAATAAATAAAAAAAAAAAGAAAACAAGTATTTCCATGAACATTTAAATAATTTTCTCCAAGAAAAAAATGAAAAGTTATAATTTGCGCAATATTAAAGTACTATAAATTAATTGTATCCCATAGACATCAATAATCTGGGAGTTAATTTCTAACTGGGAGCTGGCAACTCAGTTTTTAAAAAATAAAATAGTGTTTCATAAACTTAAAAAAAAAAAAAAAAAAAAAAACCAAAAGAATTAAGGGAAAAAAAATCGGAAATATATCTTCTGTTTATTTGTTTCTTAACTAATTTTTAAAATACTTAAGAGAATTTCTAAACAATTTATCAGACTTATTAAAAAAGCCTTTTATAATAATAAGTTGAAGTTTAACGAACGACAGAAAATGAGATAGAATATAGTAATTAATATTTAATAATATTTATCTTATTATTATGATGAGAAAATATTAATCAGTATTATTATGAGAAAGCAGCCGTTACTTCTAACATAACTTAATAAATTAACTTTATTTATTTAGGTTGAGCGAAAGGAACTTTTTAATTATAATAAATAATAAGTATTGTCTCTAAAATCTATGGCTAAAATCAAAAAATGTCTTATGCGATTTTCTTTTTCAAAATTTCGATTAAAATAAACAGTAAAAGAAGAGATTCAATTCTTTTTTGTAAGACGTTTCATCCAAAAACCTTCTAACAGTAAAATATCCTATTTTCCCTCCATCATTCTTCTAAGAACTTTCGCAATTCAATTCCTCATGAACTGTAATGAAGATTTAAAGAGGTTTTAGGTGAATAATGAGAACAGATGTTAATGAACATGACAAGAATGAAAAAAAAACCCCAGATAGATTGAACATAATTTATTTGTTCTTTAGAAGATGATGTTATTTCATTTTAAAAACAGTGTTAATCAATGCAAACAGATAAAATAACATAAAAATTAAAATTAATTTTTCAACACGAACTTTCTTTTACAACAGATTTTATATAAATATTGAACTAAAATAAAATTCAACCAGTAATTTTTCAGTGATTTTTTTTTTTTTTTTTTTATTGGTATAAACTCTTATATGTTCAAGTTATATATATACTAAAATATATTAAAAACAAATAACATATTGACTGGCGAATCATACTTACACATCTATTTGTAAATAAAATGTTGGATTTTTAAAGAATAAAAATGCATATCGAGCAGATTCATCAGAAGGTATTTGGTAGATGTTGCATTTTAATCTTTATTGCATTTTTAATATTTTTCTTTTACATTTTACATAAAATATTTATTTAGAAGTCTATTCTAAATTAGTTTTTTTTTCTCTTGTTATTTTTCGTTCATTTGATTCTTTTGATAGTTACACAAACTATCAAATTTCTTGTAGAAACAAATCTACCATTAAAAAAAATAACTTCCATAGTTTGAGTAATAATTTTTGATAAACCTTGAATTATGAATTTGAGATCATTGGGTTTTTTAAAAACTATGGTTTAAATCGAGCAAGTTCTTTTAAAGAACCGTAATAAAATCATCAATTGTAAGGAATATTATTTGACATCTCACGATTTCTGTTGATTATTTTTTTTTTTTTTTTTTTTTAAAGTTAAAAACTATTTCTTCTCTTTGATTTCGTATCAAATAACTTCTTTTCTATTTAAACCTTTCTCATTTTCAGCAGATATTTATAGAGTTATCAAATAATAATACTAGATATAGTTACCTACTATTTTAAAAATAAAAATTGTAATTTAATAGCTAAGTACATTTGAAATTTAAATATTTTTCATGAAGTATTATTAGTTAGTTATTCTACGAACATGGAACTCAACTTAAAAAGTTAACATCATTATTGAAAATGTGTAAAAGATTTTCTTGAAAAGAATTGGGCTCCAAAATAATGTTTTGGCTTATTTTCTCTACAGAAAAAGAAAGGACTAGAAATTTTAATAATTTCTAAAAATATATTTTTATTCTAATATTTTTGTATTTTGAGATTTTTTTTTACTTTAAAAGCCCTAACATTTAGTGCTATTGAAAGATAAATTTTTTTATGATTATATTAGGTTGTTTTATTATTATTATTATTATTATTATTATTTATCAAAAGTTAGCAAAACGTGCAAACAACTAAATTCGAGGAGAACAACTCGAGCTAAAAACATGTTTAAGTAGGTCAAAGCCACTGACTTACCCGTCGAAGTTGAAACGAGTTCTTCGAAGACGAAAGGAAGAGCTGGCGGTGGGAAGATGTGAAGGAGTCCTTCCTTGCCTCCGCCACGTTATATAGGACCCTCACACCCAGGCCTGGCTGCCACTCAAAGTCTCGTGATCTCTTTAGCCACGCCCCAGGATTCACAACTCGACAGAGATGATGACGTCACGCAGATCCAGGGAGACGAAACAACATCACTCAGTCTCTTGTTAAGATCATGTCTCGCGTCATGAGAATCAAAAAGCAACAACTTTATGCATAAGACGCACTGCTAACTTCATTTTCATGAATCAGGAACCGAAAAACTCCCCAGATAATTTATTTGTTATTTGAATTTATTCGAATTTAATGAGAAGTTTTGTATTAAACATTACAAAGCCTAGAACATTATTTGCAACAACATCAAACTTTTTTTTTTTTTTTTTTCATATCTTATAATCTTTTTCATTTCGTATTCATTTATCATAAGGAAAAATAGGAAACAGTTTTTTTTATTAGATTTGATTTTTAAAAATAATTTCGTTTCAGTTTTTGATCTGAAGTCATTCTCCAAAAACATTGTCGGTTGATTTAAGTAAAGAAAATGAGTTTCTTGTGTTGTAAATATGTGTTCATTGAACGAAAAAATGGTTTCACTATAAATGGCTTTCAGTAATAATTGCGGCAGATATTTTTCATGTTGAGTTTTTTATGTTTCGATTTGGTTGTATAATTGGCATCTTCTTTTGCTAAGAATCATCAGTGAAGCTTGGATTGTAAGTTTTCGATTCATAAATTGGAAGTTTGTAGATTTTTTTTTTTAATATTGTAGTTTTCAGAAAAGAAATCTTAATAGTAAGACACGATTTGGACTTGATTTCAAAGGAAAATACCTATATCTAGCCTATACTTAGTTTTTATATTTTACAAAAATTTAGTTGCGATTTATTAATCAATTATTTCTACTTTTTTCAGAATTTTAAGGTAATTACGTTTTAAAGTAATTATGTTGGTCTATTTATATATTAAAACCTGATATTAAAAGAATTCATTCTCATCTTAAAAGAAATAGCTTCTAATTTGAATTGATGTCAAGTATATTTTCGCTTTTAAGATACTTCATGTTTAAATTTACTTTTAATTTATTTATAAATTAATCCTTTTAAATTATTTTTTTAAAGAATTTTTAAGATATTTCTTTAAAAATTAGAAAAATTACACAAAAAATTAAGTATTTAATTTTATTTATTTTTAAAACCAAAAATCCAACTGAAAAAGATAAAGTTCAAAGAAAAAGTAAAGATTAAAAAAGAAAATTTTATTTTGAAAGAAAGTTAAAATTATTCGTTGAAAAATACAATCTACGATTATAAAATTTGCCAGTGTTGACTTACATATTTTTCTGCGTGAGTGTGCGGTTTTAGATTTAAAAAACATTGAGATATTATGAGATTAGATTTATGTGGATTACATTCCTCCAACTACCATCAAAATATTTTAAAATTTACTGTTTACAATTTTATCCGATAAATACAGTAATATTTTCAACATTATATCTGTGGGAGAAAAATTCATTTAAAAAATAATTTGATATTTATCCCATCAATTTCAAATATTTTAAAATTTGAAATTATAAATATTGAGGGAGAGTTTTGAAAAAAATTAGCATCAATTTCAAATATTTTAAAATTTGAAATTATAAATATTGAGGGAGAGTTTTGAAAAAAATTAGCAGTAACTTTATATTAATATAGTGTAGTTATTAAAGGGCGTCAAATATATGCATATATATTTATTGAATAAACGAATTCTTCTAAATCCATTTCTCCGTTTTTGATCATGCCGTTTACTAATGTCAGAATTAAAAAAAGAAATATGCAATCTTATAAATTTAAAACTTACGAATTAAAACCAATGAAAATGCAAATATAGTACAGAATAGTGGAGACATTTGGGATAAATTGCACTTTATTCTAATTTTAATTTTTTAACATATTTTATTTTTAATTTTCTGAATCTTTATGAGTCTGAGAAGTCGATTTAATGGAAATTGTTGCGTTGATCTACATTTTAGGTTAACAACATTTCCACTGTTGAGACTCTGAAGTTGCTACATTATTCCCAAAAATCTCACTCATTCTAGGATAAGCGTAAGTTTTAAAGCTCTGATCTGGAAGCGAGTAGGATTATTGTCAAGTGATATTAGGAAAATAATGTTTTTTCCAAAACAAAGAAAAGCAAAGAACTGGAATAATTGAAGTTTCTTTAAAAGAAAGATAAGAATTTTAATATTTAACTTCAGGTGCAATTTATGATCTTCTCTTCTTTAATGGAAAAAAAAGCCAAACCAAATGTAGAGCTTTGTGAAACTTGTGAAATAAGTAACGTACTATGAATTTAAAAGTCTTCTTTTTATTTAAAAGGTAACGTCTGTTTGTGGTGTAAAGTTTAGTTGTTACAAACAATTACTGTTCATTAAGTGCAATCCCTTCAACACTGATTGGCCATTATCACAATCGAGCAACATCATTAAACATTTACATTCAATTTTGTGTATTTAATCCATTTGGGGTCAACGTAGAGTTGAAACCACTTAAAAAGACATGGGTATATGCATTATTAAAATGAAATTGAATTAAATCATTTGCCCACGAACAATATCAGCTACTTCTTCTTAGACCATGGGTGCCAATTAATTGATTAAATGAACTACATTTAAGTAAATCAGTCACATGATTCATTCACGTTCAAGAAAGAAAATATGAAAAAAAAGATTGGTAAAATCTAAATTGACTTGTTTTTTTCTAGAATCAAATGTCTATATTTATATTATATTGTGATATTATACAAATCTCACAATAGATAATAAAATCTCACAGTATTTTGGGGAAATGTTTTTTTTAAGGGTCTGTCTTGAATAGTCATCACTTTGAAAATTAACGAGAAATACCCTGTTGTATTTTAACATTTTGATAAGGAAGTTTCAACAGATAAGATTTATTTAAAAATATTTAATGCTTAGAAAATGTTTGTGTTTTCTGTTGAAATTTTGGAATTCGAGTCTGAAACCAATGACGTTTGATATTTTAGGCTTTCTTGTATTATCTTTGTTCTTGGGCGATGTAAATAACCTTTCTCATGTTTTGTGGATTTCAAATGAAGAAAGTTCTGATTATTTACCTCCAGGACTTTGAATTTTTTTTTCTATTTGAAAACTTATTGCGTTTTTCCTTTTGTGATTTCAAAATCCTATTTCGGAATACATTCAGACAAGTAATTGTATTACATTGAAGGAAAAATTATAGTTACGAAAATTAAGGAAATAGATTGTTTCAAATTTTACAGAACAGTTTTCCGAAGATCAACTGAAAGTTTATTATTGTAATTATACTATCATTATTATTGAATCTTCTCGAAGATATCTTTTAATGTGAACAATTTTGATCTTTGAAATTGTCAGAGATTACATACATTATTCAGCTTTTACAATTTATGAGTCAACCTTTACTTTTTTATTATTTAATGTAATTCTTACATTACTATAAAAAATAATTCTGCTGATGATGACCTTGTGGAGCTAAAAACAGACCGAAACTGTCCATGTTTTTATTTTTTTATTGTTATAAATATATTTTAATTTTATCCTCATTATGTGTGTTATGAAGTGACTTTTTAATTCTTAATAAAAACTTATATTATTATTTTAATTCCATTTGAATGAGGAAAAGTACTTTCTTTTTTATTGTTATGATTTGTTTCAGTAGGGTATTTTATTTAAATAAAACTTCAGCTCATAAAAATGCTCATTCGTAAGGCAATGCATGGAATAATGAAATGATAAAATTTGCAAGACGAATTAATCCATTTGAAATCAGTTCTAAATTAACTTTAATCCGGATAAGCAACAATTATGATATCGTATTTTTTTAAGATTAACAAATTAGTGTTACTATAAGATCATTTTCTTATTAATAAATAAATCCATTTAGACAAATATAGAGATGAGTCTAGTATTTAAATGACCCACATGTTTCAATTTGAAATCGGAACATAAATTTGCTGGACAGATCGGTTCCTGTGTTTTACATAGATCCCGAGATTTTATTTTCTGACAGGCAATTTTCTCTTAAATTTAATGAATAACTTCTATTTTTAGCGAATAAAATTTAGAAATGATTGATGAAACAGTGATAATGACATAGGATGATTTTATTGACTTGAAGGAAACCGCTTCTTATAGATGGAAAAACGTAAGTAATAAAACAACAAACAAACTAGATTTGTTTTCACTATTGTAAATAATATTTTTTTTTTAAGTATCCTCCAGCAAAACGCCAGAACTTGCAAACCGCGTAGTAGCCAAGTACACATCTTGGAACGTCAATCAACATCTCGCAAATAATAAAAGGTATGGACAGTGGTTAAGTTTTGTATTCTGTCGTTGTTTACTTTTAAGGAAATGGTTCCACGCAGTTTGTTCGATAATCAACTGTAAATTAGGAATTGAATTTTTTAAAAGAAACTTATCATCAACTTCATTTTCAAGCAAATTCAAATATGATTGAAGAAATAGTTAATGAATACAAGGATAAGGACCATAGTATGAGGATGGTAAGTAATAAAATAAATTACTTTAACTAGGCGAATTCTTCGGTTAACTTTTACTAATTTCTCAATTTTTTTTTACATAAATTTTTCGGTTGTCTTTAGTAAATAACATTTAAATTTTTTTAAGAACTTCTTAATCTAATCATTATTCTCAAGTAACATGAATCTATTAACGGTTTGATAAAGAAAACTTCAAAGGAGAAGCTTACTTTATTGCGGAGATTGTTTATAAAAGCATTTTCATGTAAAATTAAAAAAAAAAAACCTAAATAATATTCTGGGCTATTGTTTGCATTGAGTAGCATCTCTATTCCAGCATTTATTAACTTACATATTGACAATCTTAGCTCATTTAGATAATGGTAGAAATTCTTTGTTATCTAGATTATTTTCCTTTCATAAGTCTTCATTCTTTTTGATTTATGATAATACAAAATAGTCTTATATTGTTTTTGAATCAATAGAAACTCAAATATTTTCATAGCTTCCCCTCATAGAAGCTGTGTTATGCAGTGAAGCACAGCTTCGGGTTGCTTTTCAATAACCTATACTTTTCTTCATTGCTTATCTAACTACATTAATAATATTGCAGTGTTGAAATTACGTGTTGTTGTGTTGTATAAAGTTATTAAATATTGTTGTATTAAGTAAATTATTATCTAATTTTGTAAGGCAAATTTCTCAAACGTTTAAATAGATATCTTTACAAAATTATTTCTGTCGTTCCTTTGAAATCTTTACTTTGTTCTAAATCTTTTAATCAAACATATTAAATAAAAATAAGTAAATAAATAAATAAATAATATCTTTTGTATTTATTTAAGACTTATTGTAAATATTTTGTTAATTGTAAAGTATTGTTGGAAAAATAATTGATTCTATTTTCAAGGAAGCTTTTATCAATCGTGTAAAAGATATATTTAAACAAAAGCTTCTAAAAACATATATTTTTGATATCGTATAATTCATCTTCATTACATCAATTAAATTTAACAAATGTTAAATATATACACTTATAATTTTGCATTGTAAGTAAACATTTGCAAATAATGAAGGATTTCCTATACATCTTTAAATACTCTGGTTTCACGGAACCAGTATTAACTAGGTTCTCGTTTTTGTTTCCGTGTGACCATCCAGGGCTCAGGAAACCCCTATCCAAAATCATTCCCAACTCGATATTGCGACCCTCCTTCTGACAACTCGGTTTGGCCAAAAACAAATTCGTTATTTCAACATGGCGTCCTTTCCGTCCACTTCCCGTCAGTGAAAGCAAAATGCAGAAACATTGATTTTAATCGAAATTCGGAGAGACCATAGAAAAGATTTAAGACGGAAAAAACGAAATCGATATATAGGCCTACAGGCAAAAACAAAATTGTAGGCATTCCATAAATGGAAAAAACCCCGCAACCTTTAATATATTTGTCTATATTAAAGCAAGATAGACAATCTTACGAAATAAGTCAGACATTCTAAATTTGTATCAATAAAAGAAATATAAATTAGAATTTCATTCTACTTTGCTTATTTCTGTTGATTTTCTCTCGTAAAGAGAAGCAGGATGATATTTTATCAACTGTAATGAAAAACTTTTTAAACATGGCTATCCCTCTAAGAACACGATTTTTCCTTTTCATCTAAAGTAAGGTCATAACAATGGATCGAAGATGTGTTGCTAACAAGCTGTTGTCTATCCTAACATTACATTAAAGTATCATAATTGTAGCTTTTGAATATATCGCATGAAACATACGCCGAACGGTAAAAGACTTTCTAAAATGTACAGCTGAAACAATAATATTTCAAAATTAACATTTAAGCTATTTACGATAACAAAAAAATAATGATTTCAATGTAATGACTTTAATTAAACTATTGATAAAGTAAATATTAATGTAAAATTAAAATATGTTAAGGTGAAAAATATTAACTAAAGGCCATGTAGGCCGGTGGGTGCGCGATAGGTTCAAGCGATCCTTAACCAACGAGAACAATTAAGGTCGGATGGTCATTCCGACGCTCGCCTGCCTTTAACCTCAAGTAGGATATTTTTTTTTCAAAATTTTTAATAGTTGGCGATTTCAAAGAAAAAGTGGAGAATAAATTTAAACGACTTAGAATTCCATATATTAGAATTGATTTTCACACAGAAGTCTTTGATGATTCAGTAGTTCATATGATACCTTTAAAGTCTCACGACACTAAGTAGCCAACATTCTTGAACTATTCCACAGTCATTCTTTTTTTCCTATTTCATAATTAAAATGAAAATTTACAGAAATAAAATTTGAATACCATACGTCAATCTTAATAGAGGTTATTAACGGTTTCGTAAAAATAATGGAATGTATGATTATAGTTAAAAAAAGCATTTTGCTAATTCGTGCTTTTTTTTTTTTTTTTGTTTAAGCGCTTTTTAATAAGTTATTATTTTGTAAATATTAAAGAAATAATTAATTTCGTTTTGTCACTGATTTAAGGTAATTTCTAAACAAATTTGTCACAGGTTTTATTTTCTGCTGCTTGTGGACACATGAATGAAAATCAACAATTAGTAAATTTCTATAAAATAATATCAATATCTCTCACTTTCTACAACACTTACAAAGAGTAGATTTATTTTCCTGTTTCCCTTCGATAGAAAATGGGATCCATTGACAACCTCATTAATACAAATAACAACCTTATTAATATTTACTTTCGTGACATTAATAACAGGAAATATATCATTGACATAAACAAAACCGCATTGATCATTTGAACTTTAAAACTCTTAACTACCGATATTTCTAAAAATTTCAATATTCAAAATGAAAATATTGTATTAGTATTTCATTAAAAAAATTAAATTATTTTATTTTAACTTTAATACTTATATCGCTACTTAATATATGTTAATATTATAAGACAGTTAAAATATAAATTAAGTTATTTTACTTTAGAAAACAATTTAAGAATATTAGTTCTATGATCAAGATCAATTCGACAATAAAATATCATTGATATCAAGTTATCAAAACATTACGCAAAACATTCGACAAAATAAACCTTGAATCAAAAAGGAAACTAATTAGATATTGGAATTAAAATGATTTAACTAGGAAACCTGCGAACTAATTTTAGCGAAATCAAAGCTTGGAGATTAGGCTTCGTTCATCCATTTTGAAATTGGCCGTAGGTTTTTTTGTTTTGTATTTTCAAAATTATTAATAAGTAAGATTCTGGGTAAAAAGATAAACCCCATTTATGCCAACTCTTTCTTATTTCAGATCTAATAATATTATTTAAAACAATAATTTAATATTGGAAGCTTCTTTAATGTTGCAATGCTTTAGATATAAGATACTGTAGTACAATTAACTGAAATCATTGTTTATTAATTTGTTTGTTTCTTTTTTCTTTTATCTCACTTTAGAAGCTTAATTTTATCTTATTTATATTGTTTTGTTGGAAACTTCTTTATCTCCTTTTTATTTATCTTTATTTGCTTCTAATGGAGACCAGAATATTTCGAAATATTTTGGGCTTTAGTTGGTGTTATCCTTTCTTTTAAACAGGAGAACCTTTGTTTCATTGTTTCAAATCTACTTAGTTTTCAATGTGTTCTCCAGGTAAAATGTAATACGTAAATCATATCTTATTCGTTTTGTAATTCCTAATTTGTTTTCCCAATTTCAGTTTTCTAACATTATAATCTTTCCAAATCTCTTGACTGTAATTTAAAATCTCGGAGATTTTAGAAAACTAATTTAATGAATATATTAAGTTATAAATATTTCTTCTGGCTAACTTCCCTTTCTTTATTATTCAAAATTAAAGTAAATGCTATAGCTTCAAGCTTTAATTATTGTTCTATTTACAAATTACAAAAAAAATAAAAAATAAATTTTAAATTTAAATTATTAAATTATTTATTTGTTATAAAATTTAGGATGATTTCTAAAATAAAATAGTCTTTTATAAGAGAGTCTCTTTTATAAGAGTCAGCATGTATTAGCTTAGTTTATAGTTACTAATTATTTTTTTAAAATTTAATCTAATGTTTACAGCAGCATTGCAATAAACATTAAAACAAGAAAAATTAATATAAAACAAAAAAATTGATTCCTACAAGTTAATTACAAATGATTAGCTGCTTTGGATTCAAGTTACAATTATCGCCCGATGACTGCTCGGCCATTCTCGGCATGGAGCCAAGTTTGAATCCCGGATGTGATATATTTCTTTCGCCTTTAAGTTGTCTGTTTGAAGGATGAGGAAAGTCTTCAATTCTGTTCTCTGTTTTTAACATTGTTTCTGAAGTTGATCTAAAGCAACACAGTTCAGGACAAAGAAAATGATTTCAAATAAGAGAACCAAAAAACAAATTGTAAATATATCGTAAACAAGTTAAAACTATTTGCGATCTTAAATTCAGTATCCGGTTTCAACTAATGAGCTCAAATAGAAAATAAGACGCTTGAATTCTTCTATTTTTACTCAATTAATATCTGCATTATTGATGATTTTTATATTTTCAATGAATTGAATAAAAATATTCAAGTGCAACAACAACAACAAGTAAACAATGATGTTTTTGTTCCTAAATCCTAATTAGAAGCCAACCATATTATGTTTAAGATAAGTTGAGAAATGTTTAAAGCGTGGGAGGTCCTTCCTAATATGGCAATCGATGCTGAACATGAATGGAACTTCTTTTCTTCGGTGCCCTTCCCTTGTTAACTTATAAATGAAAGAAGATCGTCTTCAAGGTCTCATTTAGAATGAAAGTGAAACTATTCTTTCTCTCAACCAATCGTATTTACTGACGAATAATTGGTTCTCTCTTCTGTCTCCACTTCATTCACTCGCTTGTCAACAACAAAGATTAGGTTACCTGCGTCATTGCCCAGGATTTATAATAAAATTTGAATTCATAAAATTAGAGGCAACTTTTAACTTTTCACAACAGTAATTAACAGTTCATTAGGAACAGTTCAAATCTAATTCAAAACTAAAGTTGGTCTAAAAGTTAAAAAAAAAATCTTCAAAATGTTTATGAAACAACATCTGATAATTAGTCAGAATGATAATAAAGTTTAGTAAATAACACTAATTTTTATTTGGAAAGTTGTAAATCTAATGTGTTATTCCTAGTTAATATTCTTTGATATCATTTTATTTGACGTTGTGTCACTTCTAAAAATATATATAAAAACGACATATAAAATATCTTTAGAATAAAAATGTTTTTAATAGCCTTTACAATTAAATTATACAATAATAATTACTTCGTTGCGTAGATGGTGTGCAAAATGCCATTCCGGCATGGTGTAATGCGCAAGGCAGATGGGTTCAAATCCCGGCTTGGGCATGGATGTTTGCTATCATTGCTGTGTTGTCTGCTCGTTCGTCTGTCTGTTCTTTCGCCGTCTATAGCATCTGTGGTTTAGCCCTGTCCTGTGGGTTGGTGACAGGAAGGGCATTCGGCCGTAAAACCCTTGCCACAAACGAATAGGCAGGAAGCGAGACTTGTTCATCAGCGACCCCAAACGGAAAGTGGGAAAAGCTGTAGAAGAAGATGGTGTGCAAAATAGTTTAAAATATATAACAGTGTATAATTCAGAGTTGTCTTTAAGCTTTTATTTTATTTCCAAATTTAGATGACAAGCATTTGAAAATTTTGTTACACATTTAAGAAGATTACTGTTCATTGGAAATCGGTTATGAATAATCTGTTTTTAGAAATTCTAATTTATTCACAGATCGAACAAGAACTATCTGGAAGAAAAACTATCAAGAAAAATTACCAATTATTGTATTATTATGAAGCGTGTTAAGTACAATTAATCGAATTTCTTCTAGGCTCTGAAATCCTGCGATAAAACTGATGAAATAGATCTGATTGTTAGAATTCGTTATATTTTTTAACCTGAAATTCTTAAATTTCCTATTTTATCAAGTTGGTGAAGCTTATCTATAATTTAAAGATTTTATTTTATTATTTAAATGTGAAATTTTGCGTTATTAACTTTAGAATCACAATGGTGATGAAAACTAAAATCTCTATATCTTATATTCTTGTAAATATGTTTTACTTCATCATTTTGTTGTTTTGTTATTAATAGTTGCTTATTATTGTTACGTTTGATGACAAAATATTTATCTTTTTTGAATATTTATTGTTCCCTATTGAATATTAACTCTTCCCAACAGTGTTTAATAAAAAAGATAATTTCAGCCATAGAATAAATCGATTATCATGAAAAAGGAAATAATCCACTACATGTATTGCAACGAGAGGGCGTTGAATCTTCGCAACGTACAACTAACACAGCGCTGATGTATACTTGCATTTGTAACGACTGTATTGCACTCATCGCTATCTATAATAGCATTTTCATCGTTCATACCGAGAACTGTTGAAGATTTTAAAACTCCACCTGTTGTGAATGAGAGTTGCTCGTTGATAAGAAAAGTTGAGTGCCAGTAGAATTCAAATCACAAGGCGGTTTAGGATCTACTACACAAAACAATAAATAACACGACTAATCTTCGATAAGCCCAGCAATCCGAATATCATTGCTGTCGTTTACCTATAGGGATATGGCATTTTGTTTTATTCACATATTTCGCTGTTAGGGTTACTCTACAACTATTCCGATCGTTTTATACAGATTTTGAATTAAATAATTCTTCCAAGTTTACCCATTATTTTGTTTATCGTTTTTTAAATCACTAATTGAGATTGTTTTCCCAGTTCACCGTGGTAGCTTTTGTTGCCGTTGATGTATTTTTGTTTAATTATTTTTGTCAATCTTTAGGACGGAGAGTTTTCAAAAACTATTTACGACGCATGTGTTACCGGAAGTCAAATAGTAAAGCGCTTGAGGGAGCGGGGTTCAATTCCCGACCTGGTTGAATTCTCCTCCGGACGATCCTAGGTTTCCCTGGCTTTCTGAAGAATGGGTATTGGGTTTCTTTCCCGGGGGATCAAAGAGAATGGGCGTTATGCTGACCACCCAACTTCAACTTATCCCCGTTGGTCAAGAAACGATCGGAAGAGACTAAATAGGCCTGTAGTGATATACTTTAACACATTTGGATATCACAAGTTGTTCAATAATTTATTGCTTTTCCTTGAATATATATTATTGTAATGTACAAATACCATAATTATATGTGTATGCTAATCTTTATCACAACTATATCATTAGTACACATGAGGTGAACACGTTTTTCCTCCTAATAAGCCAAGTGTTTTATTTTAATTTTATTTTATTAGAAAAAAGAAAAGAAGTGATTCTAGCTTATTACATTTAGTTAAGTCTGATAAGTAATTTACTCTGTTACTTCTTCAATTCATGAAAATATTCGCGTAATTTTTAGTATTTTAATTCTAACTTAAAATATAATCTATCCGTAAAATATACCTGATGATCCTGTTTGAATTTAAATTTAAAAATAAAAGTATTTTTGATAAAAAAAAAATTAATAATTTACATCCTATTTAAGAAAAAAATTTCGTTTGTTCGAAAGGATTAAAAAAACTGCATTTGTTTATTTAGAAAAATCAACAATACTTTGTAGTCAAATAATACTCACAGAAGGTAAAACGTCTTTTTAATTCTGTCAGAAATCTTCTTGTATTAGAGAAGGCTCTTTATGTAGGAAGGATCTTATATTCAAGCTTTGAGACAATATTAAAATAACTAAAATATTGTAGTATTTACCAACTTATGAAATCAATACCATTTTTATTATTTCTTAGTTTTATATTTAAAAATAAAAAACATCCTTCTTTGTTATAAAAATAAAAAAAGGCATGGAGAAAATTTTAAAAAAAAGGTTTGAATGGTTGTATTTTTGCCTTTAGCGTAATAAGAAAAGTAATATATAAGTAAATTTGAAGAATTTCTTAATAACCTAACCATTGTGTGTTTATCGTGTCACTTGTTGCTTTAACATGTTTAATACTACTTACCTGCTCTTTTCTTTGTTTTCTTTATTTCCCAAATTCAAATTAATCCAAGAAGATAAAACAGTAGCACTCACAGACTAGTGAACTCAAACTCATTACTACATCTTAAGACATATTTTAATTATAACTATAAGGGAAAATGTTCTAAAATAAAACAAGCAAAGTTTAATTGGCTGAGTTTATTTGGAGTTTAGGAAGAAAACCAACTGGATAAACTAAGTATAATTAGACTCATTTAGCGTAGAAGTAAAAATTCTTCGAAATTAAGAGATTCTGCAAATAAAGGAGCCTAGGAAAAAGGACATTCGTTGATTTTGCAACTGTGTTTGCGTATCAAAGAAACATTGCTATTTCTTTGACGTGATTCCTTTATTAGTGGCAAGTTAATGAATCTTATTACAATTAGCAGAACTGAAAGGAAAGTATTTGAAAGACATCAACAACAGTATTAATCGTAGTTAAAAATCTTTATAGGAGTTTCAATTTTTTTTCAATTTTTTTCTAATAAATTTAGTTGTGGAATGACAAAGAATAGTTCTTTTTTTTTTTTTAATTTCTTCATTTATGTCTTCGCTAAAAATTTTATTCGTCACTTTTCCTTTTTTAATACCAACATATTCCCTTCGTTAGACCAAAGTAAAAACATACAAGAAAGAATCTCTTTGAGATAAAGGGAGAAAGGAATTTGGAATTGGCAGTGATTTGCTCTCCATATGGGCTAAGTTATTTCCTGATTTTCTGTTTTTATCGATTACATTTTTATAATCAATTGTAATGATTCTTGAATTAAAGAAACAAATTTGACGTGCAGAAAAATTATGAATTAACCAAGGCTACACATGAATAAATATTCACACTTTGGTGATGATGAGCCCCCAGAAAGACGAAACGGGCGTTCCCGGTTCCCTCTGATGATAAACTCAAAGGCAGCATTCATGTGCAGCGTTGGTTTTTGATTATTCGTTTCTTGAATAATTTTGTTAATTATTATTAAACTTTGGCATCCTATATTTACTTTTTTAATGTTTTATTGCCATATCTTAGTTCTATTGTTTCATTGTTACATCAAAGAATGTTAATTCATAAAATAGTTCAAACAGGTTTCGGTGAAGTTATTAAACTATATTATTTATATATTATATCGATATTTTCATTCGTAACATTTGTATTACAGAATTATAATTCTGTATTTGTAATTTACAATTTACAATTAACATTTATATTTACAATTATATTACAGAAGTTGTGTTTCAAAATAATTAAAGCATTTCAAAAATAAAATAAAATAAAATTACTATCGCTGTAACCTATCACTTTATGTAAAATTTAAGGCATTTCCTTTGGAAACTCTGTTAGTCTTGCTTCGAATCCCAGGTGAGATAAAGTTTAACCCTCATGTTATCCGTCCAAAGACTGAAGAATCGTTCCTTTGCAATCTCTTCTACGGCTATTTCTCTGTAGACTTATTATTATTCCTGGCTCAACTTAGCCTCAGTTTCTTAAGTCTGTATTGGAATAACAATAAAAGCAATAACTTAACTATAAACAACTTAAAATAAAAAAACCTCATTTTGAAAGAGTTTGTTATAATTTCTAGAAATATTTATTTATTCAGAAATATTTATTTCTGAATAATAATAATTCATTTGTGTAACTAATTCACGAGATGTTTACTGAATGATTTTTTGTTTAATGAATCTTTCATTTCGGAATTCCACTTTTATATGGGTTTTTGACATTTTCCTGCTTAGTAGCTGATCGTAAAAGAGTGTCGGGCATCATTTTAATATTGGTGATTCAGTGTGTTTGAAGCATTTGCCTCTGTATTCTGGCAATTTTCAACTTTCAATTTTTTCGTTTTATTAGACCAATCTCTATTGCCCATTAGTATAAATGATAATGTACACATGTTATTAATCTTTATATACATTCTCAAGTGAAAAAAAAAAAAAAAAAAAAAAAAACCCGCTAAATTCCACGTTTCGGTGCATCTGGAACTTATCTCGCAGTACAATTGAAGCCCTTTTATAGGGTTTGATATTTTAAATGTTCTCCAATTATAACTATTTATTAATACATGATGTAGAATCATGAGATTCTAGTTGCATTAAAAAAGACTATACATAAATAAGGAGAAAACATGCCTTTGAGTTTGTCTTTGAGGGAATTGAGAACGGCCGTTTCGTCCTTTTTATGGACTCATCAGCCCGATTTACCCTCCCTTGATGATAAGCCCAGAATGACGGGAAAATGAATATTTCTGCCATTACATTCATTTATTTTCTTATTAAAAGAATATTGTTTTAATAAAATGAGTCACGTTTATTTCAATTGGCTCATTAGGGTGACCAGATTTTTCCAACATCAATTCGAAAAACTACTTTAACAAACAACCAAGAAAAAAAAAAAAAAAAAAAAAAAAAAACTGACTTTCTTGATTATGTACAAAATCCGGGACATTTATCCGTGAGATATATAGATGCGAGGCACTGCACTAAAATCCAGGACGTCCGATCCCTCTATTTATTCTGTATTAAGCATAATAAAGAACTTTAAAAAAAAAACCCTACACTCTATAGCAGATTTAAAAACGATCATTTTTTGGGGGGCAAAATGAAAATAATTGAGATTTCCACTCCCTTTAATTGTTTTTTGTTATCTCAGCTTCCAGCCCTGATTTAATAAAAATGTGTAGATTCGAAGTAATGAAATAAAGAAACGTAATTATTAACATAAACAAAGATAAGAAACAAAAGAGCAGCACTTAAATTAATTGGAAATTGCCTTTCCGATTCAATTATTAGGAGAGGAGTTGGGTACGGCCGTTTCGTTCTTCAACGGACTCTTCAGCCCAACCCTGCCTCTCCCGATAAAAGACTCGGAAAAGGCACAATGTTAACCAATTTCGCAGCACGTTAAACTTTTGTTATTAAACGTAGTTATTATTTACGGTTTTTATTCAAGAGATCATCCAATTTAGAAGTAATATAAGGTAACAAAAAAAAATAATAATTCTTTGTAAAACCGAAATAATTAATAATACGAGTCGTCGTAATAATAATAATAATAATAATAATAATAATAATACATTTTCTACCAGAGAACAATGTATCTCAATGCAACTCTTTTAAGATTAAATCGACTAAAAATAGTCAGAAACAGAATTAAACTATTACTATTACTCTAATAATAATACTTAAAAATTAAATTACATTATTATTGCAAAAGACTTCCTAATTCTGATTTTTTTTTTCTTTTTTATATTTTTGAAAATTAAATACGTATCTGTGAATTAATGAAGTAAGAATTTGAAGGTGAGAGAATAGAAGATTTGTCTTTTTGTAGTATTTAAAACCAAAGACTGTGAACCAGGAAGTTTAATGTTATTTGTCTTTTTTATCTTGTAATGGTAGTGGATCATTTGGTTTCCATCAAAACTTCATTACTAACGAAAGCGGAAAAAAAAAACTTATTCCTTTGCAGCCAATCCGCTTTTTTTTTTATGTAGCGTCTGTGATTTGGTGGAGATTCTCGTCTGTTCAAAGGACGTGATTGGATCTTGTTACAAAATAAATCTCTTCTTTAAAGTACCATTATTCAGAACTGATTTTGCCCTTTTTATTTTTGAGTGGGCAAAAAAATAAAAAAATACGTAACAAAATGTAACATTTTGTTGTCGCGATTTATCTCAACACTTGTGTGGGAGCTCAGAAATGAAATTTGCAAATGAAAAGTTAGAAAATTCAATTGTATATGAAAGAATAAATAATTCGTCTTAGTTTAAATTGAATTCTGCGATGTTTAATACATTTCAATTTATTTTTTTTAAATTATTGAAATTAATAGAAAGTTTTTGTTCTAATAAATTAATTTATGAATAAAAAGTCAAGTCAAATTATAATTTGAAATTTTTAAAATAATCTCGGAGAACTAATGAAAAGTAACTGAAATATTTGTATTTCAAATTTGAAATAAAAATTATTATAAACTGAAGAGTTCCTTTGCACTTCAAACATCAAAATGTATATATTCAGATATTTAAGTGTATTTATTTAGCAACTGATACATTTATAAAGTCGGAGAGAAATTGATAGTTTCTGGAAATTCCTGCTATTAATGTACTTGACTATTTTTATTTATTCAGAACAAATCATTTAAAGTAAATTCAAAAACTTAACCATACAATTTGAATTTTTTAAAATTATTTTTTTTTTATATTTTTATAACTTTTTTAAAGTTTTTATTTTTTACTTATTTTAGATTTTTAATTTTATTTTTTATTTCTTTTTGTTTTATATTTCAATCTAAAAAAAATCTAAATATTTATTTTTTTATTATATTAAGGCAAACATCAAATTCATAATTTTCTAAATAATAAGAATTTAATTATAAGATATCTTGTATTTAATTTCATAAAAGTTTTCAAAAACATTTTTTTTAGTCAAAAATTAAGTGTAAAGTTTAAATAAAATGTAATTAAAACTTGAGAATTTGAAAAACTTATAAAACTTAAAAATTTCAAAAAAATATTTATATGATTATATTTTTGAATTTAATTTGAATGAATATGTTCTGAATATATTGTATGTCTAAAATTAAAAAAAGAAAGTCCATTAGTTATAAGTTTCTATATAAGTTATGTGTACGTAATACTTTCCCCACTGATTCTGAATAAAATATCAGTAACATTATCTACCTAAAAACGATCCTATCTATTAATTTCCATTAAACAGTCTGTATTTTTCACGAATAGCAAAACTTTAAATCTCAATAAAAAATAATAAAACTAGCAATTTCCATGTTATTTTCGAAACTGGTATTTCACTCGTTGTTTCTTATAATTTTATAATTTGCAATGAATCTATCTTATATAATTCAAAGTTACAGCTTCAATGTAAAAAGCAAGCATCGTCATTCATTCAATAAAATATTCATCTAGAATTTGCATCCAAAGAGAATGAAAACGACAAAATACAATTATAAAGTTTTAAGGAACTGAAATCACAAGTAAAACCTATCCTTCAACCAATTACTTTATATATTTTAGTTAATCTTCTCACTACAACTCATCTTCAACAGATTCTATGTACCTGTACTTGTTGGGGGGGGGGGTGATGGTGTTCAATTTACTTTCATTTTTTTTGGTGTTTGGCTGAAGTGGTCTTACTTTATTAACCTGTTTGGTTTAATTTATTGAAAAGTTTTTAATTACAACCTGAAATTTTAGTGAGAAACAACCATCTGACGTGTTTCATTAGACCATATCGAGTGGGTTTTCAGTTACCCTGACAAATTCATTAAAAGACTACATATGATAAAAATAAAGTAATTAACGAAGGTCGTTATCGAATTCTCCTAATCTGATTTAGATCCGCCTCAGGACATTCACCGGGAAATTGGATGTCTTTATTTTTTTCTGTTCCTCTTTCTTCAGGATTTTCACTTCAAGGACATGAGTTGTCGTCACTCGGAAACTTCTTTCAATCAACAGATCATTGGTTATTTTGGGAAATGCGGACTTAAGTCTATTGGGATCATGACCTGTTCAGCTTAAGCTCATCCGGGTTCTAAGAAAACGATTTTAAGTCCAATCTCTTTGTAAAAGAGTTGCTTCTTTTAAGCAGGACAGTAAAAATACGTCAGACATTAATGTTGTGGAAAAGTTAAAACTTAATAGAAAATAACGACAAAAAAGTGATTTAAATTCATGTTTTTCTTTTAAACCAAAGCATTAGAAAAAAGCTTTTCTTTATTTTACTTACTCACACAAGAATTGTTATGAACTATATTTTCTTATAATTCGACATATATTTAATAGAATAGCTATGTTTGCATGGGGGAAGGGGTTAAGGACTTTTGAGTTACTTTCAATGACTTCCAAGCAGTGAAATAAATCCTGTAGCTCAGGTTAATTTTTGAAGATCAAGTTAAAATAAACGTTTGTTAGGTTTTGAAATTTTGTTTTCTTTTTGTTATGCTGAGATTCTTATTATTATTTATAGTAACATCAACGAAAATTACTCTTCTGTCTTGTTTATTAGTTACTACGATATCAGATCTATGGCTTGAACTGTTTTATCTGTAAGTATTGTATAGTCCCAATATAATTTGTACTTATAATTTTCCAAAAAGCGTTATGGAATATATTTATAATATTATAACAAGGCTTGGATTCAGTTGTAAGTTCAAACTTCTACCACAGCGCTTGATGCTCCTACCTGCTACATTATCAAGTCTTACTTCGTATTCTGTATAAAGCATAAACAGACCAATCAGATTTGATTTGGTCAACTGTCTCTGTTGTGATTTGATATTATCTATAATTTTTATCTGTAGTATCTGATTTGGTAGTATGTTTTTTTTATAATAAAGGTAGTGATTGGCGCAGCTTAGCCACAGCTGCTTTTGCGCCATTAAAACCCAACCAACAACAACAAGGTAGTGATCATATGAAATTCATAATAGATATTATGAGCCCTTCAGTTTCAGGAAGATTCTTGATGTTCTCAACCGTAAGTGCGACTCTTTTCTGCCAACCATTGGATCCATAAATTCCTTATGAAAAATTCCTTATAACCTTTCTGGTTAAGAATTGTGAGTTTTTCTTCATCTTTGATAATTTTGACCAGCGTCACTTTACCACTAAGATTCAAAGATACACAGGCCATATCTGTTTTCATCAGTTTCTTCATTTTCGCGGAGTTTTAGGAGCGGAAATTAATTCCATTTTTTCAGACTGATGGTTACATTTTGTCCATTTTATATAATTTCAAAACCTGATTTAACCACTGAAGTGAATTTTAAACCCTTTTAAAGTCCATTTAAGAATAAAGATTTCATTTTTTTTCTGGCGTCTGTTCCATGATATTACTATCTATTATCAGTTACACTTTAAAACCATGAGAATTACTACTTTTATCATTTTTTTTTATTCTGCTGCTTTGATTACAATTAATGTAAACATTTTTTTTATTTATATCTTCTAAACAGTTTTAGAAAGTTTTGCTGTTCTTTACTTGTTATTTACTTTGTTTGTGAAAGAATTTTTGCTTTTGCTAAGTTTTCAAAGAAAATCGATCATAAAGTAATCATTATTAGCAAGAGATGCAGATGATTCAGTACATTTAACCACAGACGTCAGCTACGAGATAACTCGTAAGTTTTTTTGGAGGGGTGGAAACAAAACAAAACTTTTTTGTTATTTTTTGTTAAAAAAAGTAAAATAAGTAAAGAAAATGTCGTCCGGAACCAATTTTTTCCTATAATAGTCATTTGTTGCAGTCAACTTGTTAATTGAACAAATGAGTCAGATAAAAGGATTTTTTATTGTAAAATCGTAAATTGTAAATTCTAATATAATTTTTCAGATTACTTTTCTGAAAATTAAAAATTTGCGCAGAATTGTGGAATTTCTAAGTGATACAATAGTTTTATTTATAGAAATAGTTGGAGTTTTAAATTTAGTTGAGGAAATGACGTCATTCATTTGAGGATTTCAATCTATTATTAACTGGACTTGATCGGATTGAGTGAATATTTCCGGGTTCGGTTTTATCTAACACACATCACAAGTAAAAGACCGAAATAAAAAAAAAATAAAAAAAACTATTGTTTACCATAACTATTAAAACAAAGTTTTTATTATATTTATTTATTATGATAAAATATTTCGTTCTTCAAAACTCTGTTAATTATACAAAAATTTAAATTTCGATAAAAATATCTATTTGCGAATTATAGTCATAATCAAAATTTTGTAAACAGATGAAAAATCTGACAAAAATATCGAAGCGCAATGAAATAAGCATCCAATTGGAATGAAACTTTGTAATTGCCATTTGAAATTGTAAAGAATTGGAATTGATTCAATTTCGTAGTAAAAAAAAAATATGGAATAACAGCAGCATCTTTGTAACATTATTAGTACTGTGTTGAATCACCTCTGGCTGTGCAAGCGGATATGCTACGTGATATAGTGTGAAAAAAAAATCCTATTGTTGTCTTGCGGCACATCATGCCAAACTTGCTGCAGCTCCAAATGCTGGCTTTTCGATGATACATATCTAGGGCTCTATGACATAAAGGCCTAAGTGACATTTTTGTAAAAATTGAGTTACATGTCTTAAGTGAAATCCGAGAACCATATCTTTCATATGAAAAAGAGACCTAACTGAAAATTTCATTGCAACTGGTAGAATTCTGCTTCCATAAAAAGCTACTTCCATAGAACTGCAAGGCAATACAAACATAAAACCCTTAATAACTCGGAATGGAGATTTTGTCACTTAGGCCTTTATGTCATAGAGCCCTCGATATAGTGATACATGGAGTCCTTGTCAGTCTGAAAACCTGGCTGGCCAAGGAAGAGTTGAATTGTTTGGAGGCATTGCTGGATGTGGAAATACGTTATCCAGTTGGCAAATTGCTCCTGATACGCGTGACTGAAGAAAGCGTTCAATTTGACTGAAATTCCGCGTGCAATTATCTTCCCATTAGATATGCAAATGATTAATGTTTAATTATCAAGAAACGTCACCATAGCCCAATGGCTCAATGCCTTCGTCCCCAACACCTCGCCTTCGTCCTCAAAACCCTATAAGCAATTGTAGGACTTCGAGAGAAGCCTCATTGTGGGATTGCGAGATGATGGCTGGTCTATCGCTTTCCATCTGCGTCTAGTGACAACTTGTGGGAAGCTCCTGGAATCAATGATTGAGTGAGGACACTTCATTCACATCGACAAAGTTTGGAATGTTTAGTAGTACCAACGCGGAGACAATCAGTTTGCTGTGAGGCAAGCTCTAACTGACAGCTTATTCTCCACCACTCACAAGGGAAGTGCGTGACCTCGAACGCTGCGAATCATACGAAAATGTGATTACAATATAAATCGCTCATGTCAAAAACAGTGGTAAGAGTCATTCCCGTGCAAAATTGAGCTGTTGTCTGCTAGCGCCATCCGACGGTGGCATGTTGTACTTTCACTAACAAGTACTTAATCTCAATATATTGCACCGAAGACAACAAAATATTACTAACCTCTTGATGTGTACTTCTTTACGCACTATAAGCTCTACATGAGAAAGATCGTTGATTTTGTAAGACTACAATGTGAAAAACCACAAGTAAAGTTACACGATCGTCACTATCAGGTCAGTAGGAAACGTTTGTTGTTCAGATAGCGGAATTTTTTTAAGCAGAGGGAAATATAGCAATATAGTCACGACATTGAAATATGTGTGGTTTTGGTCCTATTATATCGATATTTTGTTTCTTCGCGTTACCAATGTTCCTCTCTTGGACCTTCAAGAGGTGATCATTCAAATATCTCTCGTGGTAAGACGTGCAGTTTTTCATGAGAATGACTCACACCACTGTTTTTGGGATGAGCGATTTATATTCTAATCACATTTTCGTGTGGTTCTCAGCGCTCGAGGTCATGCACTTCCCTTGTGAGTGGTGGAGAATAAGCTGTCGGAACAGTTAGAGCTTGCCTCACAGCAAACTGATTGTCTCCGCGTTGTTACTATTAAACATTCCAGACCTTGGCGATTTGAATGGAGTGCCTTCACTCAATCACTGATTCCAGCAGCTTCCCACAAGCGGTCACTAGATGCAGATGGAAAGCGATAGACCAGCCAGCATCTCGCAATTCTACAATGAGGCTTCTCTCGAAGTCCTGCAATTGCTTGTAGGGTTTTGAGCGCGAATGCGAGGCGTTACTGATGACGTGAATGCAACAGTTCCACGAAGTACAAAATGTCTTGCAAAATTATGATGGCCCTTCTATGAACCAAAAGGTGCAAATTTCCATTGAGCCATTGGGCTATGGTGACGTTTCTTGATAACTAAACATTAATCATTTGCATATCTAATGGGAAGATAATTGCACGCGGAATTTCAGTCAAATTGAACGCTTCCTTCAGGGTCAAACAGTGTAGAAGGAAGAAACTATTACCTTTTTTTTAAAGAAAAAAATAAAATTTGATTTTTTATTAATTAGTTTAATGAAAAATGAATTTAGATCTAAATAACAAAATATTCAGTAAAATAAATGTCAAAGTAGTTTAAGCAAAACAACTTCTTTGTTCGTTTAGTTAAAAAGTTAAAGTGCTCCCTTCGATAGGCTAATATAAGCCTGTGGAAGGCAGGCTCCCGCAGCTTTTGTTCGTTTATATTTGGTAAATAACTTATGTTATTTTATTCCCTTGGAATAAATAGTTAATGAATGTCAGTTAAATTGCTGAATATTACTTACATTGACTAGACTACAAAGTTTTTATTCTTTTTAATAAAACTGCAGGACATTGAGTCTGATCTCATTTCATTATAAAGCCATTGTTCTTACAGTGAAGAAGTCCAACAAACTGAAAAGTCATTTTACATTCTTATCAAGAGAGAGCGTTATAATTTTTTTGGTTACTTTAATTAAATATCCAAATTGTTTCTAATAGAAATATCTAAGATCTAAATATCTAATAGAAAACGTGTGAGTTGAGATTAAGAATTTATTTACAGTTAGAATTAGTAGGATAATAATTATTTCGAAAACATATTAATAAACATATAGCAAAAAATAGCTGTCTTCATTATAAAAATAAATAAAGTAGAGAATTAAATCTTTACTTCAGTCATATTTCTTGCGAATTCTCATTTTATGAGGAATCAGGAAACGTCCAGGGGAAAAAATAAATGAAACCTTTAATGTTGCTTCAGTTTAGATAAAATTAATAAGATAAAATGTTTAAGGTATTGACTAACCATCCGCACACACACACACACACAGACACACGATGCAATAACAATATGTATAGAAGGATTACAAATAAAATTCAATGTGAAACTTGTTACCAAAGAATCAGGAAGATGTAAATGAATACAGAACATACTGGATACATCAGGAGAGAAGGAAAAGAAAAGTCTGGCGTAACAAAGCTTTTAAATAATCATCACGACCTTAACTTAGCAACAGTAATTGAAAGAAACAATGATTCAAAGAAAAGGAAAATTATAGAAGCCATAAACATTCAAAATTTGCCAATTATTGATAAAAATAAAGTGGATTACTATTACTCCTGTTTACGACATTCAAAACGAGACCTAACAGTGTAATTTTCTCAAAAGATGATAAAATGGAGAAGATGGAGTTAAACTATTTTTTATTTTGAAACGCCGCCACTAAAATAGTAAGGTATCATCTTTTAACAAACAAAAAAATAAGAAATCGTTACATTTCTGTTACTGCTGCTTGAAATTTTTTCTTTAACGTTTTTGCTTAATTTAATTAAAAATTATTCCATTATTTCGTTATGTAATGCGAAACATTTTCCAGCACTGTCTATAACTACATAAAAACAAGATTGTAAAAATATATATTTCTGAGAAGGAATTGCAGGTAATAATTGGAAATATGAAGTAAAATGAAATCCTATTATCTATAAATTGAAAGACACAATTTCCTTCTATAGCTTTCCAACAGAACTAAACAATTTAGATGATTTGAATAGACATTAAAAATATCCATTTCTGAATCAAATATAGTAATTGCTAGTTAAATTGTGTTCTTAAGATTCTACAAAAAAGAGACCAAAAATATCGTAAAAATAAAAAATTCGTCAATAATTTTGTATCTTTATAGAATTGATTTCCCTTATTTTTATCAATTACTAAAATGCAAACATTTTTGCCATTTATTATTGTATCTATTTGTTTCCCAGAATAGTCCAGAACGCCATTTATTTCGATATTTTTGCTACAGAAAGCTATTCGGAAGTCACTAGTATGATGACTGGACTCTTTTAGCTTCCACCACTGCTCGTCTCCAGAACTACGGGACGGAGGGCTACTGAATCTTCTAAACGCAGTTGATTATCCATTGAAAAACAAGCCTTATCTAGGGAGTGGAGGGGACTTTCCTAGCAGCAAGGTCACGGGCCAATGGCACTGTGTCTTTAGATGGTCAGCTACATCCTGGCGAATAATCAAAACGGGGGCACCAGTATCCTTAAGGGCTGTAAATTCTTGGTGGTTTAATGAAATCCTGGCTTCATTGCTACTGCTCACTTTAGCCCTGAAGAGCGTCGGAGTATTTTTTATTCATTTCGCTCAGCTTAATTCATTTCGGTTATTCATTTCACTCAGTTTAGTTGAGCGAAAGTCAGGAGTTAGCAGGGGGAGGGGGGGCGATGGAAATCTTTCTTTTTCAGGCACAAGGGAATGGAAAAGGCGGCAATTCTTCGTCATGTCATGATGATGCAAGATTCTGACTAAATAGCTCTGTCTGTTGTTTCTATCACAAGGTCTGCGGTTCTACTTTGTCAACGTAGGAAATATTTTCTTAATCCTGCATCTGAGACAGACAGGTGTTCGATCTGATAGACGTCACTGGTCAGCTCTTTTTATTGCATTTCATCTATTGGAAGATTCCGATCACTGAATCGGGCATCGCGATTGCTGAATAAGACGCTGGAAACTGTTTTGGTGGGCTTCTAGTCGCTGGAATCGTGCCTGGACTTTCCTAGGTCATGATGAAATTGTTTACACAAGACCATATTTCTTCCTGAATAACTTCTCTTCTGGGTCATTCTGAAATTAAGGGGAATTTCCGTACAAGAAAAAAAAAAAAAAATCTAGAGAAAAATAATTATTAATATTTTTTTAAATGACCAATAACAAACTAAATACATGTACACCCTTTGTAGAGGTCAAGAATAAATATTTTACCAGAAAAAAATAGTTTACAATTTTGCCAACCATGGAGGTTACGTTCGCTTCCATGGAGATTAGGAAAAAATATAGTTTTTAAATTAAACCAGCTGAATATTGCAAAAATAACAATTAATAAACTGTGGTAAATATTTAATGAGTAAACAACAAATGAATTTTAGTTGTTCTTTGAGTGTTAAATTTTTAAATGAAATAGGTATCAACTTGCCAGAAATAGGCCTGATTATGAAATAAATTTTAATACAATCCATATTACTAAAGTGGAATAATATATTAAAAGTATGTTTTGTTAAAATAAATCTTCCTTCAATAGTCTATTAGGCTTTAAATTGTATTAAGTGTAACTCCCATAGATAGAAGTAACCACCATGGATGAAGTTATCCATGGGAGTTACATCCATGGAGGTTACACTTAGCTATTTAGTGACATGTAGTTCATAACCTATAAATCCATAGATCCAGAGCTTATGTTTTCTGATAGATAACAGGTATTTCCAAAATAAACAATTAAAATTAAAGTTTTAACATATGCCATACAACATTTGTTGAACCCATGGAGGTTACAAAGAGAAAAAGAACGCATCTGGAAATAAAGGCAATCCGGTCTTTTAACAGCAAACAACAAACATGAGATCCAAATAATCAACAGATTAGTCAAGATCGCTGCCTTCTCCTTCAATACAGCTCTACCAGTAAACAGTGTTGTTGCCCAGTGAGCATTTTCAGAACTTTTATCGATGTTCCATGGTGGTTACATCCAACCCCGTGGACAACTTTTGAGTTAAAATTAGGCTATTTAAATATTTTATGTTTAAAATGTTAGTTGGTGTAGAGTTTAATTTATCTAATTTTTTATTGTTATTGAGTTTTTTTTTTTGAAAAATTTAATAATATTTTTCGATAAAACACTTGTTAATGTTGAAAAAACAGGGGTGGGGACATTCCACGGAGGTTACATTTCGTATACTTCTCAGAGTTTTACTTTTAAATATAAAATTATTTTCATAAAATAATATTGGGATCTTTTTAAATACAATCTTGTTTCATTTATAAAAATTATCAAGCTTATATAAATCAGTTTTTTAAGATAGAAACTTAGGGGGGACAGAAAATTCCACTTAATTTCAGAATGGCTCTTCTATGATTATCAACGAACTGACTATTTAGCAGAGTGGCCAACAACCGAAATTCTTAATGGCAAAATTTAACGTGCGTAATACATATACAACAAGAAACGTAAGGATAAAAACGCACTTTTGAGCTATTTTTGAAAATTTCGTACCGGGAATCCAAGACAGACCGTTTCGAGGTTCATACCTTTCATGATTTGGATTCTCCCAGTACTCATAGCTCAGTGTAATCCAAAGAAACGTAAACCAAAGACAAGATAAACAAAACAATGGCCCTTGAATTAAAAAAACATCAAAAAACAATTTAAGAATAAAAAGGCAATAAAATTATTAATCCCTGCTAACTGAACGCTGAGACTATGAACGATTAATTTGTAAAGCAAACATATGCATAAAAAAAGCAATCCCACAAACAGGCCTTGCAGGCCCACGGGAGGTACGTCTCCCAGCGTTTCTTGACCAACGGAACTAGAATGAGGTCGGGAGGTCAGCCCGACGCCCGCCCGCCTTTAACTCCCGGGAAAGAAACCCGATACCCATTCTACAGTGGGCTGGGTAGACCCTAAGACCCGTTTGGAGGAGAATGGAGCGTGGAAAAATTCCCGCCCTCCGACTAGGCCGAGAATCGATCCCGTCACCTCCAAGCGCCCTTACCCACTATCGGGCCCACGCGTAATACATGTACAACAACGTAAGGATAAAAACGCACATTCATAGTTTTTAAGCCAATCTTTCGGATCTTGTCTTGGTTCATCATTGAAGATCAACATTTCGCTGAAAGAGAAAGAATCACACATTAGGATTTGCGTATGTAAAACTGGTAAGATGTTCATTCATGTTGTCTTTATTGGAAATTTCTTCTCTTTTTTTTTATTCGTAGATATCCGGCGCTTCCACCAAATTTTACTCCGAGTTGTCACGAGGTACGATACTTCTGGAAACTTATCTTTATTGTAGGCTGAAAGTTTATACATTACATTGCTTGTCCTGAGCTATTGTATATACGTACAATAAATTCAGGAACTGATGTAACAGACAAAAGAAGCTCGAAACTTCGAGAATAATCTAGAAAACTCTAGAATAATGTAAAAAAAAAAAAAATACCTTAAACACAAAAGAAAAAGTGATCTAACCTAATCGATTTGAACTTGGAACCCTTGACTCGGGAGTCAACCATTTTCAAATTAAAATTAAAATATTATTACATTTCATTTGAGAATATTGTTATCCGAGCAAGAATGTTTGCAATTTTCCATGTAGTGAAAAATGTATATTTTTCTTCTATCTCGCGATCTTTATCTTAACTTTTAATATCTAGAAGAATTTACTTGGATTTTTCGTTTAAAACTTTTAGACCCATCTTTGATCATTTGACCAAACGCTTAGTTTGATAGATTTAAGACCCAATTCTTAATAAAAACGATCTAATCTCTTCCATAAAAGTTTTCTCTTCGAAACCGTTTCATTTTGTTTTGCAATATTAGCTCAAAATTTTCGGTATTTTAATGGAATTGTATCTCCATTTGTATTTAAAGAAAGAGCATAAATTAAAAAAAAAAAGTGTTTCTTATTCCGTATAAAAATTATTAAAATTTCTTCATACGAACAGTTGTTTGTTTCGTTATTTTAATCTTTTCAATGTAGTTTTTCTTCTCGGATTTATTCTTCCTTTTGGCTCAGTTACTGTCGTCAATTCGTCAGTGTCTTCCTTAAACCTTGTCTCAAGGCTTTGATTCACTTCAAAATAGAATGGATTCTTCTTATCTTTACTTTCGCAGTTGGTTTTCACAGAAGATTCTTAATTTCATTAAGGTTTGCTTATATTAATTTCACCAGGATTGCGAAAAATTCTTGTTTCTGGTTATAATAGACATGCATCCGTATTAAGATTTATATAATTGCAATATATTCAGAACAGAATGAATTACTGTTAATAATAAACTATTTTTATATCGAAGATAATGTAAGTAAATAAACGATAATTAAAAGTTTGAAATTTAATATTGTAACATGTGGTTTTATATTTGCTTGATAGTCCTACTAGTATCTTAGAAGGTCAGACTTTCTTTTTCTTACCTTTTACGATGATGACAAAGAACCAAAAGCTGTGATCAAGATAACTGTTTATTTGTTTATTCTGCAAAATAAAAGATTTGGGTTTAGATCCTACAGGGGTTTGGTATGTTTGGGAACAGGGATGGCGCTACAACAAGGCGAATAAGCGGCCGCCTAGGGCCTCGCGCTCGTTCTCTATGGGTTTTTTTTTTTATAATAACAGTATATAAATCAATATTTTTAAAAGCATTGATTCTGTGAAATAAGTTTGAACAATAAACCCGATGCCTTAACCTTTGAAACAGGCCTTCTTTCTTTTGAAACAGTCGTCAACAATTCCTTGCCCTTCAGGAAGGACCTCAAACACAAGTTTTGCCTAAGGCCTCTTAGCCCCGCCACCGTTTGGGTATAAATAGTAGAACCTGCCAAAATAGTTCTGAAATTTGGTTCCAACTGAATTCTAATAATCTTCTCTGCAAAACTGTTTTCATTTATTTCCCTTGATTTGGAGTCTGTCTTTATTCTCTACTTTTTGTTGTAGCCAAAGACTTTTGATCGAAATATTTTGAATTTTTTTCAACCAACTGTTTTCTGACAACTTGGTTTTTGTTTTGATCTTTTCGTTATGATTAATTTTTTATACGATCTGATTATTTCTTGCTGATATTTTGTAATAACTATATTTTGTTCTTTTTATATTTTTTTTTCTAACTACTATTGTAGACTTGGAATAACTTTACCACTTTTTATTCCTTCTTATATTTACTAAGTATATTTTTCTAATTATTTTTTCTTTATATTTTTACTACAGATGAAATTACAGACTCAGAGTTAAAAAATTTGAAAAAAAAAAAAAGATTTTCAAAGATATTTCAGTTAAGTTGATTACAGATTTTCTTTTTCAATTTTAAGTCATTATTTGAGCTTAAATTTACAAACTAAAGAATATAAATCTGAGCTTTTTTCTAAATATTACATTTGTAAATGTTATTCTACATTTCCAAACAAAACTTAAAAATCATGAAAAGATTCTGAATGAAAGGGGTCCTTCCCTGAAAGACACATCTATCGATTGAGTCCAATTATTGTCCCTTCGCCTCCCCGATGTCTCATTTCAATTACTGTGTCCTATTTCCAACTAAGATATTATTTTATATAGAAATATTAGTAGTTTCTGTATAGAAATTTCAAAAATTAGAAAAGCTCGAAGCAGTTTGCTTTACTCATAAATTTATACAAAACTTGTCAGTGTTAATTGTATTTTGATAAAAGTCAGAGAAAATAGAATATATACAAAGTTCTACATTTCGCTTAAATAAAATAAAATAAAATTAAAGAAAATATTTTCATAACAATAATTTATCATATCAAATAACTCATTTTTATTTGAAAATAATTTATTACATTATACATTAGTAGAATGTAGTTTTAACAGCTGTGTACTCAGATTTATCTAATTATATATTAATTTAATAAATTAATAGGAATAAAAATATTTGAAAATCTGTTATAATATGATATTGAATGTGAAAGTATTTCAATTTAAGAATAATAATAGTTTTTAAAATGAGTTAAATTTTATTTCCCATATTTAGAAAGCATTCTATCATAATAAGAGGAACATAAGAAGAATACAGGCAATTAGAAGAAATAAATTTAAAAAAATATAATGAAAATAAGAAATAAAACTGTAAGAGTTGAATTATAAATCATTAACCTACTCATCCATGACGAAGGTCACAAAATCGTTTTCCATAATTTGAAATCAATGTGTAATCTAGAACAGGAACTATCTATATAATAGACTTGATGCTGTTGCTACCAACATCAGTAACTGTATTCTATTATCTACTAATTAAATTAACTTACTAACTTAAAGCAACTTTTCAAGTTAAAAACTTTTAAATTTAAATAATATCAAAAAAAAGAAAGAAATTAAGCACTTACAGATAACAAGATTGTAATTTTATTAAGAAATTATTGTTAATCTAAAAATTCTTCAGTAAATGTATTTAAAAATATTTTCAAAACTGTAAATGAAAATTCATTATCATGTAAAAGAAGCTAGGTTTATGTTTGTCGTAAGGTTAGATTGTTCTCAAGACATTTTACTTTGTATTTTTACTCTTTTTTAAAATCAAGACGAGTCATTTGATGAACCTAAGATGCAATTTTCAATTTTCTCTGTTTGATTAATGCATTGTTCACTTTGAAGACGGAATTGTCTAATTCTCTTCTCTTTTCCATTGTCGGGTAAGTGACAAACTCTCCTTCCTTTCGAGAAACTTCCTTCTTTTTTATTGTAAGAGTTTCTTTTTCTATTAAACAGGAATTTTTTTTAATCGTCTTTTGTCCTTGGAAAAAGTAGGAGGCGGAAATCTTTCGCCTCAAATTCAGTCCTTTCATATCTTAGTGTAATTTAAGATTCTGCAAAGAATTAATAGTGAAGTTTAATGGATTTTGCTAATAATGGTTTCTCTTCGAAAATCTTAATTATTTAATGGCTTCTAATTAGAGAAGTTAATCTTCCAAAGAAAAAAAAATACAAAAGATCTCCATTGCATTGAAAATCGTTAAATTATCCTTAAAACGAAATATGTCAGTACATTTTGCCTGTGGAAAGATAGGCTTACAAAATAGATATGTCTGTTTGAGGGTTGCTTTTCTTTTAAGCCGTCATTAATTTGGTAATTAATGAACCAAACAATGGATCTTTTAATGTGTAAGGATTTGAAATGATCCAACGCTTATATTTTTAAAAAGTCGCTGCAACTATCTCCAAGGAGAATCTGCAAATGAAAATGAAAAAGAAATTTGCTTGTATTTGAATACGATTCAAAATGACTTAGATTTAGGTAATTGATCTTATGGAAAAATGAAACTAAAATTAGAGAAAAAGACTCAACAAATGTTAGGGAATGAAAATCACAGGCATTTTCAATTCGAAATAATTAAAGAAAATCAAAGCTTATTAAAATTGATAGTTAATGAAAAGGTAAACATATTTAAACGAAGAATTCACTTGAAAAGAGTACTATTTTTAGAAAAATTAAAAAAAAAAACCATCTTCATTATTGCAAAACAGCTTGTCGTAGTAAAAAACCCGAGAGAAAGCATCGCAGTTCTCATTGGACTCTCGGGGTTTCTGACCAATGGGACTCAGTTCAGATCGAGTGGTGAACCCCGATGCCCTTCAATCTTTAAGAAAGAAACCCAATAGAAAAACTCCCGCCGGGAATTGAATTGGACTCTTCCAGCTCCTTATCATTTGCTTACCGAGCTCACAAAGAGATTTAAAAAACATTAAAATATAAAAGTATTCGAGGTTTTTCATTTTCTGAAGCAACGTAATTCGGAATTATTTTAATAAATAAGAGAATTAATTATTCTGTCGTGAAAACAAGGCCTCAGCTTTAAGACTTTAAGGACTAAGATAAGAAATTAAAAAAGGATTAGTAACAGTTTATGAAGATTTCGGCTTATTATTACCCATCATTTCGATATTGTTTGTTTCTCGGATTTATTTTCATGATTCAGCGTTGAAGCTTTTCAGAGAGGGGGCTGTTACCTTAAAAATCAATTCCGTGTCTGGAGGGATAGGATGTGGAGGCTGCTGCGATCGGAAGGAAGTAAATACTATCTTAACTCTCACGAAACAAACTCATTTGAAAGAGCAAAATAAGGACTAGTCTGGTGGAGAAAGAGCCTCACAAGGGAAGTATCTGGCTCTAAATCCATAGCATTAAATCCTGTAGTCGAAGATCTTATGTTAAACAAAGATAATTTCTCGAAGACATCTCATACCATGTTATCTTTTTAGGTAAATCTATTATTCATTCGTAATTGGAAATGTTACTGCAGAGTCATAAAGTCCAAGACTATAGTTCCATTTGAATAAACAGTTGTTGTGAGCTTGGCAGATCACCTCATCTGGATTTATGTATTTCTTTTGCATTTACTTAATAAGTTTTACGTAAACATCTTTATAAAATTTAATGTGGTTTAAACTATATTTTGAATTGAACCAGTAATATAAATCAAAAAAATATGTATAATCTGCGACTGTATCTGATGAAGGCTATGTACCATAGTTAAAATATTTGTGTATTTTTCTTTTATTTTATTATAAATATTTTTAAGTATTATAATAAAATAAATGTTATAATAAAATATTTTAAAGTATTTTGTGTTGTTATTTGCGGTTGTAAGTCCTATTTCAGCTACCATTTAGAATGAATAAAAGTCGATGGGAAATGATAACCTTTAACAAATATTTTTTAAATATTCATTTAAAATAAATAGGTTTAGTCCCATTCATAAATCTGGTGAAGGTTTCAACTTTTTTAAATAATTTAATTTGTTTTGATTAAAAAGTGGCATTTACAATCTGGAATTTGTCTTCGCTGCATAGATTTCTTCGTCTTCCTTCGTTCTTTATTTCTTTCATTGCTTTTCTTTTTTTCTTCTCCTTCCGCCTTTTCTTTGTGTCTTGCACAGACAAGATGCCATCACTTCGTTCGCGAATTGAATTTCACGTGAATAATTTCAGAGGTTGACAAGCGGCAAGGACCCAAGTGAGTTGACAAAAATGGCGATGTCATTCATATCTTAATCGCCAGATGTCACTCAAAGTCAAGCAACAAAAGAGAATTCTTGTTTAATGGTTGAATGAATTTTAATGGTATATTGTCTTTCCAGTTACTTATTTGTTGTTTATATATATATTGATTTTCTGTAGATCAAAAAAAATATTCCTCTAGAGTTGAAGTGCTGCATTTGACAGGAGATTGCCAGTACTTATTTCCAAGACTGTTTGTCTTTTGTTTACTGGATGTGACGTCAATTAGATCTTGTTTCGTAAGAATCAACAGTAATAACTGTAATGATGGATGTTTTTGCCCTGAACAAATAACATCATTATCTTATATAAGAACTGACGTCAAATTGAGATCAAACTCAATATCCTATCATTTACAGGCTTTTTTTCAGTTGCCCGGATTGGCTGTTTTCTCTCTGATTATATTTTTAAGGTAATTCAGTGTAGATCTGATTAATTGATGATGTAAACAAAAACATATTTGTAGAGGAGAATAGAAAAAAAAAAGGAGAGAAGTATAGTTCTTAATACATATTCGATTTGTTTAGCAGAGGCATTTTATATTTGCTTCAGCACACTTTTTTTCTCCAAAGAAATTTTCTGACAATTTTATAACTAATTGCGAGTTTTTCAGTAATTAGTAAGAATCTTTTTATAGCTTAATATTTTTTCTTGATAGATGTTGTATTTCGTTATTTGATTTTACTTGATTAGTTTTACATTTTCGACTTAGCAAAAAACATCTCTTCCAAATAGAGCAGAATTGATTTTTTTTCTAGGATTTACGCAGTTTTCTGTATCTCTGAAGAGTCGATTGAATTAGCAATGAAATAAATAATGTTTTAATTCTTATATTTGGTTGGATGTTGCAGAGTAATTGAGCAAATTGTGAAATTGGTGGTTTTCATAGTATTAACTAACAGAAAAATAACATTCATGAATTCGTTTTATTGTCTTTATCAGATAACTTTGGGTTTAATGAAAATGATTTTACATTAGTTTTAACAAGTTTTTAACAGTTGAAGTGATTTTGTAGAATCTTAGACGGCGTTAATGCAGGAGACTACGGAAGATGATGAAGGGTTTCTCAGATGAATTTCTTTAAGTTTTACATAAAATGGGTATAATTTATGTTTTAATATGTAGAAATTGTAATGGGATCTACTTTGGAAGTACGGGTAGGTCTTTAAAGGAACGAGTTGAAGAGCATTTAAGGGCATGTAGAGGCAATAAAAAAGGAATTTCTGATTGGGCGGACCACTGCTTGTCTTTGAACCACAATCCGGACCCTTTAATTGATATTTTATACGAATCTCATGATGAAACAGAAAGATTACTTCTTGAATCATGTTTCATTAATTGGAGTAAATATTTTAATAAAGAAAGATTTTTAAAAGTTAATGAAATCTCATTCGGCATTTTTAAAAACATTATGAATAACAATAAAAAGTTGATAGAAAAGCGAAACTTGTTGTAAGTCATGTATGGTTATTTAAATTATTTAAATTGTTTACATTGCTTATTTTCACGTTTCAGATTATGTATGCTGAGTTACTGTTATTAAATTGTTATTTTGTTCTTCACGCTTAGATCGTGAATGTTTTGTTACCGTAATATTTTTTTTTTTTGATTATTTTCACATTTAGATTGTTATTTTTCATATGCATGTTCTATTGAATATTTATTTTATTTTATTGTTGATAGTTAAGAAAAGAAAAATGGTTTCTTTTCTTTTAATGTATACCTTGAAAAAGTTTCTGAATTAAAGAAACGAAATATTGGTGTTATTATGGTTTTTGAAGATTTTTGTTTTTGCAATTTTTTTTTTTTTTAAAATTTTCATTGCCAGTTAATACATCACCTTTAAAAGTGCTATATCTGATGTATGTAAGGGGTTATAATACCCCTTATAATACTTTTAATCATTCTATTAACTCTCGAGATGGCCGCGCGGTTGGCGATATCGCTAAGACACTGGCCTCTCATCTTTGAGTACCGAGGTTCGGTTCTCATGTGGGTTTCGTTGATGGTGGCGATCCGCGCTGGGCAGGTTTTACCTGGGTTCTCCTGTTTCCCCTGCATTTCTCACGCCATCCTTTCTCAGTCTTTCTCTCCGTCTGTCCTTATTTCCGTGGGATAACACAATAGATCTTTCAGGTCGCGGTGGTCGGCTTCTCTGCTCGCCCATAATATAACTCTCGAGATACTTGAGAGAGATTTGGAAAAGCTTTTTTATCGACTGTTCTTCACTTTTATTTGCGAAAGGACAATCGTTCTTCTTTTTCGTATTTATATAAAAAGCTTAGGTTTTGATTTCGACTTATTCTAAAGTCCTGGCAAGTTTAGAAGAATAGATAAAAATATAGATGGATTAATTAAAATACTTGATTAATAAGATGGAAATATTCACTTCGATTTCGTTTAAAATTTCCTTTTAGTTACAATACTTTTTTTTCTACATCAGTGTATGTGAAACTAATAGTTTCAAAATGTTATTTATTAACTAACAAAGCATTATTATTTCTTATGTATTTCAGCGTATTACATTTGATTTCTAGATAAGAAACCAACACTGCTAGTCTTAAAAAAAGGAACTTTCTAGTGTTTTTCAATTTTTTTTGTCAAATCTGCAAAAGAAATAAAAGTTCGCATTTTAAAATTCCAAAATGCACAAAAAACTATGAAAAGGGTGTGTGTGTTAATTTGTGTATTTTGGAATTTTTTTTCTTACACTAATACATGCAATTATTTTATTGAATTTTTTGTTGAATATTTTATTGTGTGTCAAACAATAATAGCTTTGAACCAGTTTCTTAAAAACTGAATGGCATGTTTGTGGACAATTTAATCAAGGGACTGAAATAAAGATTCAAAAGTTGAAATCGATTCATCTGTTTCATTAGAACTGAATCATCTGCAGGATTAACTTAAATCATTAAGGGTTCATTTGCAGTCTCATTTTAACATGGACTCCTTCTTCCAGTCTTCTCCTGTGATTTCAGTTTCTTATGTAAGTTTCAGAATCGCTGCCAGTTTGGATGCTGAGTTCCGAGTAGCAATTTTTCTTTTCAAATTTGTTTAAATCAATTCTATTGGATTAACTGGCAATGATTGGATGGAAGACGAATAATTTTATGTCCCGACGAAGTTGCCATCTCATCAAGGAGGAATCTTCCCGAGATGACTTATGTAATTTAATAAGTTAATAAAGCTCTACCTTGAGCATCCGAGGATAAAAAAGGGATGTTTTATTTACTAAGCCAGTCCTGTTTCTGGAATTTCTGCTTGGTGGCTTCTCAACCTGAACTGAATGATATGAAGCATTATTCATTACAATCGTGGAATTTGGGGAATATTTTTTTTTTCAAACCAATTTGGAAACACTGTGCATTCAGCGTTTGTATCTTGATGATAATTTGCTAAACTTGATTTAAATTGAAAAAAAAAAGCAGCATGAGTTTAGCAGAAATCCTTCAATTGTTTCTGAATGAAGTATAAATCACTCTTCTACCTTTAGCAATGGGTTTTTTAAGACCACTACATTCTTCAGACTGCCAACGCGAATTTATACAGTACGGAATTCGTTGATCCACGTTTCACCCAAAAGCACAATACCTTGATCGAAAACAACTTCTCTAATGTGTCGTAAATAAGCACGCCATAACGTTATGACATCTGTGTTATCCAGCAATTGTTTCCTACCGTCAATTTTCTTGAAACGAAATCTGAGTTACTTCGTCATAATGAATCACAGAGATTTTTCACCCCTTTCAAAGATTAGACACAGTGCTCCCTCCGTTTGAAGAACCATTAGTATTGAAGGCAGTTGTCCTTTAAGGTAGAAACCGTGAATCGTCTGACGCATATATTCCAGAGTAAAGGAATCAGGATTCGTGATCGGAGATATGCGTCGACGTTTTTTTGCCAGGAGTTTCTCCGGGAAAAGCACGACCCTCTTTACTGGCGCGCTTACCGCCACCGATGCAAACAGAGGGCACTGACGCTAACCATATCCCATGGCAGCAGATATTCTTTCTATAACTTTTTCGAATGACAGTAATACGCTCTTCTCCGATTTCTCCTTCTCAAAGTATGATTTTACATTCACAATAACTTCTTTTGTTTGACTTCATAAAGCTTTGTCTTGTAGTAACTTAGCCGCCATGATGGAAACCGGATAAAGAATAAATAGTTCTTGAAATGATTATTTGATAGTCAACATTGTTCAAGGTCACTGTTGAAGTTAGGAAAGCCTGTAACTGTTGATGTAATAAAGTTTCTCTTTCTTCCAAGCTATCAGGATTCTTCTTCCATTTTTTGGATCTTCAGCCTTATTTCCTTTAAAGATTCATGTAAAACATTTATCAGTTATAACAAATTGAAGAGTAAATATTTTACTAACAGAGCATTATGAAATTTTAAAGTCGACCATTTTCTTACTTACTTACTTTTCTTGCTTACTTTTATTTATATAGTTCTTGTACCTTTTATCTGTGTGGCTTCGTTATTTGCCAGGGTTCGGCTTCATTGATGTCAGCAAACTTTTTCTTATCTGAACACATGTGAGAATTTGTCCCTGAAGTTAAACACCACAACAAATCATAACTATTCGAATATGCCTTCACTTGTAATTTCCGCGTGTCTTGTAGTTTCATTCCTTTGGTATGGATCTTCTTTCTGTTATCTGTTATAGATCTGCAATCTTTCGCAATATGTTCGAATGTACTGCAATTAAAGCATTTAAACTGGAATTTCTTTGTGTCTTCGGCATCAATCTGCGGTTTCATCTTTCGCTTATTTCGTTTTAATCTAACATACCCTGCGTTCGAAGAATTATCTCGATGGTTGTTTTTCCTTGCATCAAATTCTTCAATCATCTTGATTCTCAGGATTTCGGGGTAGAGGGGAGGGGTAGCAATGTTTCTTGTGTTTCTACACCTATTCTGAATGACTCAGGTACACCCTGTACAGAAGTAATATAGTGAATAGCTCATCTGCAAACTTCAAATTTACTTCTTCTAATTTATCCACAACATGGAAAAATGAAATGATTTATCATATCCTGACCTTCTTCAATCTAAAAGAAAATTAGCTTCTTAAGTAACATCGCCTTGCGAACTGGTCCTTCTGATGCAATAACAGAATTTGTCTCATTTTGCCAATTTTTTTTGGACCGTTTCTTTATAATTCTTCGCATAAATGCGCAATTTTGAATCGCGAAATAACGCAAATTCGTATAATAATGCAAGAAAAAATATAATTCAAGTTCATAAACGAATTTCAGCAACACTTGTTTTATTCGTGATCTGAACAGTAAGGTATTTTTAAGTAATATTTTCTTTATTTCCGTCTTTTTTTTTTTTTTTTTTCGATGGCACAATTCGTTCTGCCATTTTGCCAACAAATGAATGCAGCCTTATTTATATAAAGAAACCGTTCATTGAGCGGTAATAATGTTTATTTGATTAAAACAAGAAATTACTTGCATAAGAGCGTAATTCAATCCTTCAATTTTTTTATCTATTGTCTTCTAAACCTATAATATGAAATGAATATGGCTGCATTCATTTTTTAAATTTTGAACAAAATTTAAAAAAACGAATATTGATTAAAGCAACAATTGTCAACAATTGTTAAAGCAATGGTCAAAGCAACAATGGTGAAAGCAATTGAATCACGCGCTGCTGTAATTCTTTTTCTCTCCCCCGTTGGTTGAGTGATTCAGGTTGAGTATTACTGCAGTATAGATAGGTTTTTCGAATTTTCATTGTTATCTTATTTTTGTTTTTCTGCTGTTGTCATGCCGAAGCCAAGTAGTAGTAGGGCAAACGAATTTAGTAGTGAATGGTTTTATGTAAATGATAAAAAGATATTGGTGTGCTTGGTATTGAGCACGAAAGAAAGGACATGTTGATAAAACACTTGTGATAAACAGCCAGTGATACGCACAAACATAGTAAAGCTAAACCCACAGCTTCTATGAAACGCCAATTATCTATTGGAGAGTCTTTTACTCAGGCTAAAAAAGAAAACAATGATAAGAAATGGTCAATATAGAAATGGTCGCAACCCAAGCATTGAATTGAGTAAACAACCCCTTTTTTTTGTTTTTTTTTCGGTTTCACCTGTTTGTCTATTGAGCAAACCCGCCGGGCATTGGACCTCCGCAAGGCGGAACATGCTCGGGCCCTCAGGAACAAAAATAGGGCCTATAATACGGTGCAGCATATGGAAGTGACTAATCATACCTTCGACACGTGTCATCCAAAGATTCTAGCAAATGAAACCTCGCATTATAAGCGCAAATGCAAAGAGTCCATATTGATTGCTACATCTGAAAAATGTATCAATGACTGTGTTTCCGTTATGAACATATACCAATATGGATTCCGTAAAAAACCTAAAGATCTCCAATAGCAAACAGTTTTGTAATGGAAAAAAAAAAAAGAACGCTTTCCCTCAAGGCCTGCTCTGTTTACAAACAGTAATGGATGTTTGTAAACAAACCCATGTGCACTATTGTAGTTCCTTCGATCGCCACCAGGCCGCTGTCTTTGATTGCCGGCAGGATCGCAGCCTTCGCCAAGCATTCAAATTTCATCATTTGCATCCTGTTGACAATTGGTTCATCTGACTCAAGCTTCTCATTGGGTGTCTTGCTGAACATTTTCCTATATAAAAGACTGAGGTTGTCGTTTTTATTCTATTCACTGATGATGGCCCGTTAACGGCGCAGAAACTAGTTTGTTTTAATTGTAAATATTTGTTTTTTAACTTTTAACTAATTTTATTTAGACTTGTGTGTTGGCTATATTTAAGAATTTCAAAAAATTTTAACACACGTAAAAAACTTTTTTTTTAAAAAAAGGGTATACAGAGTTCGTCAAAGCTTCTCTCGAAGCCATCTGACATTAAATGTGGACTCGGAATGGTCTGTCTCTCGATATGGCATTGTAGTGAGCGATCGAAGGCGAAGATTGAAGCCAGAGAATGCTAACCATGATTTCTTTTCCTAAAAGCTATATTTTACCAAAAAATTACTAGGCTTAGCTAGGATACAAATCTTATGAGTAGTAGTGTATTGAAATCTATTTAAATTGTAAAAAACTGAAAGGAGATGTTGTAAATGCTGCATAGTGTTTGAAGCCAGGATATAAAACTTCCAAATAAATAATTTTAAAATAACGCCGCCAAATCTGCAATAACACCGAAATCTTGAAATTTTAAAGCGAATTTTTAAAGCGAATTTTTCTTTGAAATAAAATCACTTTCAAGGATCTCCACTCATGAATCTTATAGAATTTCCGCCAGACTTCATTTGATGTGACATATCCTTTAACTTACTTCAATTATACTGGGCTTACTGTTAAACTAAAATCTACTTTGGTTTTTACATCGTTTGAATCCCATTCTTGAACAACCTTTTCTAAGCTAGCCTCTCCGTCGTTTAGGTCTAATTTTCGCTCCGGTGACATAATTCCACGAATTATTCTTCATTAGCACAGTTTGTACCTGTAATTTCCATGTTTCAAAAAGTTTCTTGCGTCAAAGGACGAAACCTTTGTACTTCTTTTGTATTTCTTTAGCTTCTGTACTTGTGTAATTTCATCGAATGTCATCCTAACTCTTGACTTTCTTTCTTCCTTTTTGGAGTGACTTCGTTCTTGTTCACAGATGGATAAATACATTGATGAAAAAAAATAATTAATAGAAATTTCAATAATTAATTTTTCTATTATTAAAAATGAAATTTTAGATTCATTATCACAAATTGTCAAATGAATAAATAATTATTAAATTAATAAATAACTGGATTCATTTGGCTTATTTCTTGAGTAAATGTTTTAACTATATAATAATAATATATTTCGTGCATAATTATACAGTTATAGCTTAATATCAAAAACTGAATATCTTGAAAAACTAGAAAACCATGGTTTACGTTCCGTGTAATTTCTGCATTTCATCAATATTTGTTAACGATCAAAGTGGAGATTTGAATCGCATTATAAAACTCTAATTCTATACAAGAAATACAAAACATTTTTTAAAACTTAATTTTGAACAAATATATTTTTGTATTGCACTGCTATCCGTAAATAAGTATGATTAAGTAATAAGTTAATACAACAAATGAAAGAAAATATTTAGAAATTGTTCCTCGAAATTTCGTTATTTTCAAAGAGTATTCAATAAATTAAAGTGTCTATTAAAATGATCTTTGATCACTTTTTTCTGGATAAATAAAAAGAACAATTGATGGTATTTTATTTAGTAAAAAACTTTCTGAAAGGTTTCTTCTTGGGAAGACTGACTTGTTTTGTAAGGAATAGTAGATAAAATAAAATCCTTCACAATGGTTCTTTGAAATACAACAATTGAAGGTCCTACAAAGAACCCCGTCTTCTGAAGCCATACAAAATATTGTATCTGATGAGAAACAAATGTAATTTCAAATACTATCAAATCCATGTTTTGTCACAATTTTTTATTAAATACGAGTATTTATTATTTGACTGAGAATAAGGAATCTTTGGCCCCTCAAAGGATTAGAACTTATTAGTGTTGTTGTCATTAGTTGTTCAGTTTTGCAGAATGGCTCGATCTAGCTCAAGGCAAGAAATCTAAGCATCAGAGATATTTTAGTATCTAATGAATTCACCAGATGTCACTGTCTCATGGCTTATCGTCAGCGTTGACTAAAGTTGACAAGCGCCGTGTTTGGAGACCTGAGTTTAACTAATAATGTCCAAATAAATTCGAATTAATGTTTGTTTATATTCTGGTGTTAATTAATCTTAATCAGGGAAGTTAACTGAATTTGAAAATAAAAAATTAAACTAGTAAAAATCCAAAAAAGATAAAATAGCCAAAATAATCAAGAATTGTCAGCACATTAACCCATTTATTTTGTTTATTTTGTTTATACTCTAAGCATTTGTTAAAATTAATTAATCTTGAGATCTCAAATTCTAAAAATTAAATATCTAAATTCCACTTTATAACTGACTTTATCGTAATTCCTGAAAGAAATGTAACTAGCATTAGCCGGGCTTTCATTAGACTTGCGCACTGTTAAAAATCACTTTCGAAAATTCTGCTTAATAACTATGTATATATATATATATATATATATATGTAGTAAAGCCGGACAGATATCCGGACAGATATATTCATTATTATATATATATATATATATATATATATATATATATATATATAAAATCCAACACACAAAACTTGAAGCTGGTGGTCTTCAAATTTAGTTTCTAAATTATTTCCAAATTACGCCACTGAAGAAGTGGGGATATTCAAATTATATCTCCATGGAAACAGCGATTTGTTTTTTGATATTGGCATTTAAAACAGTGATTAGTTTTTTTTTGATATTGGTGTTTCAAATCACAAATCACTGTCTGGCTTGTATATATATATATTAAGGCATTAAAGATAAAAAAGTGACTAATGCTAACAGTGGCGTACCAATGCCTTTGGGGGCCCGGGGCGGGAGTTCCATTATTCAACAACCAAAAAAAAAAAAAAAAAATCTCTATTTCAACAACCAAAAAAAAACCGGAAATCTTGCTTTTACAACCAAAAAAAAAGGAAATAAGGCTGGAGGGGGGCCCCCTAGACTTGCTTTTCCAACCAAAAAAAAAGAAATCTTGCTTTTACAACCAAAAAAAATGGTCCCGCCCCGGGCTCTCGCCTGGGAGGGACCCCACCAGCCAGCTTATTTCCTTTTTTTTGGGTTGTAAAAGCAAGATTTCCTTTTTTTTTGGTTGTAAAAGCAAGTCTAGGGGGCCCCATTCACCCAAGTATTTCCTTTTTTTTTTTTGGTTGTGGAATAATGGAACTCCCGCCTCGGGCCCCCAAAGGCGTTAGTACGCCACTGGCTCCATCTAGGGATTCTTTGAGAAATTACTATTATATTAATGCTTTTTTGTTTTATCTCATTCATGTTAATAAGGTTGGTGGCTCCATCTATTGAGCCTTCAAGAAAATATTA